>OU964967.1:490363-1007863 GCA_918808275.2 Dolichovespula sylvestris
AAGATAGGAAAGGTCATTGACCTCTGGTGACCTCATTTTGCGTGTCCGGGAGCGTCTTAGAAGATAGCAAAGGTCATTGACCTCTGGTGACCTCATTTTGCGTGTGCGGGAGCGTCTTAGAAGATAGCAAAGGTCATTGACCTCTGGTGACCTCATTTTGCGTGTGCGGGAGCATCTTGGAAGATAGCAAAGGTCATTCACCTCTGCTGACCTCATTTTGCGAGTCCGGGAGCGTCTTAGAAGATAGCAAAGGTCATTGACCTCTGGTGACCTCATTTTGCGTGTCCGGGAGCTTCTAAGAGGATAGCAAAGGTCATTGACCTCATCTGACCTCATTTGACCGACGCGGCGCTTCTGAGTTTATCCTGTTGGTCATTCACCTCTGCTGTCCTCATTTTGCGTGTCCGGGATCTTCTTAGAAGATAGCAAAGGTCATTGACCTCTGGTGACCTCATTTTGCGTGTGCGGGAGCGTCTTAGAAGATAGCAAAGGTCATTGACCTCTGGTGACCTCATTTTGCGTGTCCGGGTGCTTCTTACAAGATAGGAGAGGTCATTGACCTCTGGTGACCTTATTTTGCGTGTCCGGGAGCCTCTTAGAAGATAGCAAATGTCATTGACCTCTGGTGACCTCATTTTGCGTGTCCGGGTGCTTCTTAGAAGATAGGAAATGTCATTGAC
This sequence comes from Dolichovespula sylvestris, assembly GCA_918808275.2. Lineage (NCBI taxonomy): Eukaryota > Metazoa > Arthropoda > Insecta > Hymenoptera > Vespidae > Dolichovespula > Dolichovespula sylvestris. Next base: position 491,044 of record OU964967.1, read on the forward strand.
CTCTGGTGACCTTATTTTGCATGTCCGGGAGCGTCTTAGAAGATAGCAAAGGACATTGACCTCTGGTGACCTCATTTTGCGTGTCCGGGAGCTTCTTAGAAGATAGCAAATGTCATTGACCTCTGGTGACCTCATTTTGCGTGTCCGGGTGCTTCTTAGAAGATAGGAAAGGTCATTGACCTCTGAGGACCTTATTTTGCGTGTCCGGGAGCGTCTTAGAAGATAGCAAAGGTCTTTGACCTCTGGTGACCTCATTTTTCGTGTCCCAGAGAGTCTTAAAAGATAGCAAAAGTCATTGACCTCTGGTGAACTTATTTTGCGTGTCCGGGTGCTTCTTAGAAGATAGGAAAGGTCATTGACCTCTGGTGACCTCATTTTGCGTGTCCGGGAGCGTCTTAGAAGATAGCAAAGGTCTTTGACCTCTGGTGACCTCATTTTGCGTGTCCGGGAGCTTCTTAGAAGATAGGAAAGGTCATTGACCTCTGGTGACCTCATTTTGCGTGTCCGGGAGCGTCTTAGAAGATAGCAAAGGTCATTGACCTCTGGTGACCTCATTTTGCGTGTGCGGGAGCGTCTTAGAAGATAGCAAAGGTCATTGACCTCTGGTGACCTCATTTTGCGTGTGCGGGAGCTTCTTAGAAGATAGGAAAGGTCATTGACCTCTGGTGACCTCATTTTGCGTGTCCGGGAGCGTCTTAGAAGATAGCAAAGGTCATTGACCTCTGGTGACCTCATTTTGCGTGTGCGGGAGCGTCTTAGAAGATAGCAAAGGTCATTGACCTCTGGTGACCTCATTTTGCGTGTGCGAGTGCATCTTGGAAGATAGCAAAGGTCATTCACCTCTGCTGACCTCATTTTGCGAGTCCGGGAGCTTCTAAGAGTATAGCAAAGGTCATTGACCTCTGGTGACCTCATTTTGCGTGTCCGGGAGCTTCTAAGAGTATAGCAAAGGTCATTGACCTCTGGTTACCTCTTTTTGCGTGTCCGGGACCGTCTTAGAAGATAGCAAACGTCATTGACCTTTGGTGACCTGATTTTGCGTGTCCGGGAGCGTCTTAGAAGATAGCATAGTTCATTGACCTCTGGTGACCTCATTTGGCGTGTGCAGAGCTTATAAGAGGAAAGCAAAGGTCATTGACCTCTGGTGACCTCATTTTGCGTGTCCGGGAGCTTCTAAGAGGATAGCAAAGGTCATTGACCTCATCTGACCTCATTTGACCGACGCGGCGCTTCTGAGTTTATCCTGTTGGTCATTGACCTCTGGTGACCTCATTTTGCGTGTCCGGGAGCTTCTAAGAGTATAGCAAAGGTCATTGACCTCTGGTTACCTCTTTTTGCGTGTCCGGGACCGTCTTAGAAGATAGCAAACGTCATTGACCTTTGGTGACCTGATTTTGCGTGTCCGGGAGCGTCTTAGAAGATAGCATAGTTCATTGACCTCTGGTGACCTCATTTGGCGTGTGCAGAGCTTATAAGAGGAAAGCAAAGGTCATTGACCTCTGGTGACCTCATTTTGCGTGTCCGGGAGCTTCTAAGAGGATAGCAAAGGTCATTGACCTCATCTGACCTCATTTGACCGACGCGGCGCTTCTGAGTTTATCCTGTTGGTCATTGACCTCTGGTGACCTCATTTTGCGTGTCCGGGATATTCTAAGAGTATAGCAAAGGTCATTGACCTCTGGTGACCTCATTTTGCGTGTCCGGGAGCTTCTTAGAAGATAGCAAAGGTCATTGACCTCTGGTGACCTCATTTTGCGTGTGCGGGAGCGTCTTAGAAGATAGCAAAGGTCATTGACCTCTGGTGACCTCATCTTGCGTGTCCGGGAGCGTCTTAGAAGATAGCAAAGGTCTTTGACCTCTGGTGACCTCATTTTGCGTGTCCGGGAGCTTCTTAGAAGATAGGAAATGTCATTGACCTCTGGTGACCTCATTTTGCGTGTGCGGGAACGTCTTAGAAGATAGCAAAGGTCATTGACCTCTGGTGACCTCATTTTGCGTGTGCGGGAGCTTCTAAGAGGATAGCAAATGTCATTGAACTCATCTGAACACATTTATCCGACGCGGCGCTTCTGAGATTATCCTGAAGGTCATTGACCTGTGGTTACCTCATTTTGCGTGTCTGGGAGCTTCTAAGAGGATAGCAAAGATCACTGACCTCATCTGACTTCATTTGACAGTCGCGGCGCTTCTGAGTCTATCCTGAAGGTCATTGACCTCTACTGAACTCATTTTGCGCGTCCGAGAGCTTCTTAGAAGATAGCAAAATTCATTGACCTCTGGTGACCTCATTTTGCGTGTCCGGGAGCTTCTAAGAGGATAGCAAAGGTCATCGACCTCATCTGAACGCATTTGACCGTCGCAGCGCTTCTGAGTCTATCCTGAAGGTCATTGACCTCTGCTGACCTCATTATGTGTGTCCGGGAGCTTCTAAGAGGATAGCAAAGGTCATTAACCTCATCTGACCTTATTTGACCGACGCTTCGCTTCTGAGTCTATCCTGAAGGTCATTGACCTCATCTGACCTCATTTGACCGACGCGGCGCTTCTGAGTCTATCCTGATGGTCATTGACCTCTGCTGACCTCATTTTGCGTGTCCGGGATATTCTAAGAGTATAGCATAGGTCATTGACCTCTGGTGACCTCATTTTGGGTGTGCGGGAGCGTCCTAGAAGATAGCAAAAATCATTGACCTCTGGTGACCTCATTGTGCTTGTGCGGGAGCATCTTGGAAGAAAGCAAAGGTCATTGACCTCTGGAGACATCATTTTGCGTGTCCGGGATCTTCTTGGAAGATAGCAAAGGTCATTGACCTCTGGTGACTTCATTTTGCGTGTCCGGTAGCTTCTTAGAAGATAGCAAAGGTCATTGACCTCTGGTTACCTCATTTTGCGTGTCCGGGAGCGTCTTAGAAGATAGCAAATGTCATTGACCTCTGGTGACCTCATTTTGCGTGTCCGGGAGCTTCTTAGAAGATAGCAAAGGTCATTGACCTCTGGTGACCTCACTTTGCGTGTGCGGGAGCTTCTAAGAGGATAGCAAATGTCATTGACCTCATCTGAACACATTTATCCGACGCGGCTCTTCTGAGATTATCCTGAAGGTCATTGACCTGTGGTTACCTCATTTTGCGTGTCTGGGAGCTTCTAAGAGGATAGCAAATATCACTGACCTCATCTGACTTCATTTGACAGTCGCGGCGCTTCTGAGTCTATCCTGAAGTTCATTGACCTCTACTGACCTCATTTTGCGTGTCCGAGAGCTTCTTAGAAGATAGCAAAGTTCATTGACCTCTGGTGACCTCATTTTGCGTGTCCGGGAGCATCTAAGAGGATAGCAAAGGTCATCGACCTCATCTGAACGCATTTGACCGTCGCGGCGCTTCTGAGTCTATCCTGAAGGTCATTGACCTCTGGTGACCTCATTATGTGTGTCCGGGAGCTTCTAAGAGGATAGCAAAGGTCATTGACATTTGCTGACCTCATTTTGCGTGTCCGGGAGCGTCTTAGAAGATAGCAAAGGTCTTTGACCTCTGGTGACCTCATTTTGCGTGTCCGGGAGCTTCTTAGAAGATAGGAAAGGTCATTGACCTCTGGTGACCTCATTTTGCGTGTCCGGGAGCGTCTTAGAAGATAGCAAAGGTCATTGACCTCTGGTGACCTCATTTTGCGTGTGCGGGAGCGTCTTAGAAGATAGCAAAGGTCATTGACCTCTGGTGACCTCATTTTGCGTGTGCGGGAGCATCTTGGAAGATAGCAAAGGTCATTCACCTCTGCTGACCTCATTTTGCGAGTCCGGGAGCGTCTTAGAAGATAGCAAAGGTCATTGACCTCTGGTGTCCTCATTTTGCGTGTGCGTGAGCATCTTGGAAACTAGCAAAGGTCATTGACCTCTGCTGACCCCATTTTGCGTGTCCGGGAGCTTCTAAGAGTATAGCAAAGGTCATTGACATTTGCTGACCTCATTTTGCGTGTCCGGGAGCGTCTTAGAAGATAGCAAAGGTCTTTGACCTCTGGTGACCTCATTTTGCGTGTCCGGGAGCTTCTTAGAAGATAGGAAAGGTCATTGACCTCTGGTGACCTCATTTTGCGTGTCCGGGAGCGTCTTAGAAGATAGCAAAGGTCATTGACCTCTGGTGACCTCATTTTGCGTGTGCGGGAGCGTCTTAGAAGATAGCAAAGGTCATTGACCTCTGGTGACCTCATTTTGCGTGTGCGGGAGCATCTTGGAAGATAGCAAAGGTCATTCACCTCTGCTGACCTCATTTTGCGAGTCCGGGAGCTTCTAAGAGTATAGCAAAGGTCATTGACCTCTGGTGACCTCATTTTGCGTGTCCGGGAGCTTCTAAGAGTATAGCAAAGGTCATTGACCTCTGGTTACCTCATTTTGCGTGTCCGGGACCGTCTTAGAAGATAGCGAACGTCATTGACCTTTGGTGACCTGATTTTGCGTGTCCGGGAGCGTCTTAGAAGATAGCATAGTTCATTGACCTCTGGTGACCTCATTTGGCGTGTGCAGAGCTTATAAGAGGAAAGCAAAGGTCATTGACCTCTGGTGACCTCATTTTGCGTGTCCGGGAGCTTCTAAGAGGATAGCAAAGATCACTGACCTCATCTGACTTCATTTGACAGTCGCGGCGCTTCTGAGTCTATCCTGAAGGTCATTGACCTCTACTGAACTCATTTTGCGTGTCCGAGAGCTTCTTAGAAGATAGCAAAGTTCATTGACCTCTGGTGACCTCATTTTGCGTGTCCGGGAGCTTCTAAGAGGATAGCAAAGGTCATCGACCTCATCTGAACGCATTTGACCGTCGCGGCGCTTCTGAGTCTTTCCTGAAGGTCATTGACCTCTGCTGACCTCATTATGTGTGTCCGGGAGCTTCTAAGAGGATAGCAAAGGTCATTAACCTCATCTGACCTTATTTGACCGACGCTTCGCTTCTGAGTCTATCCTGAAGGTCATTGACCTCATCTGACCTCATTTGACCGACGCGGCGCTTCTGAGTCTATCCTGATGGTCATTGACCTCTGCTGACCTCATTTTGCGTGTCCGGGATATTCTAATAGTATAGCAAAAGTCATTGACCTCTGGTGACCTCATTTTGGGTGTGCGGGAGCGTCCTAGAAGATAGCAAAAATCATTGACCTCTGGTGACCTCATTTTGCTTGTGCGGGAGCATCTTGGAAGAAAGCAAAGGTCATTGACCTCTGGAGACATCATTTTGCGTGTCCGGGATCTTCTTGGAAGATAGCAAAGGTCATTGACCTCTGGTGACTTCATTTTGCGTGTCCGGTAGCTTCTTAGAAGATAGCAAAGGTCATTGACCTCTGGTTATCTCATTTTGCGTGTCCGGGAGCGTCTTAGAAGATAGCAAATGTCATTGACCTCTGGTGACCTCATTTTGCGTGTCCGGGAGCTTCTTAGAAGATAGCAAAGGTCATTGACCTCTGGTGACCTCATTTTGCGTGTCTGGGAGCTTCTAAGAGGATAGCAAATATCACTGACCTCATCTGACTTCATTTGACAGTCGCGGCGCTTCTGAGTCTATCCTGAAGGTCATTGACCTCTACTGACCTCATTTTGCGTGTCCGAGAGCTTCTTAGAAGATAGCAAAGTTCATTGACCTCTGGTGACCTCATTTTGCGTGTCCGGGAGCTTCTAAGAGGATAGCAAAGGTCATCGACCTCATCTGAACACATTTTACCGTCGCGGCGCTTCTGAGTCTATCCTGAAGGTCATTGACCTCTGGTGACCTCATTATGTGTGTCCGGGAGCTTCTAAGAGGATAGCAAAGGTCATTAACCTCATCTGACCTTATTTGATCGACGCTTCGCTTCTGAGTCTATCCTGAAGGTCATTGACCTCATCTGACCTCATTTGACCGACGCGGCGCTTCTGAGACTATCCTGATGGTCATTGACCTCTGCTGACCTCATTTTGCGTGTCCGGGAGCTTCTAAGAGGATAGCAAAGGTCATTGACCTCATCTGACCTCATTTGACAGAACCGGCGCTTCTGCGACTATCCTGAACGTCATTGACCTGTGGTTCCTTCATTTTGCGTGTGCGGGAGCTTCTAAGAAGATAGCAAAGGTCACTGACCTCATCTGACTTCATTTGACCGACGCGACGCTTCTGAGTCTATCGTGAACGTCATTGACCTCAGGTGACCTCATTTTGCTTGTCCAGGAGATTCTAAGAGGATAGCAAAGGTCATGGACATCATCTGACCTCATTTAACCGACATGGCGCTTCTGAGTCTATCCTGAAGGTCACTGACCTCTGCTGACCTCATTTTGCGTGTCCGGGAGCTTCTTAGAAGATAGCAAATGTCATTGACCTCTGGTGACCTCATTTTGCGTGTCCTGGAGCGTCTTAGAAGATAGCAAAGGTCATTGTCCTCTGGTGACCTCATTTTGCGTGTTCGGGAGCTTCTTAGAAGATAGCAAATGTCATTGACCTTTGGTGACCTCATTTTGCGTGTGCGGGAGCGTCTTAGAAGATAGCAAAGGTCATTGACCACTGGTGACCTCATTTTGCGTGTGCGGGAGCATCTTGGAAGATAGCAAAGGTCATTCACCTCTGCTGTCCTCATTTTGCGTGTCCGGGAGCTGCTAAGAGTATAGCAAAGGTCATTGACCTCTGGTGGCCTCATTTTACGTGTCCGGGAGCGTCTTAGAAGATATCAAATGTCATTGACCTCTACTGACCTATTTTGCGTGTCCGAGATCTTCTTAGAACATAGCAAAGGTCATTGACCTCTGGTGACCTCATTTTGCGTGCGCGGGAGCGTCTTAGAAGATAGCAAAGGTCATTGACCTCTGGTGACCTCATTTTGCGTGTCCGGGACCGTCTTAGAAGATAGCAAAGGTCATTGACCTCTGGTGACCTCATTTTGCGTGTCCGGGAGCTTCTTAGAAGATAGAAAAAGTCATTGACCTCTGGTGACCTCATTTTGCGTGTCCGGGAGCGTCTTAGAAGATAGCAATGTTCATTGACCTCTGGTGACCTCATTTTCCGTGTCCGGGAGCTTCTTAGAAGATAGCAAAGGTCATTGACCTCTGGTGACCTCATTTTGCGTGTGCGGGAGCGTCTTAGAAGATAGCAAAGGTCATTGACCTCTGGTGACCTCATTTTGCGTGTCCGGGAGCTTCTTAGAAGATAGAAAAGGTCATTGAACTCTGGTGACCTCATTTTGCGTGTCCGGGACCGTCTTAGAAGATAGCAAAAGTTATTGACCTCTGGTGACCTCATTTTTCGTGTCCCAGAGAGTCTTAGAAGATAGCAAAAGTCATTGACCTCTGGTGACCTCATTTTGCGTGTCCCGGACCGTCTTAGAAGATAGCAAAGGTCATTGACCTCTGGTGACCTCATTTTTCGTGTCCCAGAGAGTCTTAGAAGATAGCAAATGTCATTGACCTCTGGTGACCTTATTTTGCGTGTCCGGCTGCTGCTTAGAAGATAGGAAAGGTCATTGACCTCTGGTGACCTCATTTTGCGTGTCCGGGAGCGTCTTAGAAGATAGCAAAGGTCATTGACCACTGGTGACCCCATTTTGCGTGTCCGGTAGCTTCTAAGAGTATAGCAAAGGTCATTGACATTTGGTGACCTCATTTTGCGTGTGCGTGAGCATCTTGGAAGATAGCAAAGGTCTTTGACCTCTGCTGACCTCATTTTGCGTGCCCGGGAGCTTCTAAGAGTATAGCAAAGGTCATTGACATCTGGTGACCTCATTTTGCGTGTCCGGGAGCGTCTGAGAAGATAGCAAAGGTCATTGACCTCTGGTGACCTCATTTTGCGTGTCGTGGAGCGTCTTAGAAGATAGCAAAGGTCATTGACCTCTGGTGACCTCATTTTGCGTGTCCGGGAGCTTCTTAGAAGATAGAAAAAGTCATTGACCTCTGGTGACCTCATTTTGCGTGTCCGGGACCGTCTTAGAAGATAGCAAAGGTCATTGACCTCTGGTGACCTCATTTTGCGTGTCCGGGAGCTTCTTAGAAGATAGAAAAAGTCATTGACCTCTGGTGACCTCATTTTGCGTGTCCGGGAGCGTCTTAGAAGATAGCAATGTTCATTGACCTCTGGTGACCTCATTTTCCGTGTCCGGGAGCTTCTTAGAAGATAGCAAAGGTCATTGACCTCTGGTGACCTCATTTTGCGTGTGCGGGAGCGTCTTAGAAGATAGCAAAGGTCATTGACCTCTGGTGACCTCATTTTGCGTGTCCGGGAGCTTCTTAGAAGATAGAAAAGGTCATTGAACTCTGGTGACCTCATTTTGCGTGTCCGGGACCGTCTTAGAAGATAGCAAAAGTTATTGACCTCTGGTGACCTCATTTTTCGTGTCCCAGAGAGTCTTAGAAGATAGCAAAAGTCATTGACCTCTGGTGACCTCATTTTGCGTGTCCCGGACCGTCTTAGAAGATAGCAAAGGTCATTGACCTCTGGTGACCTCATTTTTCGTGTCCCAGAGAGTCTTAGAAGATAGCAAATGTCATTGACCTCTGGTGACCTTATTTTGCGTGTCCGGCTGCTGCTTAGAAGATAGGAAAGGTCATTGACCTCTGGTGACCTCATTTTGCGTGTCCGGGAGCGTCTTAGAAGATAGCAAAGGTCATTGACCACTGGTGACCCCATTTTGCGTGTCCGGTAGCTTCTAAGAGTATAGCAAAGGTCATTGACATTTGGTGACCTCATTTTGCGTGTGCGTGAGCATCTTGGAAGATAGCAAAGGTCTTTGACCTCTGCTGACCTCATTTTGCGTGCCCGGGAGCTTCTAAGAGTATAGCAAAGGTCATTGACATCTGGTGACCTCATTTTGCGTGTCCGGGAGCGTCTGAGAAGATAGCAAAGGTCATTGACCTCTGGTGACCTCATTTTGCGTGTCGTGGAGCGTCTTAGAAGATAGCAAAGGTCATTGACCTCTGGTGACCTCATTTTGCGTGTCCGGGAGCTTCTTAGAAGATAGCAAATGTCATTGACCTTTGGTGACCTCATTTTGCGTGCGCGGGAGCGTCTTAGAAGATAGCAAAGGTCATTGACCTCTGGTGAGCTCATTTTGCGTGTCCGGGAGCTTCTTAGAAGATAGCAAAGGTCATTGACCTCTGGTGATCTCATTTTGCGTGTCCGGGAGCTTCTTAGAAGATAGCAAAGGTCATTGACCTCTGGTGACCTCATTTTGCGTGTGCGGGAGCGTCTTAGAAGATAGCAAAGGTCATTGACCTCTGGTGACCTCATTTTGCGTGTCCGGGAGCGTCTTAGAAGATAGCAATGTTCATTGACCTCTGGTGACCTCATTTTGCGTGTGCGGGAGCGTCTTAGAAGATAGCAAAGGTCATTGACCTCTGGTGACCTCATTTTGCGTGTCCGGGTGCTTCTTACAAGATAGGAGAGGTCATTGACCTCTGGTGACCTTATTTTGCGTGTCCGGGAGCGTCTTAGAAGATAGCAAAGGTCATTGACCTCTGGTGAGCTCATTTTGCGTGTCCGGGAGCTTCTTAGAAGATAGCAAAGGTCATTGACCTCTGGTGATCTCATTTTGCGTGTCCGGGAGCTTCTTAGAAGATAGCAAAGGTCATTGACCTCTGGTGACCTCATTTTGCGTGTGCGGGAGCGTCTTAGAAGATAGCAAAGGTCATTGACCTCTGGTGTCCTCATTTTGCGTGTCCGGGACCGTCTTAGAAGATAGCAAAGGTCATTGACCTCTGGTGACCTCATTTTGCGTGTCCGAGAGCTTCTTAGAAGATAGAAAAGGTCATTGACCTCTGGTGACCTCATTTTGCGTGTCCGGGAGCGTCTTAGAAGATAGCAATGTTCATTGACCTCTGGTGACCTCATTTTCCGTGTCCGGGAGCTTCTTAGAAGATAGCAAAGGTCATTGACCTCTGGTGACCTCATTTTGCGTGTCCGGGAGCTTCTTAAAAGATAGAAAAGGTCATTGAACTCTGGTGACCTCATTTTGCGTGTCCGGGACCGTCTTAGAAGATAGCAAAGGTTATTGACCTCTGGTGACCTCATTTTTCGTGTCCCAGACAGTCTTAGAAGATAGCAAAAGTCATTGACCTCTGGTGACCTCATTTTGCGCGTCCGGGACCGTCTTAGAAGATAGCAAAGGTTATTGACCTCTGGTGACCTCATTTTTCGTGTCCCAGAGAGTCTTAGAAGATAGCAAAAGTCATTGACCTCTGTTGACCTCATTTTGCTTGTGCGAGAGCGTCTTAGTAGATAGCAAAGGTCATTGACCTCTGCTGACCTCATTTTGCGTGTCCGGGACCGTCTTAGAAGATAGCAAAGGTTATTGACCTCTGGTGACCTCATTTTTCGTGTCCCAGAGAGTCTTAGAAGATAGCAAAAGTCATTGACCTCTGGTGACCTTATTTTGCGTGTCCGGGTGCTTCTTAGAAGATAGGAAAGGTCATTGACCTCTGGTGACCTCATTTTGCGTGTCCGGGAGCGTCTTAGAAGATAGCAAAGGTCATTGACCTCTGGTGACCTCATTTTGCGTGTCCGGGAGCTTCTTAGAAGATAGCAAAGGTCATTGACCTCTGGTGACCTCATTTTGCGTGTGCGGGAGCGTCTTAGAAGATAGCAAAGTTCATTGACCTCTGGTGTCCTCATTTTGCGTGTGCGTGAGCATCTTGGAAGATAGCAAAGGTCATTGACCTCTGCTGACCCCATTTTGCGTGTCCGGGAGCTTCTAAGAGGATAGCAAAGGTCATTGACCTCATCTGACCTCATTTGACCGACGCGGCGCTTCTGAGTTTATCCTGTTGGTCATTGACCTCTGCTGACCTCATTTTGCGAGTCCGGTAGCTTCTAAGAGTATAGCAAAGGTCATTGACCTCTGGTGACCTCATTTTGCGTGTCCGGGAGCTTCTTAGAAGATAGAAAAGGTCATTGACCTCTGGTGACCTCATTTTGCGTGTCCGGGAGCGTCTTAGAAGATAGCAATGTTCATTGACCTCTGGTGACCTCATTTTGCGTGTGCGGGAGCGTCTTAGAAGATAGCAAAGGTCATTGACCTCTGGTGACCTCATTTTGCGTGTCCGGGTGCTTCTTACAAGATAGGAGAGGTCATTGACCTCTGGTGACCTTATTTTGCGTGTCCGGGAGCGTCTTAGAAGATAGCAAAGGTCATTGACCTCTGGTGAGCTCATTTTGCGTGTCCGGGAGCTTCTTAGAAGATAGCAAAGGTCATTGACCTCTGGTGACCTCATTTTGCGTGTGCGGGAGCGTCTTAGAAGATAGCAAATGTCATTGACCTCTGGTGACCTCATTTTGCGTGTCCGGGTGCTTCTTAGAAGATAGGAAAGGTCATTGACCTCTGGTGACCTTATTTTGCATGTCCGGGAGCGTCTTAGAAGATAGCAAAGGACATTGACCTCTGGTGACCTCATTTTGCGTGTCCGGGAGCTTCTTAGAAGATAGCAAATGTCATTGACCTCTGGTGACATCATTTTGCGTGTCCGGGTGCTTCTTAGAAGATAGGAAAGGTCATTGACCTCTGAGGACCTTATTTTGCGTGTCCGGGAGCGTCTTAGAAGATAGCAAAGGTCATTGACCTCTGGTGACCTCATTTTGCGTTTCCCGGACCGTCTTAGAAGATAGCAAAGGTCATTGACCTCTGGTGACCTCATTTTTCGTGTCCCGGAGAGTCTTAGGAGATAGCAAAAGTCATTGACCTCTGGTGACATCATTTTGCGCGTCCGGGAGCTTCTTAGAAAATAGCAAAGGTCATTGACCTCTGGTGACCTCATTTTGCTTGTGCGCGTGCTTCTTAGAAGATAGGAATGGTCATTGACCTCTGGTGACCTCATTTTGCGTGTCCGGGAGCGTCTTAGAAGATAGCAAAGGTCATTGACCTCTGGTGACCTCATTTTGCGTGTCCGGGAGCTTCTTAGAAGATAGCAAAGGTCATTGACCTCTGGTGACCTCATTTTGCGTGTGCGGGAGCGTCTTAGAAGATAGCAAAGGTCATTGACCTCTGGTGTCCTCATTTTGCGTGTCCGGGACCGTCTTAGAAGATAGCAAAGGTCATTGACCTCTGGTGACCTCATTTTGCGTGTCCGGGAGCTTCTTAGAAGATAGAAAAGGTCATTGACCTCTGGTGACCTCATTTTGCGTGTCCGGGAGCGTCTTAGAAGATAGCAATGTTCATTGACCTCTGGTGACCTCATTTTCCGTGTCCGGGAGCTTCTTAGAAGATAGCAAAGGTCATTGACCTCTGGTGACCTCATTTTGCGTGTCCGGGAGCTTCTTAAAAGATAGAAAAGGTCATTGAACTCTGGTGACCTCATTTTGCGTGTCCGGGACCGTCTTAGAAGATAGCAAAGGTTATTGACCTCTGGTGACCTCATTTTTCGTGTCCCAGACAGTCTTAGAAGATAGCAAAAGTCATTGACCTCTGGTGACCTCATTTTGCGTGTCCGGGACCGTCTTAGAAGATAGCAAAGGTCATTGACCTCTGGTGACCTCATTTTTCGTGTCCCAGAGAGTCTTAGAAGATAGCAAAAGTCATTGACCTCTGGTGACCTTATTTTGCGTGTCCGGGTGCTTCTTAGAAGATAGGAAAGGTCATTGACCTCTGGTGACCTCATTTTGCGTGTCCGGGAGCGTCTTAGAAGATAGCAAAGGTCATTGACCTCTGGTGACCCCATTTTGCGTGTCCGGGAGCTTCTAAGAGTATAGCAAAGGTCATTGACATTTGGTGACCTCATTTTGCGTGTGCGTGAGCATCTTGGAAGATAGCAAAGGTCTTTGACCTCTGCTGACCTCATTTTGCGTGCCCGGGAGCTTCTAAGAGTATAGCCAAGGTCATTGACATCTGGTGACCTCATTTTGCGTGTCCGGGAGCGTCTGAGAAGATAGCAAAGGTCATTGACCTCTGGTGACCTCATTTTGCGTGTCCTGGAGCGTCTTAGAAGATAGCAAAGGTCATTGACCTCTGGTGACCTCATTTTGCGTGTTCGGGAGCTTCTTAGAAGATAGCAAATGTCATTGACCTTTGGTGACCTCATTTTGCGTGTGCGGGAGCGTCTTAGAAGATAGCAAAGGTCATTGACCACTGGTGACCTCATTTTGCGTGTGCGGGAGCATCTTGGAAGATAGCAAAGGTCATTCACCTCTGCTGTCCTCATTTTGCGTGTCCGGGAGCTGCTAAGTGTATAGCAAATGTCATTGACCTCTGGTGGCCTCATTTTGCGTGTCCGGGAGCGTCTTAGAAGATATCAAAAGTCATTGACATTTGGTGACCTCATTTTGCGTGTCCGGGTGCTTCTTAGAAGATAGGAAAGGTCATTGACCTCTGGTGACCTTATTTTGCATGTCCGGGAGCGTCTTAGAAGATAGCAAAGGACATTGACCTCTGGTGACCTCATTTTGCGTGTCCGGGAGCTTCTTAGAAGATAGCAAATATCAATGACCTCTGGTGACCTCATTTTGCGTGTCCGGGTGCTTCTTAGAAGATAGCAAAGATCATTGACCTCTGAGGACCTTATTTTGCGTGTCCGGGAGCGTCTTAGTAGATAGCAAATGTCATTGACCTCTGGTGACCTCACTTTGCGTTTCCCGGACCGTCTTAGAAGATAGCAAAGGTCATTGACCTCTGGTGACCTCATTTTTCGTGTCCCGGAGAGTCTTAGGAGATAGCAAAAGTCATTGACCTCTGGTGACCTCATTTTGCGCGTCCGGGAGCTTCTTAGAAAATAGCAAAGGTCATTGACCTCTGGTGACCTCATTTTGCTTGTGTGGGTGCTTCTTAGAAGATAGGAAAGGTCATTGACCTCTGGTGACCTCATTTTGCGTGTCCGGGAGCGTCTTAGAAGATAGCAAAGGTCATTGACCTCTGGTGACCTCATTTTGCGTGTCCGGGAGCTTCTTAGAAGATAGCAAAGGTCATTGACCTCTGGTGACCTCATTTTGCGTGTGCGGGAGCGTCTTAGAAGATAGCAAAGGTCATTGACCTCTGGTGTCCTCATTTTGCGTGTCCGGGACCGTCTTAGAAGATAGCAAAGGTCATTGACCTCTGGTGACCTCATTTTGCGTGTCCGGGAGCTTCTTAGAAGATAGAAAAGGTCATTGACCTCTGGTGACCTCATTTTGCGTGTCCGGGAGCGTCTTAGAAGATAGCAATGTTCATTGACCTCTGGTGACCTCATTTTCCGTGTCCGGGAGCTTCTTAGAAGATAGCAAAGGTCATTGACCTCTGGTGACCTCATTTTTCGTGTCCCGGAGAGTCTTAGGAGATAGCAAAAGTCATTGACCTCTGGTGACCTCATTTTGCGCGTCCGGGAGCTTCTTAGAAAATAGCAAAGGTCATTGACCTCTGGTGACCTCATTTTGCTTGTGCGGGTGCTTCTTAGAAGATAGGAAAGGTCATTGACCTCTGGTGACCTCATTTTGCGTGTCCGGGAGCGTCTTAGAAGATAGCAAAGGTCATTGACCTCTGGTGACCTCATTTTGCGTGTCCTGGAGCGTCTTAGAAGATAGCAAAGGTCATTGACCTCTGGTGACCTCATTTTGCGTGTTCGGGTGCTTCTTAGAAGATAGCAAATGTCATTGACCTTTGGTGACCTCATTTTGCGTGTGCGGGAGCGTCTTAGAAGATAGCAAAGGTCATTGACCACTGGTGACCTCATTTTGCGTGTGCGGGAGCATCTTGGAAGATAGCAAAGGTCATTCACCTCTGCTCTCCTCATTTTGCGTGTCCGGGAGCTGCTAAGAGTATAGCAAAGGTCATTGACCTCTGGTGGCCTCATTTTGCGTGTCCGGGAGCTTCTTAGAAGATATCAAAAGTCATTGACCTCTACTGACCTATTTTGCGTGTCCGAGATCTTCTTAGAACATAGCAAAGGTCATTGACCTCTGGTGACCTCATTTTGCGTGCGCGGGAGCGTCTTAGAAGATAGCAAAGGTCATTGACCTCTGGTGACCTCATTTTGCGTGTCCGGGACCGTCTTAGAAGATAGCAAAGGTCATTGACCTCTGGTGACCTCATTTTGCGTGTCCGGGAGCTTCTTAGAAGATAGAAAAGGTCATTGACCTCTGGTGACCTCATTTTGCGTGTCCGGGAGCGTCTTAGAAGATAGCAATGTTCATTGACCTCTGGTGACCTCATTTTGCGTGTGCGGGAGCGTCTTAGAAGATAGCAAAGGTCATTGACCTCTGGTGACCTCATTTTGCGTGTCCGGGTGCTTCTTACATGATAGGAGAGGTCATTGACCTCTGGTGACCTTATTTTGCGTGTCCGGGAGCGTCTTAGAAGATAGCAAAGGTCATTGACCTCTGGTGAGCTCATTTTGCGTGTCCGGGAGCTTCTTAGAAGATAGCAAAGGTCATTGACATCTGGTGACCTCATTTTGCGTGTGCGGGAGTGTCTTAGAAGATAGCAAACGTCATTGACCTCTGGTGACCTCATTTTGCGTGTCCGGGTGCTTCTTAGATGATAGGAAATGTCATTGACCTCTGGTGACCTTATTTTGCATGTCCGGGAGCGTCTTAGAAGATAGCAAAGGACATTGACCTCTGGTGACCTCATTTTGCGTGTCCGGGAGCTTCTTAGAAGATAGCAAATGTCATTGAACTCTGGTGACCTCATTTTGCTTGTGCGGGAGCGTCTTAGTAGATAGCAAAGGTCATTGACCTCTGGTGACCTCATTTTGCGTGTCCGGGACCGTCTTAGAAGATAGCAAAGGTTATTGACCTCTGGTGACCTCATTTTTCGTGTCCCAGAGAGTCTTAGAAGATAGCAAATGTCATTGACCTCTGGTGACCTTATTTTGCGTGTCCGGGTGCTTCTTAGAAGATAGGAAAGGTCATTGACCTCTGGTGACCTCATTTTGCGTGTCCGGGAGCGTCTTAGAAGATAGCAAAGGTCATTGACCTCTGGTGACCTCATTTTGCGTGTCCGGGAGCTTCTTAGAAGATAGCAAAGGACATTGACCTCTGGTGACCTCATTTTGCGTGTCCGGGACCGTCTTAGAAGATAGCAAAAGTTATTGACCTCTGGTGACCTCATTTTGCGTGTCCGGGTGCTTCTTAGAAGATAGGAAAGGTCATTGACCTCTGGTGACCTTATTTTGCATGTCCGGGAGCGTCTTAGAAGATAGCAAAGGACATTGACCTCTGGTGACCTCATTTTGCGTGTCCGGGAGCTTCTTAGAAGATAGCAAAGGTCATTGACCTCTGGTGACCTCATTTTTCGTGTCCCGGAGAGTCTTAGGAGATAGCAAAAGTCATTGACCTCTGGTGACCTCATTTTGCGCGTCCGGGAGCGTCTTAGAAGATAGCAAAGGACATTGACCTCTGGTGACCTCATTTTGCGTGTCCGGGAGCTTCTTAGAAGATAGCAAAGGTCATTGACCTCTGGTGACCTCATTTTGCGTGTGCGGGAGCGTCTTAGAAGATAGCAAAGTTCATTGACCTCTGGTGACCTCATTTTGCGTGTCCGGGTGCTTCTTAGAAGATAGGAAAGGTCATTGACCTCTGGTGACCTTATTTTGCATGTCCGGGAGCGTCTTAGAAGATAGCAAAGGACATTGACCTCTGGTGACCTCATTTTGCGTGTCCGGGAGCTTCTTAGAAGATAGCAAATGTCATTGACCTCTGGTGACCTCATTTTGCGTGTCCGGGTGCTTCTTAGAAGATAGGAAAGGTCATTGACCTCTGAGGACCTTATTTTGCGTGTCCGGGAGCGTCTTAGAAGATAGCAAAGGTCATTGACCTCTGGTGACCTCATTTTGCGTTTCCCGGACCGTCTTAGAAGATAGCAAAGGTCATTGACCTCTGGTGACCTCATTTTTCGTGTCCCGGAGAGTCTTAGGAGATAGCAAAAGTCATTGACCTCTGGTGACCTCATTTTGCGCGTCCGGGAGCTTCTTAGAAAATAGCAAAGGTCATTGACCTCTGGTGACCTCATTTTGCTTGTGCGGGAGCGTCTTAGTAGATAGCAAAGGTCATTGACCTCTGGTGACCTCATTTTGCGTGTCCGGGACCGTCTTAGAAGATAGCAAAGGTTATTGACCTCTGGTGACCTCATTTTTCGTGTCCCAGAGAGTCTTAGAAGATAGCAAAAGTCATTGACCTCTGGCGATCTTATTTTGCGTGTCCGGGTGCTTCTAAGAAGATAGGAAAGGTCATTGACCTCTGGTGACCTCATTTTGCGTGTCCGGGAGCGTCTTAGAAGATAGCAAAGGTCATTGACCTCTGGTGACCTCATTTTGCGTGTCCGGGAGCTTCTTAGAAGATAGCAAAGGTCATTGACCTCTGGTGACCTCATTTTGCGTGTGCGGGAGCGTCTTAGAAGATAGCAAAGGTCATTGACCTCTGGTGTCCTCATTTTGCGTGTGCGTGAGCATCTTGGAAGATAGCAAAGGTCATTGACCTCTGGTGACCTCATTTTGCGTGTCCGGGAGCTTCTAAGTGTATAGCAAAGGTCATTGACCTCTGGTTACCTCATTTTGCGTGTCCGGTAGCTTCTTAGAAGATAGCAAAGGTCATTGACCTCTGGTTACCTCATTTTGCGTGTCCGGGAGCGTCTTAGAAGATAGCAAAGGTCATTGACCTCTGGTGATCTCATTTTGCGTGTCCGGGAGCTTCTTAGAAGATAGCAAAGGTCATTGACCTCTGGTGACCCCATTTTGCGTGTGCGGGAGCTTCTAAGAGGATAGCAAATGTCATTGACCTCATCTGAACACATTTATCCGACGCGGCGCTTCTGAGATTATCCTGAAGGTCATTGACCTGTGGTTACCTCATTTTGCGTGTCTGGGAGCTTCTAAGAGGATAGCAAAGATCACTGACCTCATCTGACTTCATTTGACAGTCGCGGCGCTTCTGAGTCTATCCTGAAGGTCATTGACCTCTACTGACCTCATTTTGCGTGACCGAGAGCTTCTTAGAAGATAGCAAAGTTCATTGACCTCTGGTGACCTCATTTTGCGTGTCCGGGAGCTTCTAAGAGGATAGCAAAGGTCATCGACCTCATCTGAACGCATTTGACCGTCGCGGCGCTTCTGAGTCTATCCTGAAGGTCATTGACCTCTGCTGACCTCATTATGCGTGTCCGGGAGCTTCTAAGAGGATAGCAAAGGTCATTAACCTCATCTGACCTTATTTGACCGACGCTTCGCTTCTGAGTCTATCCTGAAGGTCATTGACCTCATCTGACCTCATTTGACCGACGCGGGGCTTCTGAGTCTATCCTGATGGTCATTGACCTCTGCTGACCTCATTTTGCGTGTCCGGGAGCTGCTAAGAGGATAGCAAAGGTCATTGACCTCATCTGACCTCATTTGACAGAACCGGCGCTTCTGCGACTATCCTGAACGTCATTGACCTGTGGTTCCTTCATTTTGCGTGTGCGGGAGCTTCTAAGAAGATAGCAAAGGTCACTGACCTCATCTGACTTCATTTGACCTACGCGACGCTTCTGAGTCTATCGTGAAGGTCATTGACCTCAGGTGACCTCATTTTGCTTGTCCGGGAGATTCTAAGAGGATAGCAAAGGTCATTGACATCATCTGACCTCATTTAACCGAAGCGGCGCTTCTGAGTCTATCCTGAAGGTCACTGACCTCTGCTGACCTCAGTTTGCGTGTCCGGGAGCTTCTTAGAAGATAGCAAAGGTCATTGACCTCTGGTGACCTCATTTTGCGTGTCCGGGAGCTTCTTAGAAGATGGCAAAGGTCATTGACCTCTGGTGACCTCATTTTGCGTGTGCGGGAGCGTCTTAGAAGATAGCAAAGGTCATTGACCTCTGGTGACCTCATTTTGCGTGTGCGTGAGCATCTTGGAAGATAGCAAAGGTTATTGACCTCTGCTGACCTCATTTTGCGTGTCCGAGATCTTCTAAGAGTATAGCAAAGGTCATTGACATCTGGTGACCTCATTTTGCGTGTCCGGGAGCGTCTTAGAAGATAGCAAAGGTCTTTGACCTCTGGTGACCTCATTTTGCGTGTCCGGGAGGTTCTTAGAAGATAGGAAATGTCATTGACCTCTGGGGACCTCCTTTTGCTTGTCCGGGAGCGTCTTAGAAGATAGCAAAGGTCATTGACCTCTGGTGACCTCATTTTGCGTGTGCGGGAGCGTCTTAGAAGATAGCAAACGTCATTGACCTCTGGTGACCTCATTTTGCGTGTGCGGGAGCATCTTGGAAGATAGCAAAGGTCATTCACCTCTGCTGACCTCATTTTGCGTGTCCGGCAGCTTCTAAGAGTATAGCAAAGGTCATTGACCTCTGGTGACCTCATTTTGCGTGTCCGAGAGCTTCCAATTGTATAGCAAAGTTCATTGAACTCTGGTGACCTCATTTTGCGTGTCCGGGACCGTCTTAGAGGATAGCAAAGGTCATTGACCTCTGGAGACCTCATTTTGCGTGTCCGCGGCGTCTTAGAAGATATCAAAGGTCATTGACCTCTGGTGACTTCATTTTGCGTGTCCGGGGCGTCTTAGACGGTAGCAAAGGTCATTGACCACTGGTGACCTCATTTTGCATGTGCGGGAGCGTCTTAGAAGATAGCAAAGGTCATTGACCTCTGGTGACCTCATTTTGCGTGTCCGGGTGCTTCTTAGAAGATAGCAAATGTCATTGAACTCTGGTGACCTCATTTTGCGTGTCCTGGAGCGTCTTAGAATATAGCAAAGTTCATTGACCTCTGGTGACCTCATTTTGCTTGTGCGGGAGCATCTTGGAAGATAGCAAAGGTCATTCACCTCTGCTGACCTGATTTTGCGTGTCCGGGAGCTTCTAAGAGTATAGCAAAGGTCATTGACCTCTGGTGGCCTCATTTTGCGTGTCCGGGAGCGTCTTAGAAGATAGCAAAAGTTCATTGACCTCTGGTGACCCCATTTTGCGTGTGCGGGAGCTTCTCAGAGGATAGCAAAGGTCATTGACCTCATCAGACCTCATTTGACCGCCGCGGCGCTTCTGAGTCTATCCTGAAGGTCATTGACCTCTGGTGACCTCATTTTGCGTGTCCGGGAGCTTCTTAGAAGATAGGAAAGGTCATTGACCTCTGGTGACCTCATTTTGCGTGTCCGGGATCGTCTTAGAAGATAGCAAAGGTCATTGACCTCTGGTGACCTCACTTTGCGTGTCCGGGAGCTTCTTAGAAAATAGCAAAGGTCATTGACCTCTGGTGACCTCATTTTGCGTGTGCGTGAGCATGTTGGAAGATAGCAAAGGTCATTGACCTCTGGTGACCTCATTTTGCGTGTGCGTGAGCATCTTGGAAGATAGCAAAGGTCATTGACCTCTGCTGACCTCATTTTGCGTGTGCGGGAGCATCTTAGAAGATAGCAAAGGTCATTGACCTCTGGTGACCTCATTTTGCGTGTCCGGGAGCTTCTAAGTGTATAGCAAAGGTCATTGACATCTGGTGACCTCATTTTGCGTGTCCGGGAGCGTCTTAGAAGATAGCAAAGGTCTTTGACATCTGGTGACCTCATTATGCGTGTCCGGGAGCTTCTTAGAAGATAGGAAAGGTCATTGACCTCTGGTGAACTCATTTTTCGTGTCCCGGAGAGTCTCGGAATATAGCAAAAGTTATTGACCTCTGGTGACCTCATTTTGCGTGTCCGGGATCTTCTTGGAAGATAGCAAAGGTCATTGACCTCTGGTGACCTCATTTTGCGTGTGCGGGAGCGTCTTAGAAGATAGCAAAGGTCATTGACCTCTGGTGAACTCATTTTGCGTGTCCGGGAGGTTCTTAGAAGATAGGAAAGGTCATTGACCTCTGGTGACCTCATTTTGCGTGTCCGGGGGCGTCTTAGAAGATAGCAAAGGTCATTGACCTCTGGTGACCTCATTTTGCGTGTCCGGGAGCTTCTTAGAATATAGCAAAGGTCATTGACCACTGGTGACCTCATTTTGGGTGTGCGGGAGCGTCTTAGAATATAGCAAAAGTCATTGACCTCTGGTGACCTCATTTTGCGTGTGCGGGAGCATCTTGGAAGAAAGCAAAGGTCATTGACCTCTGGAGACTTCATTTTGCGTGTCCGGGATCTTCTTGGAAGATAGCAAAGGTCATTGACCTCTGGTGACTTCATTTTGCGTGTCCGGTAGATTCTTAGAAGATAGCAAAGGTCATTGACCTCTGGTTACCTCATTTTGCGTGTGCGGAAGCGTCTTAGAAGATAGCAAAGGTCATTGACCTCTTGTGACCACATTTTGCGTGTCCGGGAGCTTTTTAGAAGATAGCAAAGGTCATTGACCTCTGGTGACCTCATTTTTCGTGTCCGGGAGCGTCTTAGAAGATAGCAAAGGTCATTGACCTCTGGCGACCTCATTTTGCGTGTCCGGGAGCTTCTTAGAAGATAGCAAAGGTCATTGACCTCTGGTGACCTCATTTTGCGTGTGCGGAGGCGTCTTAGAAGATAGCAAAGGTCATTGAACTCTGGCGACCTCATTTTGCGTGTCCTGGAGCGTCTTAGAAGATAGCAAAGGTCATTGACCTCTGGTGACCTCATTTTGCGTGTCCGGGAGCTTCTTAGAAGATAGCAAAGTTCATTGACCTTTGGTGACCTCATTTTGCGTGTGCGGGAGCGTCTTAGAAGATAGCAAAGGTCATTGAACTCTGGTGACCTCATTTTGCGTGTCCGGGAGCTTCTTAGAAGATAGCAAAGGTCATTGATTTCTGGTGACCTCTTTTTGCGTATCCGGGAGCGTCTTAGAAGATAGCAAAGGTCATTGACCTCTGGTAACCTCTTTTTTCGTGTCCCGGAGAGTCTTAGAAGATAGCAAAAGTCATTGACCTCTGGTGACCTCATTTTGCGTGTCCGAGATCTTCTTAGAACATAGCAAAGGTCATTGACCTCATTTTGCGTGTGCGGGAGCTTCTAAGAGGATAGCAAATGTCATTGACCTCATCTGACCACATTTATCCGACGCGGCGCTTCTGAGATTATCCTGAAGGTCATTGACCTGTGGTTACCTCATTTTGCGTGTCTGGGAGCTTCTAAGAGGATAGCAAAGATCACTGACCTCATCTGACTTCATTTGACAGTCGCGGCGCTTCTGAGTCTATCCTGAAGGTCATTGACATCTGGTGACCTCATTTTGCTTGTCCGGGAGATTCTAAGAGGATAGCAAAGGTCATTGACATCATCTGACCTCATTTAACCGACGCGGCGCTTCTGATTCTATCCTGAAGGTCACTGACCTCTGCTGAACTCATTTTGCGTGTCCGGGAGCTTCTTAGAAGATAGCAAAGGTCACTGACCTCATCTGACCTCATTTGACCGACGCGGCGCTTCTGAGACTATCCTGATGGTTATTGACCTCTGCTGACCTCATTTTGCTTGTCCGGGAGATTCTAAGAGGATAGCAAAGGTCACTGACCTCATCTGACTTCATTTGACAGTCGCGGCGCTTCTGAGACTATCCTGAAGGTCATTGACCTCTACTGACCTCATTTCGCGTGTCCGAGAGCTTCTTAGAAGATAGCAAAGTTCATTGACCTCTGGTGACCTCATTTTGCGTGTCCGGGAGCTTCTAAGAGGATAGCAAAAGTCATTAACCTCATCTGACCTCATTTGACCGACAGTTCGCTTCTGAGTCTATCCTGAAGGTCATTGACCTCATCTGACCTCATTTGACCGACGCGGCGCATCTGAGTCTATCCTGATGGTCATTGACCTCTGCTGACCTCATTTTGCGTGTGCGGGAGCTTTTTAGAAGATAGCAAAGGTCATTGACCTCTGGTGACCCCATTTTGCGTGTCCGGGAGCGTCTTAGAACATAGCAAAGGTCATAGACCTCTGGTGACCTCATTTTGCGTGTCCGGGAGCTTCTTAGAAGATAGCAAAGGTCATTGACCTCTGGTGACCTCATTTTGCGTGTGCGGGAGCTTCTAAGAGGATAGCAAATGTCATTGACCTCATCTGAACACATTTATCCGACGCGGCGCTTCTGAGATTATCCTGAACGTCATTGACCTGTGGTTCCCTCATTTTGCGTGTGCGGGAGCTTCTAAGAAGATAGCAAAGGTCACTGACCTCATCTGACTTCATTTGACCGACGCGGCGCTTCTGAGTCTATCGTGAAGGTCATTGACCTCAGGTGACCTCATTTTGCTTGTCCGGGAGATTCTAAGAGGATAGCAAAGGTCATTGACATCATCTGACCTCATTTAACCGACGCGGCGCTTCTGAGTCTATCCTGAAGGTCACTGACCTCTGCTGACCTCATTTTGCGTGTCCGGGAGCTTCTTAGAAGATAGCAAAGGGCATTGACCTCTGGTGACCTCATTTTGCGTGTCCGGGAGCTTCTTAGTAGATAGCAAAGGTCATTGACCTCTGGTGACCTCATTTTGCGTGTGCGGGAGCGTCTTAGAAGATAGCAAAGGTCATTGACATCTGGTGACCTCATTTTGCGTGTGCGTGAGCATCTTGGTAGATAGCAAAGGTCATTGACCTCTGCTGACCTCATTTTGCGTGTCCGAGAGCTTCTAAGAGTATAGCAAAGGTCATTGACTTCTGGTGACCTCATTTTGCGTGTCCGGGAGCGTCTTAGAAGATAGCAAAGGTCTTTGACCTCTGGTAACCTCATTTTGCGTGTGCGGGAGGATCTTGGAAGATAGCAAAGGTCATTCACCTCTGCTAACCTCATTTTGCGTGTCCGGTAGCTTCTAAGAGTATAGCAAAGGTCATTGACCTTTGGTGACCTCATTTTGCGTGTCCGGGAGCTTCCAATTGTATAGCAAAGTTCATTGACCTCTGGTGACCTCATTTTGCGTGTCCGGGACCGTCTTAGAAGATAGTAAAGGTCATTGACCTCTGGAGACCTCATTTTGCGTGTCCGGGGCGTCTTAGAAGATAGCAAAAGTCATTGACCTATGGTGACCTCATTTTGCGTGTCCGGGGCGTCTTAGACGGTAGTAAAGGTCATTGACCACTGGTGACCTCATTTTGCATGTGCGGGTGCTTCTTAGAAGATAGCAAAGGTCATTGACCTCTGGTGACCTCATTTTGGGTGTCTGGGACCGTCTTAGAAGATAGCAAAGGTCATTGACCTCTGGTGAACTCATTTTGCGTGTCCGAGAGCTTCTTAGACGATAGCAAAGTTCATTGACCTCTGGTGACCTCATTTTGCGTGTCCGGGAGCTTCTAAGAGGATAGCAAAGGTCATTGACATCATCTGACCTCATTTAACCGACGCGGCGCTTCTGAGTCTATCGTGAAGGTCATTGACCTCAGGTGACCTCATTTTGCTTGTCCGGGAGATTCTAAGAGGATAGCAAAGGTCATTGACATCATCTGACCTCATTTAACCGACGCGGCGCTTCTGAGTCTATCCTGAAGGTCACTGACCTCTGCTGACCTCATTTTGCGTGTCCGGGAGCTTCTTAGAAGATAGCAAAGGGCATTGACCTCTGGTGACCTCATTTTGCGTGACCGGGAGCTTCTTAGTAGATAGCAAAGGTCATTGACCTCTGGTGACCTCATTTTGCGTGTGCGGGAGCGTCTTAGAAGATAGCAAAGGTCATTGACATCTGGTGACCTCATTTTGCGTGTGCGTGAGCATCTTGGTAGATAGCAAAGGTCATTGACCTCTGCTGACCTCATTTTGCGTGTCCGAGAGCTTCTAAGAGTATAGCAAAGGTCATTGACTTCTGGTGACCTCATTTTGCGTGTCCGGGAGCGTCTTAGAAGATAGCAAAGGTCTTTGACCTCTGGTGACCTCATTTTGCGTGTGCGGGAGGATCTTGGAAGATAGCAAAGGTCATTCACCTCTGCTGACCTCATTTTGCGTGTCCGGTAGCTTCTAAGAGTATAGCAAAGGTCATTGACCTTTGGTGACCTCATTTTGCGTGTCCGGGAGCTTCCAATTGTATAGCAAAGTTCATTGACCTCTGGTGACCTCATTTTGCGTGTCCGGGACCGTCTTAGAAGATAGCAAAGGTCATTGACCTCTGGAGACCTCATTTTGCGTGTCCGGGGCGTCTTAGAAGATAGCAAAAGTCATTGACCTATGGTGACCTCATTTTGCGTGTCCGGGGCGTCTTAGACGGTAGTAAAGGTCATTGACCACTGGTGACCTCATTTTGCATGTGCGGGAGCGTCTTAGAAGATAGCAAAGGTCATTGACCACTGGTGACCTCATTTTGCGTGTCCGGGTGCTTCTTAGAAGATAGCAAAGGTCATTGACCTCTGGTGACCTCATTTTGGGTGTCTGGGACCGTCTTAGAAGATAGCAAAGGTCATTGACCTCTGGTGAACTCATTTTGCGTGTCCGAGAGCTTCTTAGACGATAGCAAAGTTCATTGACCTCTGGTGACCTCATTTTGCGTGTCCGGGAGCTTCTAAGAGGATAGCAAAAGTCATTAACCTCATCTGACCTCATTTGACCGACGCTTCGCTTCTGAGTCTATCCTGAAGGTCATTGACCTCATCTGACCTCATTTGACCGACGCGGCGCTTCTGAGTCTATCCTGATGGTCATTGACCTCTGCTGACCTCATTTTGCGTGTGCGGGAGCTTTTTAGAAGATAGCAAAGGTCATTGACCTCTGGTGACCCCATTTTGCGTGTCCGGGAGCGTCTTAGAACATAGCAAAGGTCATAGACCTCTGGTGACCTCATTTTGCGTGTCCGGGAGCTTCTTAGAAGATAGCAAAGGTCATTGACCTCTGGTGACCTCATTTTGCGTGTGCGGGAGCTTCTAAGAGGATAGCAAATGTCATTGACCTCATCTGAACACATTTATCCGACGCGGCGCTTCTGAGATTATCCTGAACGTCATTGACCTGTGGTTCCCTCATTTTGCGTGTGCGGGAGCTTCTAAGAAGATAGCAAAGGTCACTGACCTCATCTGACTTCATTTGACCGACGCGGCGCTTCTGAGTCTATCGTGAAGGTCATTGACCTCAGGTGACCTCATTTTGCTTGTCCGGGAGATTCTAAGAGGATAGCAAAGGTCATTGACATCATCTGACCTCATTTAACCGACGCGGCGCTTCTGAGTCTATCCTGAAGGTCACTGACCTCTGCTGACCTCATTTTGCGTGTCCGGGAGCTTCTTAGAAGATAGCAAAGGGCATTGACCTCTGGTGACCTCATTTTGCGTGTCCGGGAGCTTCTTAGTAGATAGCAAAGGTCATTGACCTCTTGTGACCTCATTTTGCGTGTGCGGGAGCGTCTTAGATGATAGCAAAGGTCATTGACCTCTGGTGACCTCATTTTGCGTGTGCGGGAGGATCTTGGAAGATAGCAAAGGTCATTCACCTCTGCTGACCTCATTTTGCGTGTCCGGTAGCTTCTAAGAGTATAGCAAAGGTCATTGACCTTTGGTGACCTCATTTTGCGTGTCCGGGAGCTTCCAATTGTATAGCAAAGTTCATTGACCTCTGGTGACCTCATTTTGCGTGTCCGGGACCGTCTTAGAAGATAGCAAAGGTCATTGACCTCATCAGACCTCATTTGACCGCCGCGGCGCTTCTGAGTCTATCCTGAAGGTCATTGACCTCTGGTGACCTCATTTTGCGTGTCCGTGAGCTTCTTAGAAGATAGGAAAGGTCATTGACCTCTGGTGACCTCATTTTGCGTGTCCGGGATCGTCTTAGAAGATAGCAAAGGTCATTGACCGCTGGAGACCTCATTTTGCGTGTCCGGGAGCTTCTTAGAAAATAGCAAAGGTCATTGACCTCTGGTGACCTCATTTTGCGTGTGCGTGAGCATCTTGGAAGATAGCAAAGGTCATTGACCTCTGCTGACCTCATTTTGCGTGTGCGGGAGCATCTTAGAAAATAGCAAAGGTCATTGACCTCTGGTGACCTCATTTTGCGTGTCCGGGAGCTTCTAAGTGTATAGCAAAGGTCATTGACATCTGGTGACCTCATTTTGCGTGTCCGGGAGCGTCTTAGAAGATAGCAAAGGTCTTTGACCTCTGGTGACCTCATTTTGCGTGTCCGGGAGCTTCTTAGAAGATAGGAAAGGTCATTGACCTCTGGTGACCTCATTTTTCGTGTCCCGGAGAGTCTCGGAATATAGCAAAAGTCATTGACCTCTGGTGACCTCATTTTGCGTGTCCGGGATCTTCTTGGAAGATAGCAAAGGTCATTGACCTCTGGTGACCTCATTTTGCGTGTGCGGGAGCGTCTTAGAAGATAGCAAAGGTCATTGACCTCTGGTGAACTCATTTTGCGTGTCCGGGAGGTTCTTAGAAGATAGGAAAGGTCATTGACCTCTGGTGACCTCATTTTGCGTGTCCGGGAGCGTCTTAGAAGATAGCAAAGGTCATTGACCTCTGGTGACCTCATTTTGCGTGTCCGGGAGCTTCTTAGAATATAGCAAAGGTCATTGACCACTGGTGACCTCATTTTGGGTGTGCGGGAGCGTCTAAGAAGATAGCAAAAGTCATTGAACTCTGGCGACCTCATTTTGCGTGTCCTGGAGCGTCTTAGAAGATAGCAAAGGTCATTGACCTCTGGTGACCTCATTTTGCGTGTCCGGGAGCTTCTTAGAAGATAGGAAAGGTCATTGACCTCTGGTGACCTCATTTTTCGTGTCCCGGAGAGTCTCGGAATATAGCAAAAGTCATTGACCTCTGGTGACCTCATTTTGCGTGTCCGGGATCTTCTTGGAAGATAGCAAAGGTCATTGATTTCTGGTGACCTCTTTTTGCGTATCCGGGAGCGTCTTAGAAGATAGCAAGGGTCATTGACCTCTGGTGACCTCATTTTGCGTGTGCGGGATCTTCTTGGAAGATAGCAAAGGTCATTGATTTCTGGTGACCTCTTTTTGCGTATCCGGGAGCGTCTTAGAAGATAGCAAAGGTCATTGACCTCTGGTGACCTCTTTTTTCGTGTCCCGGAGAGTCTTAGAAGATAGCAAAAGTCATTGACCTCTCGTGACCTCATTTTGCGTGTCCGAGATCTTCTTAGAACATAGCAAAGGTCATTGACCTCTGGTGACCTCATTTTGCGTGTGCGGGAGCGTCTTAGAAGATAGCAAAGGTCATTGACCTCTGGTGACCTCATTTTGCGTGTGCGGGAGCATCTTAGAAGATAGCTAAGGTCATTGACCTCTGGTGACCTCATTTTGCGTGTCCGGGAGCTTCTAAGTGTATAGCAAAGGTCATTGACCTCTGGTGACCTCATTTTGCGAGTGCGGGAGCGTCTTAGAAGATAGTAATGGTCATTGTCCACTGGAGACCTCATTTTGCGTTTCCGGGATCTTCTAGGAAGATAGCAAAGGTCATGGACCTCTGGTGAACTCATTTTGCGTGTCCCGGAGAGTCTTAGAAGATAGCAAAAGTTCATTGACCTCTGGTGACCCCATTTTGCGTGTGCGGGAGCTTCTCAGAGGATAGCAAAGGTCATTGACCTCATCAGACCTCATTTGACCGCCGCGGCGCTTCTGAGTCTATCCTGAAGGTCATTGACCTCTGGTGACCTCATTTTGCGTGTCCGTGAGCTTCTTAGAAGATAGGAAAGGTCATTGACCTCTGGTGACCTCATTTTGCGTGTCCGGGATCGTCTTAGAAGATAGCAAAGGTCATTGACCTCTGGAGACCTCATTTTGCGTGTCCGGGAGCTTCTTAGAAAATAGCAAAGGTCATTGACCTCTGGTGACCTCATTTTGCGTGTGCGTGAGCATCTTGGAAGATAGCAAAGGTCATTGACCTCTGCTGACCTCATTTTGCTTGTGCGGGAGCATCTTAGAAAATAGCAAAGGTCATTGACCTCTGGTGACCTCATTTTGCGTGTCCGGGAGCTTCTAAGTGTATAGCAAAGGTCATTGACATCTGGTGACCTCATTTTGCGTGTCCGGGAGCGTCTTAGAAGATAGCAAAGGTCTTTGACCTCTGGTGACCTCATTTTGCGTGTCCGGGAGCTTCTTAGAAGATAGGAAAGGTCATTGACCTCTGGTGACCTCATTTTTCGTGTCCCGGAGAGTCTCGGAATATAGCAAAAGTCATTGACCTCTGGTGACCTCATTTTGCGTGTCCGGGATCTTCTTGGAAGATAGCAAAGGTCATTGACCTCTGGTGACCTCATTTTGCGTGTGCGGGAGCGTCTTAGAAGATAGCAAAGGTCATTGACCTCTGGTGAACTCATTTTGCGTGTCCGGGAGGTTCTTAGAAGATAGGAAAGGTCATTGACCTCTGGTGACCTCATTTTGCGTGTCCGGGAGCTTCTTAGAATATAGCAAAGGTCATTGACCACTGGTGACCTCATTTTGGGTGTGCGGGAGCGTCTAAGAAGATAGCAAAAGTCATTGAACTCTGGCGACCTCATTTTGCGTGTCCTGGAGCGTCTTAGAAGATAGCAAAGGTCATTGACCTCTGGTGACCTCATTTTGCGTGTCCGGGAGCTTCTTAGAAGATAGGAAAGGTCATTGACCTCTGGTGACCTCATTTTTCGTGTCCCGGAGAGTCTCGGAATATAGCAAAAGTCATTGACCTCTGGTGACCTCATTTTGCGTGTCCGGGATCTTCTTGGAAGATAGCAAAGGTCATTGATTTCTGGTGACCTCTTTTTGCGTATCAGGGAGCGTCTTAGAAGATAGCAAGGGTCATTGACCTCTGGTGACCTCATTTTGCGTGTGCGGGATCTTCTTGGAAGATAGCAAAGGTCATTGATTTCTGGTGACCTCTTTTTGCGTATCCGGGAGCGTCTTAGAAGATAGCAAAGGTCATTGACCTCTGGTGACCTCTTTTTTCGTGTCCCGGAGAGTCTTAGAAGATAGCAAAAGTCATTGACCTCTCGTGACCTCATTTTGCGTGTCCGAGATCTTCTTAGAACATAGCAAAGGTCATTGACCTCTGGTGACCTCATTTTGCGTGTGCGGGAGCGTCTTAGAAGATAGCAAAGGTCATTGACCTCTGGTGACCTCATTTTGCGTGTGCGGGAGCATCTTAGAACATAGCTAAGGTCATTGACCTCTGGTGACCTCATTTTGCGTGTCCGGGAGCTTCTAAGTGTATAGCAAAGGTCATTGACCTCTGGTGACCTCATTTTGCGAGTGCGGGAGCGTCTTAGAAGATAGCAAATGTCATTGAACTCTGGTGACCTCATTTTGCGTGTCCTGGAGCGTCTTAGAAGATAGCAAATGTCATTGACCTCTGGTGAACTCATTTTGCGTGTGCGGGAGCATCTTGGAAGATAGCAAAGGTCATTCACCTCTGCTGAACTGATTTTGCTTGTCCGGGAGCTTCTAAGAGTATAGCAAAGTTCATTGACCGCTGGTGGCCTCATTTTGCGTGTCCGGGAGCGTCTTAGAAGATAGTAATGGTCATTGTCCACTGGAGACCTCATTTTGCGTTTCCGGGATCTTCTAGGAAGATAGCAAAGGTCATGGACCTCTGGTGAACTCATTTTGCGTGTCCCGGAGAGTCTTAGAAGATAGCAAAAGTTCATTGACCTCTGGTGACCCCATTTTGCGTGTGCGGGAGCTTCACAGAGGATAGCAAAGGTCATTGACCTCATCAGACCTCATTTGACCGCCGCGGCGCTTCTGAGTCTATCCTGAAGGTCATTGACCTCTGGTGACCTCATTTTGCGTGTCCGTGAGCTTCTTAGAAGATAGGAAAGGTCATTGACCTCTGGTGACCTCATTTTGCGTGTCCGGGATCGTCTTAGAAGATAGCAAAGGTCATTGACCTCTGGAGACCTCATTTTGCGTGTCCGGGAGCTTCTTAGAAAATAGCAAAGGTCATTGACCTCTGGTGACCTCATTTTGCGTGTGCGTGATCATCTTGGAAGATAGCAAAGGTCATTGACCTCTGCTGACCTCATTTTGCGTGTGCGGGAGCATCTTAGAAAATAGCAAAGGTCATTGACCTCTGGTGACCTCATTTTGCGTGTCCGGGAGCTTCTAAGTGTATAGCAAAGGTCATTGACATCTGGTGACCTCATTTTGCGTGTCCGGGAGCGTCTTAGAAGATAGCAAAGGTCTTTGACCTCTGGTGACCTCATTTTGCGTGTCCGGGAGCTTCTTAGAAGATAGGAAAGGTCATTGACCTCTGGTGACCTCATTTTTCGTGTCCCGGAGAGTCTCGGAATATAGCAAAAGTCATTGACCTCTGGTGACCTCATTTTGCGTGTCCGGGATCTTCTTGGAAGATAGCAAAGGTCATTGACCTCTGGTGACCTCATTTTGCGTGTGCGGGAGCGTCTTAGAAGATAGCAAAGGTCATTGACCTCTGGTGAACTCATTTTGCGTGTCCGGGAGGTTCTTAGAAGATAGGAAAGGTCATTGACCTCTGGTGACCTCATTTTGCGTGTCCGGGAGCGTCTTAGAAGATAGCAAAGGTCATTGACCTCTGGTGACCTCATTTTGCGTGTCCGGGAGCTTCTTAGAATATAGCAAAGGTCATTGACCACTGGTGACCTCATTTTGCGTGTCCGGGAGCGTCTTAGAAGATAGCAAAGGTCATTGACCTCAATCATTGACCTCATTTTTCGTGTCCCGGAGAGTCTCGGAATATAGCAAAAGTCATTGACCTCTGGTGACCTCATTTTGCGTGTCCGGGATCTTC
This sequence comes from Dolichovespula sylvestris, assembly GCA_918808275.2. Taxonomy (NCBI): domain Eukaryota; kingdom Metazoa; phylum Arthropoda; class Insecta; order Hymenoptera; family Vespidae; genus Dolichovespula; species Dolichovespula sylvestris. The sequence goes on from OU964967.1 coordinate 522,513, forward strand.
TTGGAAGATAGCAAAGGTCATTGATTTCTGGTGACCTCTTTTTGCGTATCCGGGAGCGTCTTAGAAGATAGCAAAGGTCATTGACCTCTGGTGACCTCATTTTGCGTGTGCGGGATCTTCTTGGAAGATAGCAAAGGTCATTGATTTCTGGTGACCTCTTTTTGCGTATCCGGGAGCGTCTTAGAAGATAGCAAAGGTCATTGACCTCTGGTGACCTCTTTTTTCGTGTCCCGGAGAGTCTTAGAAGATAGCAAAAGTCATTGACCTCTGGTGACCTCATTTTGCGTGTCCGAGATCTTCTTAGAACATAGCAAAGGTCATTGACCTCTGGTGACCTCATTTTGCGTGTGCGGGAGCTTCTAAGAGGATAGCAAATGTAATTGACCTCATCTGACCACATTTATCCGACGCGGCGCTTCTGAGATTATCCTGAAGGTCATTGACCTGTGGTTACCTCATTTTGCGTGTCTGGGAGCTTCTAAGAGGATAGCAAAGATCACTGACCTCATCTGACTTCATTTGACAGTCGCGGCGCTTCTGAGTCTATCCTGAAGGTCATTGACCTCTGGTGACTTCATTTTGCGTGTCCGGGAGCTTCTAAGAGGATAGCAAAGGTCATTGACCTCATTTAACTCATTTGACCGTCGCGGCGTTTCTGAGTCTATCCTGAAGGTCATTGACCTCTGCTGACCTCATTATGTGTGTCCGGGAGCTTCTAAGAGGATAGCAGAGGTCATTGACCTCATCTGACCTCATTTGACCGACTCGGCGCTTCTGAGTCTATCCTGATGGTCATTGACCTCTGCTGACCTCATTTTGCTTGTCCGGGAGCTTCTAAGAGGATAGCAAAAGTCATTGACCTCATCTGACCTCATTTGAACGACGCGGTACTTCTGAGTCTATCCTGAAGGTCATTGACCTCTGGTGACCTCATTTTGCGTGTCCGGGAGCGTCTTAGAAGATAGCAAAGGTCATTGACCTCTGGTGACCTCATTTTGCGTGTCCGGGAGCGTCTTAGACGTTAGCAAAGGTCATTGACCTCTGATGACCTCATTTTGCGTGTGCCGGAGCTTCTAAGAGGATAGCAAAGGTCATACCTCATCTGACCTCATTCGACCGACGCGGCGCTTCTGAGTCTATCCTGAAGGTCATTGACCTCTGGTGAACTCATTTTGCGTGTGCGGAGCTTCTAAGAGGAAAGCAAAGGTCATTGACCTCATCTGACCTCATTTGACCGACGCGGCGCTTCTGAGTATATCCTGAAGGTCACTGACCTCTGCTGACCTCATTTTGCGTGTCCGGGAGCTTCTTTGAAAATAGCAAATGTCATTGACCTCTGGTGACCTCATTTTGCGTGTCCGGTAGCTTCTTAGAAGATAGCAAAGGTCATTGACCTCTGGTTACCTCATTTTGCGTGTCCGGGAGCGTCTTAGAAGATAGCAAAGGTCATTGACCTCTGGTGACCTTATTTTGCGTGTCCGGGAGCTTCTTAGAAGATAGCAAAGGTCATTGACCTCTGGTGACCTCATTTTGCGTGTGCGGGAGCTTCTAAGAGGATAGCAAATGTCATTGACCTCATCTGAACACATTTATCCGACTCGGCGCTTCTGAGATTATCCTGAAGGTCATTGACCTGTGGTTACCTCATTTTGCGTGTCTGGGAGCTTCTAAGAGGATAGCAAAGATCACTGACCTCATCTGACTTCATTTGACAGTCGCGGCGCTTCTGAGTCTATCCTGAAGGTCATTGACCTCTACTGAACTCATTTTGCGTGTCCGAGAGCTTCTTAGAAGATAGCAAATTTCATTGACCTCTGGTGACCTCATTTTGCGTGTCCGGGAGCTTCTAAGAGGATAGCAAAGGTCATCGACCTCATCTGAACGCATTTGACCGTCGCGGCGCTTCTGAGTCTATCCTGAAGGTCACTGACCTCTGCTGACCTCATTATGTGTGTCCGGGAGCTTCTAAGAGGATAGCAAAGGTCATTAACCTCATCTGACCTTATTTGACCGACGCTTCGCTTCTGAGTCTATCCTGAAGGTCATTGACCTCATCTGACCTCATTTGACCGACGCGGCGCTTCTGAGTATATCCTGAAGGTCACTGACCTCTGCTGACCTCATTTTGCGTGTCCGGGAGCTTCTTAGAAAATAGCAAAGGTCATTGACCTCTGGTGACCTCATTTTGCGTGTCCGGTAGCTTCTTAGAAGATAGCAAAGGTCATTGACCTCTGGTTACCTCATTTTGCGTGTCCGGGAGCGTCTTAGAACATAGCAAAGGTCATTGACCTCTGGTGACCTTATTTTGCGTGTCCGGGAGCTTCTTAGAAGATAGCAAAGGTCATTGACCTCTGGTGACCTCATTTTGCGTGTGCGGGAGCTTCTAAGAGGATAGCAAATGTCATTGACCTCATCTGAACACATTTATCCGACGCGGCGCTTCTGCGACTATCCTGAACGTCATTGACCTGTGGTTCCCTCATTTTGCGTGTGCGGGAGCTCCTAAGAGGATAGCAAAGGTCACTGACCTCATCTGACTTCATTTGACCGACGCGGCGCTTCTGAGTCTATCGTGAAGGTCATTGACCTCAGGTGACCTCATTTTGCGTGTCCGGGAGCGTCTTAGAAGATAGCAAAGGTCACTGACCTCTGGTGACCTCATTTTGCGTGTCCGGGAGCTTCAAAGACGATAGCAAATGTCACTGACCTCATCTGACTTCATTTGTCCGACGCGGCGCTTCTGAGTCTATCCTGAAGGTCATTGAACTCTGGTGACCCCAATTTTCGTGTCCGGGAGCGTCTTAGAAGATAGCAAAGGTCACAGACCTCATCTGACCTCATTTGATCGACGCGGCGCTTTTGAGTCTATCCTGATGGTCATTGACCTCTGCTGACCTCATTTTGCTTGTCCGGGAGATTCTAAGAGGATAGCAAAGGTCATTGACATCATCTGACCTTATTTAACCGACCTGGCGCTTCTGAGTCTATCCTGAAGGTCACTGACCTCTGCTGACCTCATTTTGCGTGTCCGGGAGCTTCTAAGAGGATAGCAAAGGTCATTAACCTCATCTGACCTCATTTGACCGACGCTTCGCTTCTGAGTCTATCCTGAAGGTCATTGACCTCATCTGACCTCATTTGACCGACGCGGCGCTTCTGAGTCTATCCTGATGGTCATTGACCTCTGCTGACCTCATTTTGCGTGTGCGGGAGCTTCTAAGAGGATAGCAAAGGTCATTGACCTCATCTGACCTCATTTGACCGAACCGGCGCTTCTGCGACTATCCTGAACGTCATTGACCTGTGGTTCCCTCATTTTGCGTGTGCGGGAGCTTCTAAGAAGATAGCAAAGGTCACTGACCTCATCTGACTTCATTTGAACGACGCGGCGCTTCTGAGTCTATCGTGAAGGTCATTGACCTCAGGTGACCTAATTTTGCTTGTCCGGGAGATTCTAAGAGGATAGCAAAGGTCATTGACATCATCTGACCTCATTTAACCGACGCGGCGCTTCTGATTCTATCCTGACGGTCACTGACCTCTGCTGAACTCATTTTGCGTGTCCGGGAGCTTCTTAGAAGATAGCAAAGGTCACTGACCTCATCTGACCTCATCTGACCGACGCGGCGCTTCTGAGACTATCCTGATGGTTATTGACCTCTGCTGACCTCATTTTGCTTGTCCGGGAGATTCTAAGAGGATAGCAAAGGTCACTGACCTCATCTGACTTCATTTGACAGTCGCGGCGCTTCTGAGACTATCCTGAAGGTCATTGACCTCTACTGACCTCATTTCGCGTGTCCGAGAGCTTCTTAGAAGATAGCAAAGTTCATTGACCTCTGGTGACCTCATTTTGCGTGTCCGGGAGCTTCTAAGAGGATAGCAGAGGTCATTGACCTCATCTGACCTCATTTGACCGACGCTTCGCTTCTGAGTCTATCCTGAAGGTCATTGACCTCATCTGACCTCATTTGACCGACGCGGCGCTTCTGAGTCTATCCTGATGGTCATTGACCTCTGGTGACCTCATTTTGCTTGTCCGGGAGCTTCTAAGAGGATAGCAAAGGTCATTGACCTCATTTAACTCATTTGACCCTCGCGGCGCTTCTGAGTCTATCCTGAAGGTCATTGACCTCTGCTGACCTCATTATGTGTGTCCGGGAGCTTCTAAGAGGATAGCAAAGGTCATTAATCTCATCTGACCTTATTTGACCTACGCTTCGCTTCTGAGTCTATCCTGAAGGTCATTGACCTCATCTGACCTCATTTGACCGACGCGGCGCTTCTGAGTCTATCCTAATGGTCATTGACCTCTGCTGACCTCATTTTGCGTGTCCGGGAGCTTCTAAGAGGATAGCAAAGGTCATTGACCTTATCTGACCTCATTTAACCGAACCGGCGCTTCTGATTCTATCCTGAAGGTCATTGAACTCTGGTGACCTCAATGTTCGTGTCCGGGAGCGTCTTAGAAGATAGCAAAGGTCATTGACCTCTGGTGACCTCATTTTGCGTGTCCGGGAGCTTCTAAGTGTATAGCAAAGGTCATTGACATCTGGTGACCTCATTTTGCGTGTCCGGGAGCGTCTTAGAAGATAGCAAAGGTCTTTGACCTCTGGTGACCTCATTTTGCGTGTGCGGGAGCTTCTAAGAGGATAGCAAAGGTCACTGACCTCATCTGACTTCATTTGACCGACGCGGCGCTTCTGAGTCTATCGTGAAGGTCATTGACCTCAGGTGACCTCATTTTGCGTGTCTGGGAGCGTCTTAGAAGATAGCAAATGTCATTGACCTCTGGTGACCTCATTTTGCGTGTCCGAGAGCTTCTTAGAAGATAGCAAAGTTCATTGACCTCTGGTGACCTCATTTTGCGTGTCCGGGAGCTTCTAAGAGGATAGCAGATGTCATTGACCTCTTCTGACCTCATTTGACCGACGCTTCGCTTCTGAGTCTATCCTGAAGGTCATTGACCTCATCTGACCTCATTTGACCGACGCGGCGCTTCTGAGTCTATCCTGATGGTCATCGACCTCTGCTGACCTCATTTTGCGTGTGCGGGAGCTTCTAAGAGGATAGCAAAGGTCATTGACCTCATCTGACCTCATTTGACCGAACCGGCGCTTCTGCGACTATCCTGAACGTCATTGACCTGTGGTTCCCTCATTTTGCGTGTGCGGGAGCTTCTAAGAGGATAGCAAAGGTCACTGACCTCATCTGACTTCATTTGACCGACGCGGCGCTTCTGAGTCTATCGTGAAGGTCATTGACCTCAGGTGACCTCATTTTGCGTGTCCGGGAGCGTCTTAGAAGATAGCAAAGGTCACTGACCTCTGGTGACCTCATTTTGCGTGTCCGGGAGCTTCAAAGACGATAGCAAATGTCACTGACCTCATCTGACTTCATTTGACCGACGCGGCGCTTCTGAGTCTATCCTGAAGGTCATTGAACTCTGGTGACCTCAATGTTCGTGTCCGGGAGCGTCTTAGAAGATAGCAAAGGTCACAGACCTCATCTGACCTCATTTGATCGACGCGGCGCTTTTGAGTCTATCCTGATGGTCATTGACCTCTGCTGACCTCATTTAGCGTGTCCGGGAGCTTCTTAGAAGATAGCAAAAGTCATTGACCTCTGGTGACCTCATTTTGCGTGTCCGGGAGCTTCTTAGAAGATAGCAAAAGTCATTGACCTCTGGTGACCTCACTTTGCGTGTGCGGGAGCTTCTAAGAGGATAGCAAATGTCATTGACCTCTGGTGACCTTATTTTGCGTGTCCGGGAGCTTCTAAGAGGATAGCAGAGGTCATTGACCTCATCTGACCTCATTTGACCGACTCGGCGCTTCTGAGTCTATCCTGATGGTCATTGACCTCTGCTGACCTCATTTTGCTTGTCCGGGAGCTTCTAAGAGGATAGCAAAAGTCATTGACCTCATCTGACCTCATTTGACCGACGCGGTACTTCTGAGTCTATCCTGAAGGTCATTGACCTCTGGTGAACTCATTTTGCGTGTGCGGAGCTTCTAAGAGGAAAGCAAAGGTCATTGACCTCATCTGACCTCATTCGACCGACGCGGCGCTTCTGAGTCTATCCTGAAGGTCATTGACCTCTGGTGAACTCATTTTGCGTGTGCGGAGCTTCTAAGAGGAAAGCAAAGGTCATTGACCTCATCTGACCTCATTTGACCGACGCGGCGCTTCTGAGTATATCCTGAAGGTCACTGACCTCTGCTGACCTCATTTTGCGTGTCCGGGAGCTTCTTAGAAAATAGCAAAGGTCATTGACCTCTGGTGACCTCATTTTGCGTGTCCGGTAGCTTCTTAGAAGATAGCAAAGGTCATTGACCTCTGGTTACCTCATTTTGCGTGTCCGGGAGCGTCTTAGAAGATAGCAAAGGTCATTGACCTCTGGTGACCTTATTTTGCGTGTCCGGGAGCTTCTTAGAAGATAGCAAAGGTCATTGACCTCTGGTGACCTCATTTTGCGTGTGCGGGAGCTTCTAAGAGGATAGCAAATGTCATTGACCTCATCTGAACACATTTATCCGACTCGGCGCTTCTGAGATTATCCTGAAGGTCATTGACCTGTGGTTACCTCATTTTGCGTGTCTGGGAGCTTCTAAGAGGATAGCAAAGATCACTGACCTCATCTGACTTCATTTGACAGTCGCGGCGCTTCTGAGTCTATCCTGAAGGTCATTGACCTCTACTGAACTCATTTTGCGTGTCCGAGAGCTTCTTAGAAGATAGCAAAGTTCATTGACCTCTGGTGACCTCATTTTGCGTGTCCGGGAGCTTCTAAGAGGATAGCAAAGGTCATCGACCTCATCTGAACGCATTTGACCGTCGCGGCGCTTCTGAGTCTATCCTGAAGGTCATTGACCTCTGCTGACCTCAGTATGTGTGTCCGGGAGCTACTAAGAGGATAGCAAAGGTCATTAACCTCATCTGACCTTATTTGACCGACGCTTCGCTTCTGAGTCTATCCTGAAGGTCATTGACCTCATCTGACCTCATTTGACCGACGCGGCGCTTCTGAGTATATCCTGAAGGTCACTGACCTCTGCTGACCTCATTTTGCGTGTCCGGGAGCTTCTTAGAAAATAGCAAAGGTCATTGACCTCTGGTGACCTCATTTTGCGTGTCCGGTAGCTTCTTAGAAGATAGCAAAGGTCATTGACCTCTGGTTACCTCATTTTGCGTGTCCGGGAGCGTCTTAGAACATAGCAAAGGTCATTGACCTCTGGTGACCTTATTTTGCGTGTCCGGGAGCTTCTTAGAAGATAGCAAAGGTCATTGACCTCTGGTGACCTCATTTTCCGTGTGCGGGAGCTTCTAAGAGGATAGCAAATGTCATTGACCTCATCTGAACACATTTATCCGACGCGGCGCTTCTGAGATTATCCTGAAGGTCATTGACCTGTGGTTACCTCATTTTGCGTGTCAGGGAGCTTCTAAGAGGATAGCAAAGATCACTGACCTCATCTGACTTCATTTGACAGTCGCGGCGCTTCTGAGTCTATCCTGATGGTCATTGACCTCTGGTGACCTCATTTTGCGTGTGCGGGAGCTTCTAAGAGGATAGCAAAGGTCATTGACCTCATCTGACCTCATTTGACCGAACCGGCGCTTCTGCGACTATCCTGAACGTCATTGACCTGTGGTTCCCTCATTTTGCGTGTGCGGGAGCTTCTAAGAGGATAGCAAAGGTCACTGACCTCATCTGACTTCATTTGACCGACGCGGCGCTTCTGAGTCTATCGTGAAGGTCATTGACCTCAGGTGACCTCATTTTGCGTGTCCGGGAGCTTCAAAGACGATAGCAAATGTCACTGACCTCATCTGACTTCATTTGTCCGACGCGGCGCTTCTGAGTCTATCCTGAAGGTCATTGAACTCTGGTGACCTCAATTTTCGTGTCCGGGAGCGTCTTAGAAGATAGCAAAGGTCACAGAACTCATCTGACCTCATTTGATCGACGCGGCGCTTTTGAGTCTATCCTGATGGTCATTGACCTCTGCTGACCTCATTTTGCTTGTCCGGGAGATTCTAAGAGGATAGCAAAGGTCATTGACATCATCTGACCTCATTTAACCGACGCGGCGCTTCTGAGTCTATCCTGAAGGTCACTGACCTCTGCTGAACTCATTTTGCGTGTCCGGGAGCTTCTAAGAGGATAGCAAAGGTCATTGACCTCATCTGACCTCATTCGACCGACGCGGCGCTTCTGAGTCTATCCTGAAGGTCATTGACCTCTGGTGAACTCATTTTGCGTGTGCGGAGCTTCTAAGAGGAAAGCAAAGGTCATTGACCTCATCTGACCTCATTTGACCGACGCGGCGCTTCTGAGTATATCCTGAAGGTCACTGACCTCTGCTGACCTCATTTTGCGTGTCCGGGAGCTTCTTAGAAAATAGCAAAGGTCATTGACCTCTGGTGACCTCATATTGCGTGTCCGGTAGCTTCTTAGAAGATAGCAAAGGTCATTGACCTCTGGTTACCTCATTTTGCGTGTCCGGGAGCGTCTTAGAACATAGCAAAGGTCATTGACCTCTGGTGACCTTATTTTGCGTGTCCGGGAGCTTCTTAGAAGATAGCAATGGTCATTGACCTCTGGTGACCTCATTTTGCGTGTGCGGGAGCTTCTAAGAGGATAGCAAATGTCATTGACCTCATCTGAACACATTTATCCGACTCGGCGCTTCTGAGATTATCCTGAAGGTCATTGACCTGTGGTTACCTCATTTTGCGTGTCTGGGAGCTTCTAAGAGGATAGCAAAGATCACTGACCTCATCTGACTTCATTTGACAGTCGCGGCGCTTCTGAGTCTATCCTGAAGTTCATTGACCTCTACTGAACTCATTTTGCGTGTCCGAGAGCTTCTTAGAAGATAGCAAAGTTCATTGACCTCTGGTGACCTCATTTTGCGTGTCCGGGAGCTTCTAAGAGGATAGCAAAGGTCATCGACCTCATCTGAACGCATTTGACCGTCGCGGCGCTTCTGAGTCTATCCTGAAGGTCATTGACCTCTGCTGACCTCATTATGTGTGTCCGGGAGCTTCTAAGAGGATAGCAAAGGTCATTAACCTCATCTGACCTTATTTGACCGACGCTTCGCTTCTGAGTCTATCCTGAAGGTCATTGACCTCATCTGACCTCATTTGACCGACGCGGCGCTTCTGAGTATATCCTGAAGGTCACTGACCTCTGCTGACCTCATTTTGCGTGTCCGGGAGCTTCTTAGAAAATAGCAAAGGTCATTGACCTCTGGTGACCTCATTTTGCGTGTCCGGTAGCTTCTTAGAAGATAGCAAAGGTCATTGACCTCTGGTTACCTCATTTTGCGTGTCCGGGAGCGTCTTAGAACATAGCAAAGGTCATTGACCTCTGGTGACCTTATTTTGCGTGTCCGGGAGCTTCTTAGAAGATAGCAAAGGTCATTGACCTCTGGTGACCTCATTTTGCGTGTGCGGGAGCTTCTAAGAGGATAGCAAATGTCATTGACCTCATCTGAACACATTTATCCGACGCGGCGCTTTTGATATTATCCTGAAGGTCATTGACCTGTGGTTACCTCATTTTGCGTGTCAGGGAGCTTCTAAGAGGATAGCAAAGATCACTGACATCATCTGACTTCATTTGACAGTCGCGGCGCTTCTGAGTCTATCCTGATGGTCATTGACCTCTGCTGACCTCATTTTGCGTGTGCGGGAGCTTCTAAGAGGATAGCAAAGGTCATTGACCTCATCTGACCTCATTTGACCGAACCGGCGCTTCTGCGACTATCCTGAACGTCATTGACCTGTGGTTCCCTCATTTTGCGTGTGCGGCAGCTTCTAAGAGGATAGCAAAGGTCACTGACCTCATCTGACTTCATTTGACCGACGCGGCGCTTCTGAGTCTATCGTGAAGGTCATTGACCTCAGGTGACCTCATTTTGCGTGTCCGGGAGCGTCTTAGAAGATAGCAAAGGTCACTGACCTCTGGTGACCTCATTTTGCGTGTCCGGGAGCTTCAAAGACGATAGCAAATGTCACTGACCTCATCTGACTTCATTTGTCCGACGCGGCGCTTCTGAGTCTATCCTGAAGGTCATTGAACTCTGGTGACCTCAATTTTCGTGTCCGGGAGCGTCTTAGAAGATAGCAAAGGTCGCAGACCTCATCTGACCTCATTTGATCGACGCGGCGCTTTTGAGTCTGTCCTGATGGTCATCGACCTCTGCTGACCTCATTTTGCTTGTCCTGGAGATTCTAAGAGGATAGCAAAGGTCATTGACATCATCTGACCTCATTTAACCGACCTGGCGCTTCTGAGTCTATCCTGAAGGTCACTGACCTCTGCTGACCTCATTTTGCGTGTTCGGGAGCTTCTAAGAGGATAGCAAAGGTCATTAACCTCATCTGACCTCATTTGACCGACGCTTCGCTTCTGAGTCTATCCTGAAGGTCATTGACCTCATCTGACCTCATTTGACCGACGCGGCGCTTCTGTGTCTATCCTGATGGTCATTGACCTCTGCTGACCTCATTTTGCGTGTGCGGGAGCTTCTAAGAGGATAGCAAAGGTCATTGACCTCATCTGACCTCATTTGACCGAACCGGCGCTTCTGCGACTATCCTGAACGTCATTGACCTGTGGTTCCCTCATTTTGCGTGTGCGGGAGCTTCTAAGAGGATAGCAAAGGTCACTGACCTCATCTGACTTCATTTGACCGACGCGGCGCTTCTGAGTCTATCGTGAAGGTCATTGACCTCAGGTGACCTCATTTTGCGTGTCCGGGAGCGTCTTAGAAGATAGCAAAGGTCACTGACCTCTGGTGACCTCATTTTGCGTGTCCGGGAGCTTCAAAGACGATAGCAAATGTCACTGACCTCATCTGAATTCATTTGACCGACGCGGCGCTTCTGTGTCTATCCTGAAGGTCATTGAACTCTGGTGACCTCAATTTTCGTGTCCGGGAGCGTCTTAGAAGATAGCAAAGGTCACAGACCTCATCTGACCTCATTTGATCGACGCGGCGCTTTTGAGTCTATCCTGATGGTCATTGACCTCTGCTGACCTCATTTTGCTTGTCCGGGAGATTCTAAGAGGATAGCAAAGGTCATTGACCTCATCTGACCTCATTTGACCGAAACGGCGCTTCTGCGACTATCCTGAACGTCATTGACCTGTGGTTTCCTCATTTTGCGTGTGCGGGAGCGTCTTAGAAGATAGCAAAGGTCACTGACCTCTGGTGACCTCATTTTGCGTGTCCGGGAGCTTCAAAGACGATAGCAAATGTCACTGACCTCATCTGACTTCATTTGTCCGACGCGGCGCTTCTGAGTCTATCCTGAAGGTCATTGAACTCTGGTGACCTCAATTTTCGTGTCCGGGAGCGTCTTAGAAGATAGCAAAGGTCACAGACCTCATCTGACCTCATTTGATCGACGCGGCGCTTTTGAGTCTATCCTGATGGTCATTGACCTCTGCTGACCTCATTTTGCTTGTCCGGGAGATTCTAAGAGGATAGCAAAGGTCATTGACATCATCTGACCTCATTTAACCGACCTGGCGCTTCTGAGTCTATCCTGAAGGTCACTGACCTCTGCTGACCTCATTTTGCGTGTCCGGGAGCTTCTAAGAGGATAGGAAAGGTCATTAACCTCATCTGACCTCATTTGACCGACGCTTCGCTTCTGAGTCTATCCTGAAGGTCATTGACCTCATCTGACCTCATTTGACCGACGCAGCGCTTCTGAGTCTATCCTGATGGTTATTGACCTCTGCTGACCTCATTTTGCGTGTGCGGGAGCTTCTAAGAGGATAGCAAAGGTCATTGACCTCATCTGACCTCATTTGACCGAACCGGCGCTTCTGCGACTATCCTGAACGTCATTGACCTGTGGTTACCTCATTTTGCGTGTGCGGGAGCTTCTAAGAGGATAGCAAAGGTCACTGACCTCATCTGACTTCATTTGACCGACGCGGCGCTTCTGAGTCTATCATGAAGGTCATTGACCTCAGGTGACCTCATTTTGCGTGTCCGGGAGCGTCTTAGAAGATAGCAAAGGTCACTGACCTCTGGTGACCTCATTTTGCGTGTCCGGGAGCTTCAAAGACGATAGCAAATGTCACTGACCTCATCTGACTTCATTTGACCGACGCGGCGCTTCTGAGTCTATCCTGAAGGTCATTGAACTCTGGTGACCTCAATTTTCGTGTCCGGGAGCGTCTTAGAAGATAGCAAAGGTCACAGACCTCATCTGACCTCATTTGATCGACGCGGCGCTTTTGAGTCTATCCTGATGGTCATTGACCTCTGCTGACCTCATTTTGCTTGTCCGGGAGATTCTAAGAGGATAGCAAAGGTCATTGACATCATCTGACCTCATTTGACCGACGCGGTACTTCTGAGTCTATCCTGAAGGTCATTGACCTCTGGTGACCTCATTTTGCGTGTCCGTGAGCGTCTTAGAAGATAGCAAAGGTCATTGACCTCTGGTGACCTCATTTTGCGTGTCCGGGAGCGTCTTAGACGTTAGCAAAGGTCATTGACCTCTGGTGACCTCATTTTGCGTGTGCCGGAGCTTCTAAGAGGATAGCAAAGGTCATTGACCTCATCTGACCTCATTCGACCGACGCGGCGCTTCTGAGTCTATCCTGAAGGTCATTGACCTCTGGTGAACTCATTTTGCGTGTGCGGAGCTTCTAAGAGGAAAGCAAAGGTCATTGACCTCATCTGACCTTATTTTACCGACGCGGCGCTTCTGAGTATATCCTGAAGGTCACTGACCTCTGCTGACCTCATTTTGCGTGTCCGGTAGCTTCTTAGAAGATAGCAAAGGTCATTGACCTCTGGTTACCTCATTTTGCGTGTCCGGGAGCGTCTTAGAACATAGCAAAGGTCATTGACCTCTGGTGACCTTATTTTGCGTGTCCGGGAGCTTCTTAGAAGATAGCAAAGGTCATTGACCTCTGGTGACCTCATTTTGCGTGTGCGGGAGCTTCTAAGAGGATAGCAAATGTCATTGACCTCATCTGAACACATTTATCCGACTCGGCGCTTCTGAGATTATCCTGAAGGTCATTGACCTGTGGTTACCTCATTTTGCGTGTCTGGGAGCTTCTAAGAGGATAGCAAAGATCACTGACCTCATCTGACTTCATTTGACAGTCGCGGCGCTTCTGAGTCTATCCTGAAGGTCATTGACCTCCACTGAACTCATTTTGCGTGTCCGAGAGCTTCTTAGAAGATAGCAAAGTTCATTGACCTCTGGTGACCTCATTTTGCGTGTCCGGGAGCTTCTAAGAGGATAGCAAAGGTCATCGACCGCATCTGAACGCATTTGACCGTCGCGGCGCTTCTGAGTCTATCCTGAAGGTCATTAACCTCTGCTGACCTCATTATGTGTGTCCGGGAGCTTCTAAGAGGATAGCAAAGGTCATTAACCTCATCTGACCTTATTTGACCGACGCTTCGCTTCTGAGTCTATCCTGAAGGTCATTGACCTCATCTGACCTCATTTGACCGACGCGGCGCTTCTGAGTATATCCTGAAGGTCACTGACCTCTGCTGACCTCATTTTGCGTGTCCGGGAGCTTCTTAGAAAATAGCAAAGGTCATTGACCTCTGGTGACCTCATTTTGCGTGTCCGGTAGCTTCTTAGAAGATAGCAAAGGTCATTGACCTCTGGTTACCTCATTTTGCGTGTCCGGGAGCGTCTTAGAACATAGCAAAGGTCATTGACCTCTGGTGACCTTATTTTGCGTGTCCGGGAGCTTCTTAGAAGATAGCAAAGGTCATTGACCTCTGGTGACCTCATTTTGCGTGTGCGGGAGCTTCTAAGAGGATAGCAAATGTCATTGACCTCATCTGAACACATTTATCCGACGCGGCGCTTCTGAGATTATCCTGAAGGTCATTGACCTGTGGTTACCTCATTTTGCGTGTCAGGGAGCTTCTAAGAGGATAGCAAAGATCACTGACCTCATCTGACTTCATTTGACAGTCGCGGCGCTTCTGAGTCTATCCTGATGGTCATTGACCTCTGCTGACCTCATTTTGCGTGTGCGGGAGCTTCTAAGAGGATAGCAAAGGTCATTGACCTCATCTGACCTCATTTGACCGAACCGGCGCTTCTGCGACTATCCTGAACGTCATTGACCTGTGGTTCCCTCATTTTGCGTGTGCGGGAGCTTCTAAGAGGATAGCAAAGGTCACTGACCTCATCTGACTTCATTTGACCGACGCGGCGCTTCTGAGTCTATCGTGAAGGTCATTGACCTCAGGTGACCTCATTTTGCGTGTCCGGGAGCGTCTTAGAAGATAGCAAAGGTCACTGACCTCTGGTGACCTCATTTTGCGTGTCCGGGAGCTTCAAAGACGATAGCAAATGTCACTGACCTCATCTGACTTCATTTGTCCGACGCGGCGCTTCTGAGTCTATCCTGAAGGTCATTGAACTCTGGTGACCTCAATTTTCGTGTCCGGGAGCGTCTTAGAAGATAGCAAAGGTCACAGACCTCATCTGACCTCATTTGATCGACGCGGCGCTTTTGAGTCTATCCTGATGGTCATTGACCTCTGCTGACCTCATTTTGCTTGTCCGGGAGATTCTAAGAGGATAGCAAAGGTCATTGACATCATCTGACCTCATTTAACCGACCTGGCGCTTCTGAGTCTATCCTGAAGGTCACTGACCTCTGCTGACCTCATTTTGCGTGTTCGGGAGCTTCTAAGAGGATAGCAAAGGTCATTAACCTCATCTGACCTCATTTGACCGACGCTTCGCTTCTGAGTCTATCCTGAAGGTCATTGACCTCATCTGACCTCATTTGACCGACGCGGCGCTTCTGAGTCTATCCTGATGGTCATTGACCTCTGCTGACCTCATTTTGCGTGTGCGGGAGCTTCTAAGAGGATAGCAAAGGTCATTGACCTCATCTGACCTCATTTGACCGAACCGGCGCTTCTGCGACTATCCTGAACGTCATTGACCTGTGGTTCCCTCATTTTGCGTGTGCGGGAGCTTCTAAGAGGATAGCAAAGGTCACTGACCTCATCTGACTTCATTTGACCGACGCGGCGCTTCTGAGTCTATCGTGAAGGTCATTGACCTCAGGTGACCTCATTTTGCGTGTCCGGGAGCGTCTTAGAAGATAGCAAAGGTCACTGACCTCTGGTGACCTCATTTTGCGTGTCCGGGAGCTTCAAAGACGATAGCAAATGTCACTGACCTCATCTGAATTCATTTGACCGACGCGGCGCTTCTGAGTCTATCCTGAAGGTCATTGAACTCTGGTGACCTCAATTTTCGTGTCCGGGAGCGTCTTAGAAGATAGCAAAGGTCACAGACCTCATCTGAACTCATTTGATCGACGCGGCGCTTTTGAGTCTATCCTGATGGTCATTGACCTCTGCTGACCTCATTTTGCTTGTCCGGGAGATTCTAAGAGGATAGCAAAGGTCATTGACCTCATCTGACCTCATTTGACCGAACCGGCGCTTCTGCGACTATCCTGAACGTCATTGACCTGTGGTTTCCTCATTTTGCGTGTGCGGGAGCGTCTTAGAAGATAGCAAAGGTCACTGACCTCTGGTGACCTCATTTTGCGTGTCCGGGAGCTTCAAAGACGATAGCAAATGTCACTGACCTCATCTGACTTCATTTGTCCGACGCGGCGCTTCTGAGTCTATCCTGAAGGTCATTGAACTCTGGTGACCTCAATTTTCGTGTCCGGGAGCGTCTTAGAAGATAGCAAAGGTCACAGACCTCATCTGACCTCATTTGATCGACGCGGCGCTTTTGAGTCTATCCTGATGGTCATTGACCTCTGCTGACCTCATTTTGCTTGTCCGGGAGATTCTAAGAGGATAGCAAAGGTCATTGACATCATCTGACCTCATTTAACCGACCTGGCGCTTCTGAGTCTATCCTGAAGGTCACTGACCTCTGCTGACCTCATTTTGCGTGTCCGGGAGCTTCTAAGAGGATAGCAAAGGTCATTAACCTCATCTGACCTCATTTGACCGACGCTTCGCTTCTGAGTCTATCCTGAAGGTCATTGACCTCATCTGACTTCATTTGACCGACGCGGCGCTTCTGAGTCTATCGTGAAGGTCATTGACCTCAGGTGACCTCATTTTGCGTGTCCGGGAGCGTCTTAGAAGATAGCAAAGGTCATTGACCTCTGGTGACCTCATTTTGCGTGTCCGGGAGCGTCTTAGACGTTAGCAAAGGTCATTGACCTCTGGTGACCTCATTTTGCGTGTGCCGGAGCTTCTAAGAGGATAGCAAAGGTCATTGACCTCATCTGACCTCATTCGACCGACGCGGCGCTTCTGAGTCTATCCTGAAGGTCATTGACCTGTGGTTACCTCTTTTTGCGTGTCTGGGAGCTTCTAAGAGGATAGCAAAGATCACTGACCTCATCTGACTTCATTTGACAGTCGCGGCGCTTCTGAGTCTATCCTGAAGGTCATTGACCTCTACTGACCTCATTTTGCGTGCCCGAGAGCTTCTTAGAAGATAGCTAAGTTCATTGACCTCTGGTGACCTCATTTTGCGTGTCCGGGAGCTTCTAAGAGGATAGCAAAGGTCATCGACCTCATCTGAACGCATTTGACCGTCGCGGCGCTTCTGAGTCTATCCTGAAGGTCATTGACCTCTGGTGACCTCATTTTGCGTGTGCGGAGCTTCTAAGAGGAAAGCAAAAGTCATTGACCTCATCTGACCTCATTTGACCGACGCTTCGCTTCTGAGTCTATCCTGAAGGTCATTGACCTCATCTGACCTTATTTGACCGACGCGGCGCTTCTGAGTCTATCCTGATGGTCATTGACCTCTGCTGACCTCATTTTGCGTGTGCGGGAGCTTCTAAGAGGATAGCAAAGGTCATTGACCTCATCTGACCTCATTTGACCGAACCGGCGCTTCTGCGACTATCCTGGACGTCATTGACCTGTGGTTCCCTCATTTTGCGTGTGCGGGAGCTTCTAAGAGGATAGCAAAGGTCATTGACATCATCTGACCTCATTTAACCGACGCGGCGCTTCTGAGTCTATCCTGAAGGTCACTGACCTCTGCTGACCTCATTTTGCGTGTCCGGGAGCTTCTTAGAAGATAGCAAAAGTCATTGACCTCTGGTGACCTCATTTTGCGTGTCCGGGAGCTTCTTAGAAGATAGCAAAAGTCATTGACCTCTGGTGACCTCACTTTGCGTGTGCGGGAGCTTCTAAGAGGATAGCAAATGTCATTGACCTCTGGTGACCTTATTTTGCGTGTCCGGGAGCTTCTAAGAGGATAGCAGAGGTCATTGACCTCATCTGACCTCATTTGACCGACTCGGCGCTTCTGAGTCTATCCTGATGGTCATTGACCTCTGCTGACCTCATTTTGCTTGTCCGGGAGCTACTAAGAGGATAGCAAAAGTCATTGACCTCATCTGACCTCATTTGACCGACGCGGTACTTCTGAGTCTATCCTGAAGGTCATTGACCTCTGGTGACCTCATTTTGCGTGTCCGGGAGCGTCTTAGAAGATAGCAAAGGTCATTGACCTCTGGTGACCTCATTTTGCGTGTCCGGGAGCGTCTTAGACGTTAGCAAAGGTCATTGACCTCTGGTGACCTCATTTTGCGTGTGCCGGAGCTTCTAAGAGGATAGCAAAGGTCATTGACCTCATCTGACCTCATTCGACCGACGCGGCGCTTCTGAGTCTATCCTGAAGGTCATTGACCTCTGGTGAACTCATTTTGCGTGTGCGGAGCTTCTAAGAGGAAAGCAAAGGTCATTGACCTCATCTGACCTCATTTGACCGACGCGGCGCTTCTGAGTATATCCTGAAGGTCACTGACCTCTGCTGACCTCATTTTGCGTGTCCGGGAGCTTCTTAG
This sequence comes from Dolichovespula sylvestris, assembly GCA_918808275.2. Taxonomy (NCBI): domain Eukaryota; kingdom Metazoa; phylum Arthropoda; class Insecta; order Hymenoptera; family Vespidae; genus Dolichovespula; species Dolichovespula sylvestris. The sequence continues at coordinate 540,385 of OU964967.1, forward strand.
AAAATAGCAAAGGTCATTGACCTCTGGTGACCTCATTTTGCGTGTGCGGGAGCTTCTAAGAGGATAGCAAATGTCATTGACCTTATCTGAACACATTTATCCGACGCGGCGCTTCTGAGATTATCCTGAAGGTCATTGACCTGTGGTTACCTCATTTTGCGTGTCTGGGAGCTTCTAAGAGGATAGCAAAGATCACTGACCTCATCTGACTTCATTTGACAGTCGCGGCGCTTCTGAGTCTATGCTGAAGGTCATTGACCTCTACTGACCTCATTTTGCGTGTCCGAGAGCTTCTTAGAAGATAGCTAAGTTCATTGACCTCTGGTGACCTCATTTCGCGTGTCCGGGAGCTTTTAAGAGGATAGAAAAGGTCATCGACCTCATCTGAACGCATTTGACCGTCGCGGCGCTTCTGAGTCTATCCTGAAGGTCATTGACCCCTGGTGACCTCATTATGTGTGTCCGGGAGCTTCTAAGAGGATAGCAAAGGTCATTAACCTCATCTGACCTTATTTGACCGACGCTTCGCTTCTGAGTCTATCCTGAAGGTCATTGACCTCATCTGACCTCATTTGACCGACGCGGCGCTTCTGAGTCTATCCTGATGGTCATTGACCTCTGCTGACCTCATTTTGCGTGTCCGGGAGCTTCTAAGAGGATAGCAAAGGTCATTGACCTCATCTGACCTCATTTGACAGAACCGGCGCTTCTGCGACTATCCTGAACGTCATTGACCTGTGGTTCCTTCATTTTGCGTGTCCGGGAGCTTCTAAGAAGATAGCAAAGGTCACTGACCTCATCTGACTTCATTTGACCGACGCGACGCTTCTGAGTCTATCGTGAAGGTCATTGACCTCAGGTGACCTCATTTTGCTTGTCCGGGAGATTCTAAGAGGATAGCAAAGGTCATTGACATCATCTGACCTCATTTAACCGACGCGGCGCTTCTGAGTCTATCCTGAAGGTCACTGACCTCTGCTGACCTCACTTTGCGTGTCCGGGAGCTTCTTAGAAGATAGCAAAGGTCATTGACCTCTGGTGACCTCATTTTGCGTGTCCGGGATCTTCTTAGAAGATAGCAAAGGTCATTGACCTCTGGTGACCTCATTTTGCGTGTGCGGGAGCGTCTTAGAAGATAGCAAAGGTCATTGACCTCTGCTGACCTCATTTTGCGTGTCCGAGAGCTTCTAAGAGGATAGCAAAGGTCATTAACCTCATCTGACCTTATTTGGCCGACGCTTCGCTTCTGAGTCTATCCTGATGGTCATTGACCTCTGCTGACCTCATTTTGCGTGTCCGGGATCTTCTTAGACGATAGCAAAGGTCATTGACATCTGGTGACCTCATTTTGCGTGTGCGGGAGCGTCTTAGAAGATAGCAAAGGTCATTGACCTCTGGTGACCTCATTTTGCGTGTGCGTGAGCATCTTGGAAGATAGCAAAGGTCATTGACCTCTGCTGACCTCATTTTGCGTGTCCGAGAGCTTCTAAGAGGATAGCAAAGGTCATTAACCTCATCTGACCTTATTTGACCGACGCTTCGCTTCTGAGTCTATCCTGATGGTCATTGACCTCTGCTGACCTCATTTTGCGTGTCCGGGATATTCTAAGAGTATAGCAAAGGTCATTGACCTCTGGTGACCTCATTTTGGGTGTGCGGGAGCGTCCTAGAAGATAGCAAAAATCATTGACCTCTGGTGACCTCATTTTGCGTGTCCGGGAGCTTCTTAGAAGATAGCAAAGGTCATTGACCTTTGGTGACCTCATTTTGCGTGTCCGGGATCTTCTTAGAAGATAGCAAAGGTCATTGACCTCTGGTGACCTCATTTTGCGTGTGCGGGAGCGTCTTAGATGATAGCAAAGGTCATTGACCTCTGGTGACCTCATTTTGCGTGTGCGTGAGCATCTTGGAAGATAGCAAAGGTCATTGACCTCTGCTGACCTCATTTTGCGTGTCCGAGAGCTTCTAAGAGGATAGCAAAGGTCATTAACCTCATCTGACCTTATTTGACCGACGCTTCGCTTCTGAGTCTATCCTGATGGTCGTTGACCTCTGCTGACCTCATTTTGCGTGTCCGGGATATTCTAAGAGTATAGCAAAGGTCATTGATCTATGGTGACCTCATTTTGGGTGTGCGGGAGCGTCCTAGAAGATAGCAAAAATCATTGACCTCTGGTGACCTCATTTTGCTTGTGCGGGAGCATCTTGGAAGAAAGCAAAGGTCATTGACCTCTGGAGACATCATTTTGCGTGTCCGGGATCTTCTTGGAAGATAGCAAAGGTCATTGACGTCTGGTGACCTCATTTTGCGTGTGCGGGAGCGTCTTAGAAGATAGCAAACATCATTGACCTCTGGTGACCTCATTTTGCGTGTGCGGGAGCATCTTGGAAGATAGCAAACGTCATTCACCTCTGCTGACCTCATTTTGCGTGTCCGGGAGCTTCTAAGAGTATAGCAAAAGTCATTGACCTCTGGTGAACTCATTTTGCGTGTCCGGGAGCTTCCAATTGTATAGCAAAGTTCATTGACCTCTGGTGACCTCATTTTGCGTGTCCGGGTGCTTCTTAGAAGATAGCAAAGGTCATTGACCTCTGGTGACCTCATTTTGCGTGTCTGGGACCGTCTTAGAAGATAGCAAAGGTCATTGACCTCTGGTGACCTCATTTTGCGTGTCCGGGAGCGTCTTAGAAGATAGCAAAGGTCATTGACCTCTGGTGACCTCATTTTGCGTGTCCGGGGGCTTCTTAGAATATAGCAAAGGTCATTGACCTCTGGTGACCTCATTTTGGGTGTGCGGGAGCGTCTTAGAAGATAGCAAAAGTCATTGACCTCTGGTGACCTCATTTTGCGTGTGCGGGAGCATCTTGGAAGAAAGCAAAGGTCATTGACCTCTGGAGACTTCATTTTGCGTGTCCGGGATCTTCTTGGAATATAGCAAAGGTCATTGACCTCTGGTGACATCATTTTGCGTGTCCGGTAGCTTCTTAGAAGATAGCAAAGGTCATTGACCTCTGGTTACCTCATTTTGCGTGTGCGGAAGCGTCTTAGATGATAGCAAAGGTCATTGACCTCTTGTGACCTCATTTTGCGTGTCCGGGAGCATTTTAGAAGATAGCAAAGGTCATTGACCTCTGGTGACCTCATTTTGCGAGTGCGGGAGCGTCTTAGAAGATAGCAAATGTCATTGAACTCTGGTGACCTCATTTTGCGTGTCCTGGAGCGTCTTAGAAGATAGCAAAGGTCATTGACCTCTAGTGACCACATTATGCGTGTGCGGGAGCATCTTGGAAGATAGCAAAGGTCATTCACCTCTGCTGACCTGATTTTGCGTGTCCGGGAGCTTCTAAGAGTATAGCAAATGTCATTGACCTCTGGTGGCCTCATTTTGCGTTTCCGGGATCTTCTTGGAAGATAGCAAAGGTCATTGACCTCTGGTGAACTCATTTTGCGTGTCCCGGAGAGTCTTAGAAGATAGCAAAAGTTCATTGACCTCTGGTGACCCCATTTTGCGTGTGCGGGAGCTTCTCAGAGGATAGCAAAGGTCATTGACCTCATCAGACCTCATTTGACCGCCGCGGCGCTTCTGAGTCTATCCTGAAGGTCATTGACCTCTGGTGACCTCATTTTGCGTGTCCGGGGCGTCTTAGACGGTAGCAAAGGTCATTGACCACTGGTGACCTCATTTTGCGTGTCCGGGAGCGTCTTAGAAGATAGCAAATGTCATTGACCTCTGGTGACCTCATTTTGCGTGTCCGGGAGCTTCTTAGAATATAGCAAAGGTCATTGACCTCTGGTGACCTCATTTTGGGTGTGCGGGAGCGTCTTCGAAGATAGCAAAAGTCATTGACCTCTGGTGACCTCATTTTGCGTGTGCGGGAGCATCTTGGAAGAAAGCAAAGGTCATTGACCTCTGGAGACTTCATTTTGCGTGTCCGGGATCTTCTTGGAAGATAGCAAAGGTCATTGACCTCTGGTGACCTCATTTTGCGTGTCCGGGAGCATTTTAGAAGATAGCAAAGGTCATTGACCTCTGGTGACCTCATTTTTCGTGTCCGGGAGCGTCTTAGAAGATAGCAAATGTCATTGACCTCTGGTGACCTCATTTTGCGTGTCCGGGAGCTTCTTAGAAGATAGCAAAGGTCATTGACCTCTGGTGACCTCATTTTGCGAGTGCGGGAGCGTCTTAGAAGATAGCAAATGTCATTGACCTCTGGTGGCCTCATTTTGCGTGTCCGGGAGCGTCTTAGAAGATAGTAAAGGTCATTGTCCACTGGAGACCTCATTTTGCGTTTCCTGGATCTTCTTGGAAGATAGCAAAGGTCATTGACCTCTGGTGAACTCATTTTGCGTGTCCCGGAGAGTCTGAGAAGATAGCAAAAGTTCATTGACCTCTGGTGACCCCATTTTGCGTGTGCGGGAGCTTCTCAGACGATAGCAAAGGTCATTGACCTCATCAGACCTCATTTGACCGCCGCGGCGCTTCTGAGTCTATCCTGAAGGTCATTGACCTCTGGAGACATCATTTTGCGTGTCCGGGATCTTCTTGGAAGATAGCAAAGGTCATTGACGTCTGGTGACCTCATTTTGCGTGTGCGGGAGCGTCTTAGAAGATAGCAAACGTCATTGACGTCTGGTGACCTCATTTTGCGTGTGCGGGAGCATCTTGGAAGATAGCAAAGGTCATTCACCTCTGCTGACCTCATTTTGCGTGTCCGGGAGCTTCTAAGAGTATAGCAAACGTCATTGACCTCTGGTGACCTCATTTTGCGTGTCCGGGAGCTTCCAATTGTATAGCAAAGTTCATTGACCTCTGGTGACCTCATTTTGCGTGTCCGGGACCGTCTTAGAAGATAGCAAAGGTCATTGACCTCTGGAGACCTCATTTTGCGTGTCCGGGGCGTCTTAGAAGATAGCAAAGGTCATTGACCTCTGGTGACCTCATTTTGCGTGTCCGGGGCGTCTTAGACGGTAGCAAAGGTCATTGACCACTGGTGACCTCATTTTGCATGTGCGGGAGCGTCTTAGAAGATAGCAAAGGTCATTGACCTCTGGTGACCTCATTTTGCGTGTCCGGGTGCTTCTTAGAAGATAGCAAAGGTCATTGACCTCTGGTGACCTCATTTTGCGTGTCTGGGACCGTCTTAGAAGATAGCAAAGGTCATTGACCTCTGGTGACCTCATTTTGCGTGTCCGGGAGCGTCTTAGAAGATAGCAAAGGTCATTGACCTCTGGTGACCTCATTTTGCGTGTCCGGGAGCTTCTTAGAATATAGCAAAGGTCATTGACATCTGGTGACCTCATTTTGGGTGTGCGGGAGCGTCTTAGAAGATAGCAAAAGTCATTGACCTCTGGTGACCTCATTTTGCGTGTGCGGGAGCATCTTGGAAGATAGCAAAGGTCATTGACCTCTGGAGACTTCATTTTGCGTGTCCGGGATCTTCTTGGAAGATAGCAAAGGTCATTGACCTCTGGTAACATCATTTTGCGTGTCCGGTAGCTTCTTAGAAGATAGCAAAGGTCATTGACCTCTGGTTACCTCATTTTGCGTGTGCGGAAGCGTCTTAGAAGATAGCAAAGGTCATTGACCTCTGGTGACCTCATTTTGCGTGTCCGGGGCGTCTTAGACGGTAGCAAAGGTCATTGACCACTGGTGACCTCATTTTGCATGTGCGGGAGCGTCTTAGAAGATAGCAAAGGTCATTGACCTCTGGTGACCTCATTTTGCGTGTCCGGGTGCTTCTTAGAAGATAGCAAAGGTCATTGACCTCTGGTGACCTCATTTTGCGTGTCTGGGACCGTCTTAGAAGATAGCAAAGGTCATTGACCTCTGGTGACCTCATTTTGCGTGTCCGGGAGCGTCTTAGAAGATAGCAAATGTCATTGACCTCTGGTGACCTCATTTTGCGTGTCCGGGAGCTTCTTAGAAGATAGCACAGGTCATTGACCTCTGGTGACCTCATTTTGCGAGTGCGGGAGCGTCTTAGAAGATAGCAAATGTCATTGAACTCTGGTGACATCATTTTGCGTGTCCTGGAGCGTCTTAGAAGATAGCAAAGGTCATTGACCTCTGGTGACCTCATTTTGCGTGTGCGGGAGCATCTTGGAAGATAGCAAAGGTCATTCACCTCTGCTGACCTGATTTTGCGTGTCCGGGAGCTTCTAAGAGTATAGCAAAGGTCATTGACCTCTGGTGGCCTCATTTTGCGTGTCCGGGAGCGTCTTAGAAGATAGTAAAGGTCATTGTCCACTGGAGACCTCATTTTGCGTTTCCGGGATCTTCTTGGAAGATAGCAAAGGTCATTGACCTCTGGTGACCCCATTTTGCGTGTGCGGGAGCTTCTCAGAGGATAGCAAATGTCATTGACCTCATCAGACCTCATTTGACCGCCGCGGCGCTTCTGAGTCTATCCTGAAGGTCATTGACCTCTGGTGACCTCATTTTGCGTGTCCGGGGCGTCTTAGACGGTAGCAAAGGTCATTGACCACTGGTGACCTCATTTTGCATGTGCGGGAGCGTCTTAGAAGATAGCAAAGGTCATTGACCTCTGGTGACCTCATTTTGAGTGTCCGGGTGCTTCTTAGAAGATAGCAAAGGTCATTGACCTCTGGTGACCTCATTTTGCGTGTCTGGGACCGTCTTAGAAGATAGCAAAGGTCATTGACCTCTGGTGACCTCATTTTGCGTGTCCGGGAGCGTCTTAGAAGATAGCAAAGGTCATTGACCTGTGGTGACCTCATTTTGCGTGTTCGGGAGCTTCTTAGAATATAGCAAAGGTCATTGACCTCTGGTGACCTCATTTTGGGTGTGCGGGAGCGTCTTAGAAGATAGCAAAAGACATTGACCTCTGGTGACCTCATTTTGCGTGTGCGGGAGCATCTTGGAAGAAAGCAATGGTCATTGACCTCTGGAGACTTCATTTTGCGTGTCCGGGATCTTCTTGGAAGATAGCAAAGGTCATTGACCTCTGGTGACATCATTTTGCGTGTCCGGTAGCTTCTTAGAAGATAGCAAAGGTCATTGACCTCTGGTTACCTCATTTTGCGTGTGCGGAAGCGTCTTAGAAGATAACAATGGTCATTGACCTCTAGTGACCTCATTTTGCGTGTCCGGGAGCATTTTAGAAGATAGCAAAGGTCATTGACCTCTGGTGACCTCATTTTTCGTGTCCGGGAGCGTCTTAGAAGATAGCAAATGTCATTGAACTCTGGTGACCTCATTTTGCGTGTCCGGGAGCTTCTTAGAAGATAGCAAAGGTCATTGACCTCTGGTGACCTCATTTTGCGAGTGCGGGAGCGTCTTAGAAGATAGCAAAGGTCATTGACCTCTGGTGACCTCATTTTGCGTGTCCGGGAGCGTCTTAGAAGATAGCAAATGTCATTGAACTCTGGTGACCTCATTTTGCGTGTCCTGGAGCGTCTTAGAAGATAGCAAAGGTCATTGACCTCTGGTGACCTCATTTTGCGTGTGCGGGAGCATCTTGGAAGATAGCAAAGGTCATTCACCTGTGCTGACCTGATTTTGCGTGTCCGGGAGCTTCTAAGAGTATAGCAAAGGTCATTGACCTCTGGTGGCCTCATTTTGCGTGTCCGGGAACGTCTTAGGAGATAGTAAAGGTCATTGTCCACTGGAGACCTCATTTTGCGTTTCCGGGATCTTCTTGGAAGATAGCAAAGGTCATTGACCTCTGGTGAACTCATTTTGCGTGTCCCGGAGAGTCTTAGAAGATAGCAAAAGTTCATTGACCTCTGGTGACCCCATTTTGCGTGTGCGGGAGCTTCTCAGAGGATAGCAAAGGTCATTGACCTCATCAGACCTCATTTGACCGCCGCGGCGCTTCTGAGTCTATCCTGAAGGTCATTGACCCCTGGTGACCTCATTTTGCGTGTCCGGGAGCTTCTTAGAAGATAGGAAAGGTCATTGACCTCTGGTGACCTCATTTTGCGTGTGCGGGAGCGTCTTAGAAGATAGCAAAGGTCATTGACCTCTGGTGAACTCATTTTGCGTGTCCGGGAGGTTCTTAGAAGATAGGAAAGGTCATTGACCTCTGGTGACCTCATTTTGCGTGTCCGGGAGCGTCTTAGAAGATAGCAAAGGTCATTGACTTCTGGTGACCTCATTTTGCGTGTCCGGGAGCTTCTTAGAATATAGCAAAGGTCATTGACCACTGGTGACCTCATGTTGGGTGTGCGGGAGCGTCTTAGGAGTTAGCAAAAGTTATTGACCTCTGGTGACCAACATTTTGCGTGTGCGGGAGCATCTTGGAAGAAAGCAAAGGTCATTGACCTCTGGAGACCTCATTTTGCGTGTCCGGGAGCTTCTTAGAAGATAGGAAAGGTCATTGACCTCTGGTGACCTCATTTTTCGTGTCCCGGAGAGTCTCGGAATATAGCAAAAGTCATTGACCTCTGGTGACCTCATTTTGCGTGTCCGGGATCTTCTTGAAGATAGCAAAGGTCATTGACCTCTGGTGACCTCATTTTGCGTGTGCGGGAGCGTCTTAGAAGATAGCAAAGGTCATTGACCTCTGGTGAACTCATTTTGCGTGTCCGGTCGGTTCTTAAAAGATAGGAAAGGTCATTGACCTCTGGTGACCTCATTTTGCGTGTCCGGGAGCGTCTTAGAAGATAGCAAAGGTCATTGACCTCTGGTGACCTCATTTTGCGTGTCCGGGAGCTTCTTAGAATATAGCAAAGGTCATTGACCACTGGTGACCTCATTTTGGGTGTGCGGGAGCGTCTTAGAAGATAGCAAAAGTCATTGACCTCTGGTGACCAAATTTTGCGTGTGCGGGAGCATCTTGGAAGAAAGCAAAGGTCATTGACCTCTGGAGACTTCATTTTGCGTGTCCGGGATCTTCTTGGAAGATAGCAAAGGTCATTGACCTCTGGTGACTTCATTTTGCGTGTCCGGTAGCTTCTTAGAAGATGGCAAAGGTCATTGACCTCTGGTTACCTCATTTTGCGTGTGCGGAAGCGTCTTAGAAGATAGCAAAGGTCATTGACCTCTTGTGACCTCATTTTGCGTGTCCGGGAGCTTTTTAGAAAATAGCAAAGGTCATTGACCTCTGGTGACCTCATTTTTCGTGTCCGGGAGCGTCTTAGAAGATAGCAAAGGTCACTGACCTCTGGTAACCTCTTTTTTCGTGTCCCGGAGAGTCTTAGAAGATAGCAAAAGTCATTGACCTCTGGTGACCTCATTTTGCGTGTCCGAGATCTTCTTAGAACATAGCAAAGGTCATTGACCTCTGGTGACCTCATTTTGCGTGTGCGGGAGCTTCTAAGAGGATAGCAAATGTCATTGACCTCATCTGACCACATTTATCCGACGCGGCGCTTCTGAGATTATCCTGAAGGTCATTGACCTGTGGTTACCTCATTTTGCGTGTCTGGGAGCTTCTAAGAGGATAGCAAAGATCACTGACCTCATCTGACTTCATTTGACAGTCGCGGCGCTTCTGAGTCTATCCTGAAGGTCATTGACCTCTGGTGACCCCATTTTGCGTGTGCGGGAGCTTCTCAGAGGATAGCAAAGGTCATTGTCCTCATCAGACCTCATTTGACCGCCGCGGCGCTTCTGAGTCTATCCTGAAGGTCATTGACCCCTGGTGACCTCATTTTGCGTGTCCGGGAGCTTCTTAGAAGATAGGAAAGGTCATTGACCTCTGGTGACCTCATTTTGCGTGTGCGGGAGCGTCTTAGAAGATAGCAAAGGTCATTGACCTCTGGTGAACTCATTTTGCGTGTCCGGGAGGTTCTTAGAAGATAGGAAAGGTCATTGACCTCTGGAGACCTCATTTTGCGTGTCCGGGAGCGTCTTAGAAGATAGCAAAGGTCATTGACTTCTGGTGACCTCATTTTGCGTGTCCGGGAGCTGCTTAGAATATAGCAAAGGTCATTGACCACTGGTGACCTCATGTTGGGTGTGCGGGAGCGTCTTAGAAGTTAGCAAAAGTTATTGACCTCTGGTGACCAACATTTTGCGTGTGCGGGAGCATCTTGGAAGAAAGCAAAGGTCATTGACCTCTGGAGACTTCATTTTGCGTGTCCGGGAACTTCTAGGAAGATAGCAGAGGTCATTGACCTCTGGTGACTTCATTTTGCGTGTGCGGGAGCGTCTTAGAAGATAGCAAAGGTCATTGAACTCTGGCGACCTCATTTTGCGTGTCCTGGAGCGTCTTAGAAGATAGCAAAGGTCATTGACCTCTGGTGACCTCATTTTGCGTGTCCGGGAGCTTCTTAGAAGATAGGAAAGGTCATTGACCTCTGGTGACCTCATTTTTCGTGTCCCGGAGAGTCTCGGAATATAGCAAAAGTCATTGACCTCTGGTGACCTCATTTTGCGTGTCCGGGATCTTCTTGAAGATAGCAAAGGTCATTGACCTCTGGTGACCTCATTTTGCGTGTGCGGGAGCGTCTTAGAAGATAGCAAAGGTCATTGACCTCTGGTGAACTCATTTTGCGTGTCCGGTCGGTTCTTAAAAGATAGGAAAGGTCATTGACCTCTGGTGACCTCATTTTGCGTGTCCGGGAGCGTCTTAGAAGATAGCAAAGGTCATTGACCTCTGGTGACCTCATTTTGCGTGTCCGGGAGCTTCTTAGAATATAGCAAAGGTCATTGACCACTGGTGACCTCATTTTGGGTGTGCGGGAGCGTCTTAGAAGATAGCAAAAGTCATTGACCTCTGGTGACCAAATTTTGCGTGTGCGGGAGCATCTTGGAAGAAAGCAAAGGTCATTGACCTCTGGAGACTTCATTTTGCGTGTCCGGGATCTTCTTGGAAGATAGCAAAGGTCATTGACCTCTGGTGACTTCATTTTGCGTGTCCGGTAGCTTCTTAGAAGATAGCAAAGGTCATTGACCTCTGGTTACCTCATTTTGCGTGTGCGGAAGCGTCTTAGAAGATAGCAAAGGTCATTGACCTCTTGTGACCTCATTTTGCGTGTCCGGGAGCTTTTTAGAAAATAGCAAAGGTCATTGACCTCTGGTGACCTCATTTTTCGTGTCCGGGAGCGTCTTAGAAGATAGCAAAGGTCACTGACCTCTGGTAACCTCTTTTTTCGTGTCCCGGAGAGTCTTAGAAGATAGCAAAAGTCATTGACCTCTGGTGACCTCATTTTGCGTGTCCGAGATCTTCTTAGAACATAGCAAAGGTCATTGACCTCTGGTGACCTCATTTTGCGTGTGCGGGAGCTTCTAAGAGGATAGCAAATGTCATTGACCTCATCTGACCACATTTATCCGACGCGGCGCTTCTGAGATTATCCTGAAGGTCATTGACCTGTGGTTACCTCATTTTGCGTGTCTGGGAGCTTCTAAGAGGATAGCAAAGATCACTGACCTCATCTGACTTCATTTGACAGTCGCGGCGCTTCTGAGTCTATCCTGAAGGTCATTGACCTCTGGTGACCTCATTTTGCGTGTCCGGGAGCTTCTAAGAGGATAGCAAAGGTCATTGACCTCATTTAACTCATTTGAACGTCGCGGCGCTTCTGAGTCTATCCTGAAGGTCATTGACCTCTGCTGACCTCATTATGTGTGTCCGGGAGCTTCTAAAAGGATAGCAAAGGTCATTAATCTCATCTGACCTTATTTGACCGACGCTTCGCTTCTGAGTCTATCCTGAAGGTCATTGTCCTCATCTGACCTCATTTGACCGACGCGGCGCTTTTGAGTCTATCCTAATGGTCATTGACCTCTGCTGACCTCATTTTGCGTGTCCGGGAGCTTCTAAGAGGATAGCAAAGGTCATTGACCTCATCTGACCTCATTTAACCGAACCGGCGCTTCTGCGACTATCCTGAACGTCATTGACCTGTGGTTCCCTCATTTTGCGTGTGCGGGAGCTTCTAAGAAGATAGCAAAGGTCACTGACCTCATCTGACTTCATTTGAACGACGCGGCGCTTCTGAGTCTATCGTGAAGGTCATTGATCTCAGGTGACCTCATTTTGCTTGTCCGGGAGATTCTAAGAGGATAGCAAAGGTCATTGACATCATCTGACCTCATTTAACCGACGCGGCGCTTCTGATTCTATCCTGAAGGTCACTGACCTCTGCTGAACTCATTTTGCGTGTCCGGGAGCTTCTTAGAAGATAGCAAAGGTCACTGACCTCATCTGACCTCATTTGACCGACGCGGCGCTTCTGAGACTATCCTGATGGTTATTGACCTCTGCTGACCTCATTTTGCTTGTCCGGGAGATTCTAAGAGGATAGCAAAGGTCACTGACCTCATCTCACTTCATTTGACAGTCGCGGCGCTTCTGAGACTATCCTGAAGGTCATTGACCTCTACTGACCTCATTTCGCGTGTCCGAGAGCTTCTTAGAAGATAGCAAAGTTCATTGCCCTCTGGTGACCTCATTTTGCGTGTCCGGGAGCTTCTAAGAGGATAGCAAAAGTCATTAACCTCATCTGACCTCATTTGACCGACGCTTCGCTTCTGAGTCTATCCTGAAGGTCATTGACCTCATCTGACCTCATTTGACCGACGCGGCGCTTCTGAGTCTATCCTGATGGTCATTGACCTCTGCTGACCTCATTTTGCGTGTGCGGGAGCTTTTTAGAAGATAGCAAAGGTCATTGACCTCTGGTGACCTCATTTTGCGTGTCCGGGAGCGTCTTAGAACATAGCAAAGGTCATTGACCTCTGGTGACCTCATTTTGCGTGTCCGGGAGCTTCTTAGAAGATAGCAAAGGTCATTGACCTCTGGTGACCTCATTTTGCGTGTGCGGGAGCTTCTAAGAGGATAGCAAATGTCATTGACCTCATCTGAACACATTTATCCGACGCGGCGCTTCTGAGATTATCCTGAACGTCATTGACCTGTGGTTCCCTCATTTTGCGTGTGCGGGAGCTTCTAAGAAGATAGCAAAGGTCACTGACCTCATCTGACTTCATTTGACCGACGCGGCGCTTCTGAGTCTATCGTGAAGGTCATTGACCTCAGGTGACCTCATTTTGCTTGTCCGGGAGATTCTAAGAGGATAGCAAAGGTCATTGACATCATCTGACCTCAATTAACCGACGCGGCGCTTCTGAGTCTATCCTGAAGGTCACTGACCTCTGCTGACCTCATTTTGCGTGTCCGGGAGCTTCTTAGAAGATAGCAAAGGTCATTGACCTCTGGTGACCTCATTTTGCGTGTCCGGGAGCTTCTTAGTAGATAGCAAAGGTCATTGACCTCTGGTGACCTCATTTTGCCTGTGCGGGAGCGTCTTAGAAGATAGCAAAGGTCATTGACCTCTGGTGACCTTATTTTGCGTGTGCGTGAGCATCTTGGAAGATAGCAAAGGTCATTGACCTCTGCTGACCTCATTTTGCGTGTCCGAGAGGTTCTAAGAGTATAGCAAAGGTCATTGACATCTGGTGACCTCATTTTGCGTGTCCGGGAGCGTCTTAGAAGATAGCAAAGGTCTTTGACCTCTGGTGACCTCATTTTGCGTGTCCGGGAGCGTCTTAGAACATAGCAAAGCTCATTGACCTCTGGTGACCTCATTTTGCGTGTCCGGGAGCATCTTGGAAGATAGTAAGTGTCATTGTCCACTGGAAACCTCATTTTGCGTTTCCGGGATCTTCTTGGAAGATAGGAAAGGTCATTGACCTCTGGTGAACTCAATTCGCGTGTCCCGGAGAGTCTTAGAATATAGCAAAAGTTCATTGACCTCTGGTGACCCCATTTTGCGTGTGCGGGAGCTTCTCAGAGGATAGCAAAGGTCATTGACCTCATCAGACCTCATTTGACCGCCGCGGCGCTTCTGAGTCTATCCTGAAGGTCATTGACCTCTGGTGACCTCATTTTGCGTGTCCGGGAGCTTCTTAGAAGATAGGAAAGGTCATTGACCTCTGGTGACCTCATTTTGCGTGTCCGGGATCGTCTTAGAAGATAGCAAAGGTCATTGACCTCTGGTGACCTCATTTTGCGTGTCCGGGAGCTTCTTAGAAAATAGCAAAGGTCATTGACCTCTGGTGACCTCATTTTGCGTGTGCGTGAGCATCTTGGAAGATAGCAAAGGTCATTGACCTCTGCTGAGCTCATTTTGCGTGTGCGGGAGCATCTTAGAAGATAGCAAAGGTCATTGACCTCTGGTGACCTCATTTTGCGTGTCCGGGAGCTTCTAAGTGTATAGCAAAGGTCATTGACATCTGGTGACCTCATTTTGCGTGTCCGGGAGCGTCTTAGAAGATAGCAAAGGTCTTTGACCTCTGGTGACCTCATTTTGCGTGTCCGGGAGCTTCTTAGAAGATAGGAAAGGTCATTGACCTCTGGTGACCTCATTTTTCGTGTCCCGGAGAGTCTCGGAATATAGCGAAAGTCATTGACCTCTGGTGACCTCACTTTGCGTGTCCGGGATCTTCTTGGAAGATAGCAAAGGTCATTGACCTCTGGTGAGCTCATTTTGCTTGTGCGGGAGCGTCTTAGAAGATAGCAAAGGTCATTGACCTCTGGTGAACTCATTTTGCGTGTCCGGGAGGTTCTTAGAAGATAGGAAAGGTCATTGACCTCTGGTGACCTCATTTTGCGTGTCCGGGAGAGTCTTAGAAGATAGCAAAGGTCATTGACCTCTGGTGACCTCATTTTGCGTGTCCGGGAGCTTCTAAGTGTATAGCAAAGGTCATTGACCTCTGGTGACCTGATTTTGCGTGTCCGGGGCGTCTTAGACGGTAGCAAAGGTTATTGACCACTGGTAACCTCATTTTGCATGTGCGGGAGCGTCTTAGAAGATAGCAAAGGTCATTGACCTCTGGTGACCTCATTTTGCGTGTCCGGGAGCTTCTTAGAATATAGCAAAGGTCATTGACCTCTGGTGATCTCATTTTGGGTGTGCGGGAGCGTCTTAGAAGATAGCAAAAGTCATTGACCTCTGGTGACCTCATTTTGCGTGTGCGGAAGCGTCTTAGAAGATAGCAAAGGTCATTGACCTCTTGTGACCTCATTTTGCGTGTCCGGCAGCATTTTAGAAGATAGCAAAGGTCATTGACCTCTGGTGGCCTCATTTTGCGTGTCCGGGTGCGTCTTAGAAGATAGTAAGGGTCATTGTCCACTGGAGACCTCATTTTGCGTTTCCGGGATCTTCTTGGAAGATAGGAAAGGTCATTGACCTCTGGTGAACTCATTTTGCGTGTCCCGGAGAGTCTTAGAAGATAGCAAAAGTTCATTGACCTCTGGTGACCCCATTTTGCGTGTGCGGGAGCTTTTCAGAGGATAGCAAAGGTCATTGACCTCATCAGACCTCATTTGACCGCCGCGGCGCTTCTGAGTCTATCCTGAAGGTCATTGACCTCTGGTGACCTCATTTTGCGTGTCCGGGAGCTTCTTAGAAGATAGGAAAGGTCATTGACCTCTGGTGACCTCATTTTGCGTGTCCGGGATCGTCTTAGAAGATAGCAAAGGTCATTGACCTCTGGTGACCTCATTTTGCGTGTCCGGGAGCTTCTTAGAAGATAGGAAAGGTCATTGACCTCTGGTGACCTCATTTTTCGTGTCCCGGAAAGTCTCGGAATATAGCAAAAGTCATTGACCTCTGGTGACCTCATTTTGCGTGTCCGGGATCTTCTTGGAAGATAGCAAAGGTCATTGACCTCTGGTGACCTCATTTTGCGTGTGCGAGAGCGTCTTAGAAGATAGCAAAGGTCATTGACCTCTGGTGAACTCATTTTGCGTGTCCGGGAGGTTCTTAGAAGATAGGAAAGGTCATTGACCTCTGGTGACCTCATTTTGCGTGTCCGGGAGCGTCTTAGAAGATAGCAAAGGTCATTGACCTCTGGTGACCTCATTTTGCGTGTCCGGGAGCTTCTAATTGTATAGCAAAGGTCATTGACCTCTGGTGACCTCATTTTGCGTGTCCGGGACCGTCTTAGAAGATAGCAAAGGTCATTGACCTCTAGAGACCTCATTTTGCGTGTCCGGGGCGTCTTAGAAGATAGCAAAGGTCATTGACCTCTGGTGACCTGATTTTGCGTGTCCGGGGCGTCTTAGACGGTAGCAAAGGTTATTGACCACTGGTAACCTCATTTTGCATGTGCGGGAGCGTCTTAGAAGATAGCAAAGGACATTGACCTCTGGTGACCTCATTTTGCGTGTCCGGGAGCGTCTTAGAAGATAGCAAAGGTCATTGACCTCTGGTGACCTCATTTTGCGTGTGCGGGAGCTTCTTAGAAGATAGGAAAGGTCATTGACCTCTGGTGACCTCATTTTGCGTGTCCGGGAGCGTCTTAGAAGATAGCAAAGGTCATTGACCTCTGGTGACCTCATTTTGCGTGTGCGGGAGCGTCTTAGAAGATAGCAAAGGTCATTGACCTCTGGTGACCTCATTTTGCGTGTGCGAGTGCATCTTGGAAGATAGCAAAGGTCATTCACCTCTGCTGACCTCATTTTGCGAGTCCGGGAGCTTCTAAGAGTATAGCAAAGGTCATTGACCTCTGGTGACCTCATTTTGCGTGTCCGGGAGCTTCTAAGAGTATAGCAAAGGTCATTGACCTCTGGTTACCTCTTTTTGCGTGTCCGGGACCGTCTTAGAAGATAGCAAACGTCATTGACCTTTGGTGACCTGATTTTGCGTGTCCGGGAGCGTCTTAGAAGATAGCATAGTTCATTGACCTCTGGTGACCTCATTTGGCGTGTGCAGAGCTTATAAGAGGAAAGCAAAGGTCATTGACCTCTGGTGACCTCATTTTGCGTGTCCGGGAGCTTCTAAGAGGATAGCAAAGGTCATTGACCTCATCTGACCTCATTTGACCGACGCGGCGCTTCTGAGTTTATCCTGTTGGTCATTGACCTCTGGTGACCTCATTTTGCGTGTCCGGGAGCTTCTAAGAGTATAGCAAAGGTCATTGACCTCTGGTTACCTCTTTTTGCGTGTCCGGGACCGTCTTAGAAGATAGCAAACGTCATTGACCTTTGGTGACCTGATTTTGCGTGTCCGGGAGCGTCTTAGAAGATAGCATAGTTCATTGACCTCTGGTGACCTCATTTGGCGTGTGCAGAGCTTATAAGAGGAAAGCAAAGGTCATTGACCTCTGGTGACCTCATTTTGCGTGTGCGGGAGCATCTTGGAAGATAGCAAAGGTCATTCACCTCTGCTGAACTGATTTTGCGTGTCCGGGAGCTTCTAAGAGTATAGCAAAGTTCATTGACCTCTGGTGGCCTCATTTTGCGTGTCCGAGAGCGTCTTAGAAGATAGTAAGGGTCATTGTCCACTGGAGACCTCATTTTGCGTTTCCGGGATCTTCTTGGAAGATAGGAAAGGTCATTGACCTCTGGTGAACTCATTTTGCGTGTCCCGGAGAGTCTTAGAAGATAGCAAAAGTTCATTGACCTCTGGTGACCCCATTTTGCGTGTGCGGGAGCTTCTCAGAGGATAGCAAAGGTCATTGACCTCATCAGACCTCATTTGACCGCCGCGGCGCTTCTGAGTCTATCCTGAAGGTCATTGACCTCTGGTGACCTCATTTTGCGTGTCCGGGAGCTTCTTAGAAGATAGGAAAGGTCATTGACCTCTGGTGACCTCATTTTGCGTGTCCGGGATCGTCTTAGAAGATAGCAAAGGTCATTGACCTCTGGTGACCTCATTTTGCGTGTCCGGGAGCTTCTTAGAAAATAGCAAAGGTCATTGACCTCTGGTGACCTCATTTTGCGTGTGCGTGAGCATCTTGGAAGATAGCAAAGGTCATTGACCTCTGCTGACCTCATTTTGCGTGTGCGGGAGCATCTTAGAAGATAGCAAAGGTCATTGACCTCTGGTGACCTCATTTTGCGTGTCCGGGAGCTTCTAAGTGTATAGCAAAGGTCATTGACATCTGGTGACCTCATTTTGCGTGTCCGGGAGCGTCTTAGAAGATAGCAAAGGTCTTTGACCTCTGGTGACCTCATTTTGCGTGTCCGGGAGCTTCTTAGAAGATAGGAAAGGACATTGACCTCTGGTGACCTCATTTTTCGTGTCCCGGAGAGTCTCGGAATATAGCAAAAGTCATTGACCTCTGGTGACCTCATTTTGCGTGTCCGGGATCTTCTTGGAAGATAGCAAAGGTCATTGACCTCTGGTGACCTCATTTTGCGTGTGCGGGAGCGTCTTAGAAGATAGCAAAGGTCATTGACCTCTGGTGACCTCATTTTGCGTGTGCGGGAGCATCTTGGAAGAAAGCAAAGGTCATTGACCTCTGGAGACTTCAATTTGCGTGTCCGGGATCTTCTTGGAAGATAGCAGAGGTCATTGACCTCTGGTGACTTCATTTTGCGTGTGCGGGAGCGTCTTAGAAGATAGCAAAGTTCATTGAACTCTGGCGACCTCATTTTGCGTGTCCTGGAGCGTCTTAGAAGATAGCAAAGGTCATTGACCTCTGGTGACCTCATTTTGCGTGTCCGGGAGCTTCTTAGAAGATAGGAAAGGTCATTGACCTCTGGTGACCTCATTTTTCGTGTCCCGGAGAGTCTCGGAATATAGCAAAAGTCATTGACCTCTGGTGACCTCATTTTGCGTGTCCGGGATCTTCTTGGAAGATAGCAAAGGTCATTGATTTCTGGTGACCTCTTTTTGCGTATCCGGGAGCGTCTTAGAAGATAGCAAAGGTCATTGACCTCTGGTGACCTCTTTTTTCGTGTACCGGAGAGTCTTAGAAGATAGCAAAAGTCATTGACCTCTGGTGACCTCATTTTGCGTGTCCGAGATCTTCTTAGAACATAGCAAAGTTCATTGACCTCTGGTGACCTCATTTTGCGTGTGTGGGAGCTGCTAAGAGGATAGCAAATGTCATTGACCTCATCTGACCACATTTATCCGACACGGCGCTTCTGAGATTATCCTGAAGGTCATTGACCTGTGGTTACCTCATTTTGCGTGTCTGGGAGCTTCTAAGAGGATAGCAAAGATCACTGACCTCATCTGACTTCATTTGACAGTCGCGGCGCTTCTGAGTCTATCCTGAAGGTCATTGACCTCTGGTGACCTCATTTTGCGTGTCCGGGAGCTTCTAAGAGGATAGCAAAGGTCATTGACCTCATTTAACTCATTTGACCGTCGCGGCGCTTCTGAGTCTATCCTGAAGGTCATTGACCTCTGCTGACCTCATTATGTGTGTCCGGGAGCTTCTAAGAGGATAGCAAAGGTCATTAATCTCATCTGACCTTATTTGACCGACGCTTCGCTTCTGAGTCTATCCTGAAGGTCATTGACCTCATCTGACCTCATTTGACCGACGCGGCGCTTCTGAGTCTATCCTAATGGTCATTGACCTCTGCTGACCTCATTTTGCGTGTCCGGGAGCTTCTAAGAGGATAGCAAAGGTCATTGACCTCATCTGACCTCATTTAACCGAACCGGCGCTTCTGCGACTATCCTGAACGTCTTTGACCTGTGGTTCCCTCATTTTGCGTGTGCGGGAGCTTCTAAGAAGATAGCAAAGGTCACTGACCTCATCTGACCTCATTTAACCGACGCGGCGCTTCTGATTCTATCCTGAAGGTCACTGACCTCTGCTGAACTCATTTTGCGTGTCCGGGAGCTTCTTAGAAGATAGCAAAAGTCATTGACCTCTGGTGACCTCATTTTCGTGTGCGGAGCTTCTAAGAGGATAGCAAATGTCATTGACCTCATCTGAACTCATTTGTCCGACGCGACGCTTCTGAGTCTATCCCGAAGGTCATTAACCTCTGGTGACCTCATTTTGCGCGTCCGGGAGCTTCTTAGAAAATAGCAAAGGTCATTGACCTCTGGTGACCTCATTTTGCTTGTGCGGGAGCGTCTTAGTAGATAGCAAAGGTCATTGACCTCTGGTGACCTCATTTTGCGTGTCCGGGACCGTCTTAGAAGATAGCAAAGGTCATTGACCTCTGGTGACCTCATTTTGCGTGTCCGGGAGCTTCTTAGAATATAGCAAAGGTCATTGACCACTGGTGACCTCATTTTGGGTGTGCGGGAGCGTCTTAGAAGATAGCAAAAGTCATTGACCTCTGGTGACCTCATTTTGCGTGTGCGGGAGCATCTTGGAAGAAAGCAAAGGTCATTGACCTCTGGAGACTTCATTTTGCGTGTCCGGGATCTTCTTGGAAGATAGCAGAGGTCATTGACCTCTGGTGACTTCATTTTGCGTGTGCGGGAGCGTCTTAGAAGATAGCAAAGTTCATTGAACTCTGGCGACCTCATTTTGCGTGTCCTGGAGCGTCTTAGAAGATAGCAAAGGTCATTGACCTCTGGTGACCTCATTTTGCGTGTCCGGGATCTTCTTGGAAGATAGCAAAGGTCATTGATTTCTGGTGACCTCTTTTTGCGTATCCGGGAGCGTCTTAGAAGATAGCAAAGGTCATTGACCTCTGGTGACCTCTTTTTTCGTGTCCCGGAGAGTCTTAGAAGATAGCAAAAGTCATTGACCTCTGGTGACCTCATTTTGCGTGTCCGAGATCTTCTTAGAACATAGCAAAGTTCATTGACCTCTGGTGACCTCATTTTGCGTGTGCGGGAGCTTCTAAGAGGATAGCAAATGTCATTGACCTCATCTGACCACATTTATCCGACGCGGCGCTTCTGAGATTATCCTGAAGGTCATTGACCTGTGGTTACCTCATTTTGCGTGTCTGGGAGCTTCTAAGAGGATAGCAAAGATCACTGACCTCAGCTGACTTCATTTGACAGTCGCGGCGCTTCTGAGTCTATCCTGAAGGTCATTGACCTCTGGTGACCTCATTTTGCGTGTCCGAGATCTTCTTAGAACATAGCAAAGTTCATTGACCTCTGGTGACCTCATTTTGCGTGTCCGAGAGCTTCTAAGAGGATAGCAAAGGTCATTGACCTCATTTAACTCATTTGACCGTCGCGGCGCTTCTGAGTCTATCCTGAAGGTCATTGACCTCTGCTGACCTCATTATGTGTGTCCGGGAGCTTCTAAGAGGATAGCAAAGGTCATTAATCTCATCTGACCTTATTTGACCGACGCTTCGCTTCTGAGTCTATCCTGAAGGTCATTGACCTCATCTGACCTCATTTGACCGACGCGGCGCTTCTGAGTCTATCCTAATGGTCATTAACCTCTGGTGACCTCATTTTGCGTGTCTGGGAGCGTCTTAGAAGATAGCAAAAGTCATTGACCTCTGGTGACCTCATTTTTCGTTTGCGCGAGCTTCTAAGAGGATAGCAAAGGTCATTGACCTCATCTGACTTCATTTGACCGACGCGGCGCTTCTGAGACTATCCTGATGGTTATTGACCTCTGCTGACCTCATTTTGCTTGTCCGGGAGATTCTAAGAGGATAGCAAAGGTCACTGACCTCATCTGACTTCATTTGATAGTCGCGGCGCTTCTGAGACTATCCTGAAGGTCATTGACCTCTACTGACCTCATTTCGCGTGTCCGAGAGCTTCTTAGAAGATAGCAAAGTTCATTGACCTCTGGTGACCTCATTTTGCGTGTCCGGGAGCTTCTAAGAGGATAGCAAAGGTCATTAACCTCATCTGACCTCATTTGACCGACGCTTCGCTTCTGAGTCTATCCTGAAGGTCATTGACCTCATCTGACCTTATTTGACCGACGCGGCGCTTCTGAGTCTATCCTGATGGTCATTGACCTCTGCTGACCTCATTTTCGTGTGCGGGAGCTTCTAAGAGGATAGCAAAGGTCATTGACCTCATCTGACCTCATTTGACCGAACCGGCGCTTCTGCGACTATCCTGAACGTCATTGACCTGTGGTTCCCTCATTTTGCGTGTGCGGGAGCTTCTAAGAGGATAGCAAAGGTCACTGACCTCATCTGACTTCATTTGACCGACGCGGCGCTTCTGAGTCTATCGTGAAGGTCATTGACCTCAGGTTACCTCATTTTGCGTGTCCGGGAGCGTCTTAGAAGATAGCAAAGGTCACTGACCTCTGGTGACCTCATTTTGCGTGTCCGGGAGCTTCAAAGACGATAGCAAATGTCACTGACCTCATCTGACTTCATTTGTCCGACGCGGCGCTTCTGAGTCTATCCTGAAGGTCATTGAACTCTGGTGACCTCAATTTTCGTGTCCGGGAGCGTCTTAGAAGATAGCAAAGGTCACAGACCTCATCTGACCTCATTTGATCGACGCGGCGCTTTTGAGTCTATCCTGATGGTCATTGACCTCTGCTGACCTCATTTTGCTTGTCCGGGAGATTCTAAGAGGATAGCAAAAGTCATTGACATCATCTGACCTCATTTAACCGACGCGGCGCTTCTGAGTCTATCCTGAAGGTCACTGACCTCTGCTGACCTCATTTTGCGTGTCCGGGAGCTTCTTAGAAGATAGCAAAAGTCATTTACCTCTGGTGACCTCATTTTGCGTGTCCGGGAGCTTCTAAGAGGATAGCAAAGTTCATTGACCTCTGGTGGCCTCATTTTGCGTGTCAGGGAGCGTCTTAGAAGATAGTAAGTGTCATTGTCCACTGGAGAACTCATTTTGCGTTTCCGGGATCTTCTTGGAAGATAGGAAAGGTCATTGACCTCTGGTGAACTCATTTTGCGTGTCCCGGAGGGTCTTAGAAGATAGCAAAAGTTCATTGACCTCTGGTGACCCCATTTTGCGTGTGCGGGAGCTTCTCAGAGGATAGCAAAGGTCATTGACCTCATCAGACCTCATTTGACCGCCGCGGCGCTTCTGAGTCTATCCTGAAGGTCATTGACCTCTGGTGACCTCATTTTGCGTGTCCGGGAGCTTCTTAGAAGATAGGAAAGGTCATTGACCTCTGGTGACCTCATTTTGCGTGTCCGGGATCGTCTTAGAAGATAGCAAAGGTCATTGACTTCTGGTGACCTCATTTTGCGTGTCCGGGAGCTTCTTAGAAAATAGCAAAAGTCATTGACCTCTGGTGACCTCATTTTGCGTGTGCGTGAGCATCTTGGAAGATAGCAAAGGTCATTGACCTCTGCTGACCTCATTTTGCGTGTGCGGGAGCATCTTAGAAGATAGCAAAGGTCATTGACCTCTGGTGACCTCATTTTACGTGTCCGGGAGCTTCTAAGTGTATAGCAAAGGTCATTGACATCTGGTGACCTCATTTTGCGTGTCCGGGAGCGTCTTAGAAGATAGCAAAGGTCTTTGACCTCTGGTGACCTCATTTTGCGTGTCCAGGAGCTTCTTAGAAGATAGGAAAGGTCATTGACCTCTGGTGACCTAATTTTTCGTGTCCCGGAGAGTCTCGGAATATAGCAAAAGTCATTGACCTCTGGTGACCTCATTTTGCGTGTCCGGGATCTTCTTGGAAGATAGCAAAGGTCATTGACCTCTGGTGACCTCATTTTGCGTGTGCGGGAGCGTCTTAGAAGATAGCAAAGGTCATTGACCTCTGGTGAACTCATTTTGCGTGTCCGGGAGGTTCTTAGAAGATAGGAAATGTCATTGACCTCTGGTGACCTCATTTTGCGTGTCCGGGAGCGTCTTAGAAGATAGCAAAGGTCATTGACCTCTGGTGACCTCATTTTGCGTGTCCGGGAGCTTCTAAGTGTATAGCAAAGGTCATTGACCTCTGGTGACCTCATTTTGCGTGTCCGGGACCGTCTTAGAAGATAGCAAAGGTCATTGACCTCTAGAGACCTCATTTTGCGTGTCCGGGGCGTCTTAGAAGATAGCAAAGGTCATTGACCTCTGGTGACCTGATTTTGCGTGTCCGGGGCGTCTTAGACGGTAGCAAAGGTTATTGACCACTGGTAACCTCATTTTGCATGTGCGGGAGCGTCTTAGAAGATAGCAAAGGTCATTGACCTCTGGTGACCTCATTTTGCGTGTCCGGGAGCTTCTTAGAATATAGCAAATGTCATTGACCTCTGGTGACCTCATTTTGGGTGTGCGGGAGCGTCTTAGAAGATAGCAAAAGTCATTGACCTCTGGTGACCTCATTTTGCGTGTGCGGAAGAGTCTTAGAAGATAGCAAAGGTCATTGACCTCTTGTGACCTCATTTTGCGTGTCCGGCAGCATTTTAGAAGATAGCAAAGGTCATTGACCTCTGGTGACCTCATTTTTCGTGTCCGGGAGCGTCTTAGAAGATAGCAAATGTCATTGACCTCTGGTGACCTCATTTTGCGTGTCCGGGAGCTTCTTAGAAGATAGCAAAGGTCATTGACCTCTGGTGACCTCATTTTGCGAGTGCGGGAGCGTCTTAGAAGATAGCAAATGTCATTGAACTCTGGTGACCTCATTTTGCGTGTCCTGGAGCGTCTTAGAAGATAGCAAAGGTCATTGACCTCTGGTGACCTCATTTTGCGTGTGCGGGAGCATCTTGGAAGATAGCAAAGGTCATTCACCTCTGCTGAACTGATTTTGCGTGTCCGGGAGCTTCTAAGAGTATAGCAAAGTTCATTGACCTCTGGTGGCCTCATTTTGCGTGTCCGGGAGCGTCTTAGAAGATAGTAAGGGTCATTGTCCACTGGAGACCTCATTTTGCGTTTCCGGGATCTTCTTGGAAGATAGGTAAGGTCATTGACCTCTGGTGAACTCATTTTGCGTGTCCCGGAGAGTCTTAGAAGATAGCAAAAGTTCATTGACCTCTGGTGACCCCATTTTGCGTGTGCGGGAGCTTCTCAGAGGATAGCAAAGGTCATTGACCTCATCAGACCTCATTTGACCGCCGCGGCGCTTCTGAGTCTATCCTGAAGGTCATTGACCTCTGGTGACCTCATTTTGCGTGTCCGGGATCGTCTTAGAAGATAGCAAAGGTCATTGACCTCTGGTGACCTCATTTTGCGTGTCCGGGAGCTTCTTAGAAAATAGCAAAGGTCATTGACCTCTGGTGACCTCATTTTGCGTGTGCGTGAGCATCTTGGAAGATAGCAAAGGTCATTGACCTCTGCTGACCTCATTTTGCGTGTGCGGGAGCATCTTAGAAGATAGCAAAAGTCATTGACCTCTGGTGACCTCATTTTGCGTGTCCGGGAGCTTCTAAGTGTATAGCAAAGGTCATTGACATCTGGTGACCTCATTTTGCGTGTCCGGGAGCGTCTTAGAAGATAGCAAAGGTCTTTGACCTCTGGTGACCTCATTTTGCGTGTCCGGGATCGTCTTAGAAGATAGCAAAGGTCATTGACCTCTGGTGACCTCATTTTGCGTGTGCGGGAGCGTCTTAGAAGATAGCAAAGGTCATTGACCTCTGGTGACCTGATTTTGCGTGTCCGGGGCGTCTTAGACGGTAGCAAAGGTTATTGACCACTGGTAACCTCATTTTGCATGTGCGGGAGCGTCTTAGAAGATAGCAAAGGTCATTGACCTCTGGTGACCTCATTTTGCGTGTCCGGGAGCTTCTTAGAATATAGCAAAGGTCATTGACCTCTGGTGACCTCATTTTGGGTGTGCGGGAGCGTCTTAGAAGATAGCAAAAGTCATTGACCTCTGGTGACCTCATTTTGCGTGTGCGGAAGCGTCTTAGAAGATAGCAAAGGTCATTGACCTCTTGTGACCTCATTTTGCGTGTCCGGCAGCATTTTAGAAGATAGCAAAGGTCATTGACCTCTGGTGACCTCATTTTTCGTGTCCGGGAGCGTCTTAGAAGATAGCAAATGTCATTGACCTCTGGTGACCTCATTTTGCGTGTCCGGGAGCTTCTTAGAAGATAGCAAAGGTCATTGACCTCTGGTGACCTCATTTTGCGAGTGCGGGAGCGTCTTAGAAGATAGCAAATGTCATTGAACTCTGGTGACCTCATTTTTCGTGTCCTGGAGCGTCTTAGAAGATAGCAAAGGTCATTGACCTCTGGTGACCTCATTTTGCATGTGCGGGAGCATCTTGGAAGATAGCAAAGGTCATTCACCTCTGCTGAACTGATTTTGCGCGTCCGGGAGCTTCTAAGAGTATAGCAAAGTTCATTGACCTCTGGTGGCCTCATTTTGCGTGTCCGGGAGCTTCTTAGAAAATAGTAAGGGTCATTGTCCACTGGAGACCTCATTTTGCTTTTCCGGGATCTTCTTGGAAGATAGGAAAGGTCATTGACCTCTGGTGAACTCATTTTGCGTGTCCCGGAGAGTCTTAGAAGATAGCAAAAGTTCATTGACCTCTGGTGACCCCATTTTGCGTGTGCGGGAGCTTCTCAGAGGATAGCAAAGGTCATTGACCTCATCAGACCTCATTTGACCGCCGCGGCGCTTCTGAGTCTATCCTGAAGGTCATTGACCTCTGGTGACCTCATTTTGCGTGTCCGGGAGCTTCTTAGAAGATAGGAAAGGTCATTGACCTCTGGTGACCTCATTTTGCGTGTCCGGGATCGTCTTAGAAGATAGCAAAGGTCATTGACCTCTGGTGACCTCATTTTGCGTGTCCGGGAGCTTCTTAGAAAATAGCAAAGGTCATTGACCTCTGGTGACCTCATTTTGCGTGTGCGTGAGCATCTTGGAAGATAGCAAAGGTCATTGACCTCTGCTGACCTCATTTTGCGTGTGCGGGAGCATCTTAGAAGATAGCAAAGGTCATTGACCTCTGGTGACCTCATTTTGCGTGTCCGGGAGCTTCTAAGTGTATAGCAAAGGTCATTGACATCTGGTGACCTCATTTTGCGTGTCCGGGAGCGTCTTAGAAGATAGCAAAGGTCTTTGACCTCTGGTGACCTCATTTTGCGTATCCGGGAGCTTCTTAGAAAATAGGAAAGGTCATTGACCTCTGGTGACCTCATTTTTCGTGTCCCGGAGAGTCTCGGAATATAGCAAAAGTCATTGACCTCTGGTGACCTCATTTTGCGTGTCCGGGATCTTCTTGGAAGATAGCAAAGGTCATTGACCTCTGGTGACCTCATTTTGCGTGTGCGGGAGCGTCTTAGAAGATAGCAAAGGTCATTGACCTCTGGTGAACTCATTTTGCGTGTCCGGGAGGTTCTTAGAAGATAGGAAAGGTCATTGACCTCTGGTGACCTCATTTTGCGTGTCCGGGAGCGTCTTAGAAGATAGCAAAGGTCATTGACCTCTGGTGACCTCATTTTGCGTGTCCGGGAGCTTCTTAGAATATAGCAAAGGTCATTGACCACTGGTGACCTCATTTGGGTGTGCGGGAGCGTCTTAGAAGATAGCAAAAGTCATTGAACCTGGCGACCTCATTTTGAGTGTGCGGAGCTTGTAAGAGGATAGCAAAGGTCATTGACCTCATCTGACCTCATTTGACAGACGCGGCGCTTCTGAGTCGATCCTGAAGGTCATTGACCTCTGGTGACCTCATTTTGCGTGTCCGGGAGCTTCTTAGAAGATAGCAAAAGTCATTGACCTCTGGTGACCTCACTTTGCGTGTGCGGGAGCTTCTAAGAGGATAGCAAATGTCATTGACCTCTGGTGACCTCATTTTGCGTGTCCGGGAGCGTCTTAGAAGATAGCAAAGGTCATTGACCTCTGGTGACCTCATTTTGCGTGTGCCGGAGCTTCTAAGAGGATAGCAAAGGTCATTGACCTCATCTGACCTCATTCGACCGACGCGGCGCTTCTGAGTCTATCCTGAAGGTCATTGACCTCTGGTGACCTCATTTTGCGTGTGCGGAGCTTCTAAGAGGAAAGCAAAGGTCATTGACCTCATCTGACCTCATTTGACCGACGCTTCGCTTCTGAGTCTATCCTGAAGGTCATTGACCTCATCTGACCTTATTTCACCAACGCGGCGCTTCTGAGTCTATCCTGATGGTCATTGACCTCTGCTGACCTCATTTTGCGTGTCCGGGAGCGTCTTAGAAGATAGCAAAGGTCATTGACCTCTGGTGACCTCATTTTGCGTGTCCGGGAGCGTCTTAGACGTTAGCAAAGGTCATTGACCTCTGGTGACCTCATTTTGCGTGTGCCGGAGCTTCTAAGAGGATAGCAAAGGTCATTGACCTCATCTGACCTCATTCGACCGACGCGGCGCTTCTGAGTCTATCCTGAAGGTCATTGACCTCTGGTGACCTCATTTTGCGTGTGCGGAGCTTCTAAGAGGAAAGCAAAGGTCACTGACCTCATCTGACCTCATTTGACCGACGAGGCGCTTCTGAGTATATCCTGAAGGTCACTGACCTCTGCTGACCTCATTTTGCGTGTCCGGGAGCTTCTTAGAAAATAGCAAAGGTCATTGACCTCTGGTGACCTCATTTTGCGTGTGCGGGAGCGTCATAGAAGATAGCAAAGGTCATTGACCTCTGGTGACCTCATTTTGCGTGTCCGGGAGCGTCTTAGACGTTAGCAAAGGTCATTGACCTCTGGTGACCTCATTTTGCGTGTGCCGGAGCTTCTAAGAGGATAGCAAAGGTCATTGACCTCATCTGACCTCATTCGACCGACGCGGCGCTTCTGAGTCTATCCTGAAGGTCATTGACCTCTGGTGAACTCATTTTGCGTGTGCGAAGCTTCTAAGAGGAAAGCAAAAGTCCTTGACCTCATCTGACCTCATTTGACCGACGCTTCGCTTCTGAGTCTATCCTGAAGGTCATTGACCTCATCTGACCTTATTTGACCGACGCGGCGCTTCTGAGTCTATCCTGATGGTCATTGACCTCTGCTGACCTCATTTTGCGTGTGCGGGAGCTTCTAAGAGGATACCAAAGGTCATTGACCTCTGGTGACCTCATTTTGCGTGTCCGGGAGCTTCAAAGACGATAGCAAATGTCACTGACCTCATCTGACTTCATTTGTCCGACGCGGCGCTTCTGAGTCTATCCTGAAGGTCATTGACCTCTGGTGACCTCATTTTGCGTGTCCGGGAGCGTCTTAGAAGATAGCAAAGGTCATTGACCTCTGGTGACCTCATTTTGCGTGTCCGGGAGCGTCTTAGACGTTAGCAAAGGTCATTGACCTCTGGTGACCTCATTTTGCGTGTGCGGGATCGTCTTAGAAGATAGCAAAGGTCATTGACCTCTGGTGAACTCATTTTGCGTGTCCGGGAGGTTCTTAGAAGATAGGAAAGGTCATTGACCTCTGGTGACCTCATTTTGCGTGTCCGGGAGCGTCTTAGAAGATAGCAAAGGTCATTGACCTCTGGTGACCTCATTTTGCGTGTCCGGGAGCTTCTTAGAATATAGCAAAGGTCATTGACCACTGGTGACCTCATTTTGGGTGTGCGGGAGCGTCTTAGAAGATAGCAAAAGTCATTGACCTCTGGTGACCTCATTTTGCGTGTGCGGGAGCATCTTGGAAGAAAGCAAAGGTCATTGACCTCTGGAGACTTCATTTTGCGTGTCCGGGATCTTCTTGGAAGATAGCAGAGGTCATTGACCTCTGGTGACTTCATTTTGCGTGTGCGGGAGCTTCTTAGAAGATAGCAAAAGTCATTGAACCTGGCGACCTCATTTTGCGTGTGCGGAGCTTGTAAGAGGATAGCAAAGGTCATTGACCTCATCTGACCTCATTTGACAGACACGGCGCTTCTGAGTCGATCCTGAAGGTCATTGACCTCTGGTGACCTCATTTTGCGTGTGCGGGAGCTTCTAAGAGGATAGCAAAGGTCACTGACCTCATCTGACTTCATTTGACCGACGCGGCGTTTCTGAGTCTATCGTGAAGGTCATTGACCTCAGGTGACCTCATTTTGCGTGTCCGGGAGCGTCTTAGAAGATAGCAAAGGTCACTGACCTCAGGTGACCTCATTTTGCGTGTCCGGGAGCTTCAAAGACGATAGCAAATGTCACTGACCTCATCTGACTTCATTTGTCCGACGCGGCGCTTCTGAGTCTATCCTGAAGGTCATTGACCTCTGGTGACCTCATTTTGCGTGTCCGGGAGCGTCTTAGAAGATAGCAAAGGTCATTGACCTCTGGTGACCTCATTTTGCGTGTCCGGGAGCGTCTTAGACGTTAGCAAAGGTCATTGACCTCTGGTGACCTCATTTTGCGTGTGCCGGAGCTTCTAAGAGGATAGCAAAGGTCATTGACCTCATCTGACCTCATTCGACCGACGCGGCGCTTCTGAGTCTATCCTGAAGGTCATTGACCTCTGGTGACCTCATTTTGCGTGTGCGGAGCTTCTAAGAGGAAAGCAAAGGTCATTGACCTCATCTGACCTCATTTGACCGACGCGGCGCTTCTGAGTATATCCTGAAGGTCACTGACCTCTGCTGACCTCATTTTGCGTGTCCGGGAGCTTCTTAGAAAATAGCAAAGGTCATTGACCTCTGGTGACCTCATTTTGCGTGTGCGGGAGCGTCTTAGAAGATAGCAAAGGTCATTGACCTCTGGTGACCTCATTTTGCGTGTCCGGGAGCGTCTTAGACGTTAGCAAAGGTCATTGACCTCTGGTGACCTCATTTTGCGTGTGCCGGAGCTTCTAAGAGGATAGCAAAGGTCATTGACCTCATCTGACCTCATTCGACCGACGCGGCGCTTCTGAGTCTATCCTGAAGGTCATTGACCTCTGGTGACCTCATTTTGCGTGTGCGGAGCTTCTAAGAGGAAAGCAAAAGTCATTGACCTCATCTGACCTCATTTGACCGACGCTTCGCTTCTGAGTCTATCCTGAACGTCATTGACCTCATCTGACCTTATTTGACCGACGCGGCGCTTCTGAGTCTATCCTGATGGTCATTGACCTCTGCTGACCTCATTTTGCGTGTGCGGGAGCTTCTAAGAGGATAGCAAAGGTCATTGACCTCATCTGACCTCATTTGACCCTACCGGCGCTTCTGCGACTATCCTGGACGTCATTGACCTGTGGTTCCCTCATTTTGCGTGTGCGGGAGCTTCTAAGAGGATAGCAAAGGTCACTGACCTCATCTGACTTCATTTGACCGACGCGGCGCATCTGAGTCTATCGTGAAGTTCATTGACCTCAGGTGACCTCATTTTGCGTGTCCGGGAGCGTCTTAGAAGATAGCAAAGGTCACTGAACTCTGGTGACCTCATTTTGCGTGTCCGGGAGCTTCAAAGACGATAGCAAATGTCACTGACCTCATCTGACTTCATTTGTCCGACGCGGCGCTTCTGAGTCTATCCTGAAGGTCATTGACCTCTGGTGACCTCATTTTGCGTGTCCGGGAGCGTCTTAGAAGATAGCAAAGGTCATTGACCTCTGGTGACCTCATTTTGCGTGTCCGGGAGCGTCTTAGACGTTAGCAAAGGTCATTGACCTCTGGTGACCTCATTTTGCGTGTGCGGGATCGTCTTAGAAGATAGCAAAGGTCATTGACCTCTGGTGAACTCATTTTGCGTGTCCGGGAGGTTCTTAGAAGATAGGAAAGGTCATTGACCTCTGGTGACCTCATTTTGCGTGTCCGGGATCGTCTTAGAAGATAGCAAAGGTCATTGACCTCTGGTGACCTCATTTTGCGTGTCCGGGAGCTTCTTAGAATATAGCAAAGGTCATTGACCACTGGTGACCTCATTTTGGGTGTGCGGGAGCGTCTTAGAAGATAGCAAAAGTCATTGACCTCTGGTGACCTCATTTTGCGTGTGCGGGAGCATCTTGGAAGAAAGCAAAGGTCATTGACCTCTGGAGACTTCATTTTGCGTGTCCGGGATCTTCTTGGAAGATAGCAGAGGTCATTGACCTCTGATGACTTCATTTTGCGTGTGCGGGAGCTTCTTAGAAGATAGCAAAAGTCATTGAACCTGGTGACCTCATTTTGCGTGTGCGGAGCTTGTAAGAGGATAGCAAAGGTCATTGACCTCATCTGACCTCATTTGACAGACGCGGCGCTTCTGAGTCGATCCTGAAGGTCATTGACCTCTGGTGACCTCATTTTGCGTGTCCGGGAGCTTCTTAGAAGATAGCAAAAGTCATTGACCTCTGGTGACCTCACTTTGCGTGTGCGGGAGCTTCTAAGAGGATAGCAAATGTCATTGACCTCTGGCGACCTCATTTTGCGTGTCCGTGAGCGTCTTAGAAGATAGCAAAGGTCATTGACCTCTGGTGACCTCATTTTGCGTGTCCGGGAGCGTCTTAGACGTTAGCAAAGGTCATTGACCTCTGGTGACCTCATTTTGCGTGTGCCGGAGCTTCTAAGAGGATAGCAAAGGTCATTGACCTCATCTGACCTCATTCGACCGACGCGGCGCTTCTGAGTCTATCCTGAAGGTCATTGACCTCTGGTGACCTCATTTTGCGTGTGCGGAGCTTCTAAGAGGAAAGCAAAGGTCATTGACCTCATCTGACCTCATTTGACCGACGCTTCGCTTCTGAGTCTATCCTGAAGGTCATTGACCTCATCTGACCTTATTTGACCGACGCGGCGCTTCTGAGTCTATCCTGATGGTCATTGACCTCTGCTGTCCTCATTTTGCGTGTGCGGGAGCTTCTAAGAGGATAGCAAAGGTCATTGACCTCATCTGACCTCATTTGACCGAACCGGCGCTTCTGCGACTATCCTGAACGTCATTGACCTGTGGTTCCCTCATTTTGCGTGTGCGGGAGCTTCTAAGAGGATAGCAAAGGTCACTGACCTCATCTGACTTCATTTGACCGACGCGGCGCTTCTGAGTCTATCGTGAAGGTCATTGACCTCAGGTGACCTCATTTTGCGTGTCCGGGAGCGTCTTAGAAGATAGCAAAGGTCACTGACCTCTGGTGACCTCATTTTGCGTGTCCGGGAGCTTCAAAGACGATAGCAAATGTCACTGACCTCATCTGACTTCATTTGTCCGACGCGGCGCTTCTGAGTCTATCCTGAAGGTCATTGACCTCTGGTGACCTCATTTTGCGTGTCCGGGAGCGTCTTAGACGTTAGCAAAGGTCATTGACCTCTGGTGACCTCATTTTGCGTGTGCCGGAGCTTCTAAGAGGATAGCAAAAGTCATTGACCTCATCTGACCTCATTCGACCGACGCGGCGCTTCTGAGTCTATCCTGAAGGTCATTGACCTCTGGTGACCTCATTTTGCGTGTGCGGAGCTTCTAAGAGGAAAGCAAAGGTCATTGACCTCATCTGACCTCATTTGACCGACGCGGCGCTTCTGAGTATATCCTGAAGGTCACTGACCTCTGCTGACCTCATTTTGCGTGTCCGGGAGCTTCTTAGAAAATAGCAAAGGTCATTGACCTCTGGTGACCTCATTTTGCGTGTGCGGAGCTTCTAAGAGGATAGCAAAGGTCATTGAACTCATCTGACCTCATTTGACCGACGCGGCACTTCTGAGTCTTTCCTGATGGTCATTGACCTCTGCTGACCTCATTTTGCGTGTCCGGGAGCGTCTTAGAAGATAGCAAAGGACATTGACCTGTGGTTACCTCATTTTGCGTGTGCGGGAGCTTCTTAGAATATAGAAAAGGTCATTGACCTCTGGTGACCTTATTTTGCGTGTGCGGAGCTTCTAAGAGGATTACAAAGGTCATTGACCTCTGGTGACTTCATTTTGCGTGTCCGGGAGCGTCTTAGAAGATAGCAAAGGTCATTGAACTTTGGTGACCTGATTTTGCGTGTCCGGGATCGTCTTAGAAGATAGCAAATTTCATTGACCTCTGGTGACCTCATTTTGCGTGTGCAGAGCTTGTAAGAGGAAAGCAAAGGTCATTGACCTCTGGTGACCTCATTTTGCGTGTCCGGGAGCTTCTAAGAGGATAGCAATGGTCATTGACCTCATCTGACTTCATTTGACCGACGCGGCGCTTCTGAGTCTATCCTGAAGTCCATTGACCTCTGGTGACCTCATTTTGCGTGTCCAGGAGCTTCTAAGAGGATAGCAAAAGTCATTGACCTCTGGTGACCTCATTTTGCGTGTCCGGGAGCTTCTAAGAGGATAGCAAATGTCATTGACCTCATCTGACCTCATTTGTCCGACGCGGCGCTTCTGAGTCGATCCTGAAGGTCATTGACCTCTGGTGACCTCATTTTGCGTGTCCGGGAGCTTCTTAGAAGATAGCAAAAGTCATTGACCTCTGGTGACCTCATTTTGCGTGTGCGGGAGCTTCTAAGAGAATAGCAAATGTCATTGACCTCTGGTGACCTTATTTTGCGTGTCCGGGAGCTTCTAAGAGGATAGCAGAGGTCATTGACCTCATCTGACCTCATTCGACCGACTCGGCGTTTCTGAGTCTATCCTGATGGTCATTGACCTCTGCTGACCTCATTTTGCTTGTCCGGGAGCTTCTAATAGGATAGCAAAAGTCATTGACCTCATCTGAGCTCATTTGACCGACGCGGCACTTCTGAGTCTATCCTGAAGGTCATTGACCTCTGGTGACCTCATTTTGCGTGTCCGGGAGCGTCTAAGAAGATAGCAAAGGTCATTGACCTCTGGTGACCTCATTTTGCGTGTCTGGGAGCGTCTTAGACGTTAGCAAAGGTCATTGACCTCTGGTGACCTCATTTTGCGTGTGCCGCAGCTTCTAAGAGGATAGCAAACGTCATTGACCTCATCTGACCTCATTCGACCGACGCGGCGCTTCTGAGTCTATCCTGAAGGTCATTGACCTCTGGAGACCTCATTTTGCGTGTCCGGGAGCGTCTTAGAAGATAGCAAAGGTCATTGACCTCTGGTGACTTCATTTTGCGTGTCCGGGAGCTTCTAAGAGGATAGCAAATGTCATTGACCTCATCTGACTTCATTTGACCGACGCGGCGCTTCTGAGTCTATCCTGAAGTCCATTGACCTCTGGTGACCTCATTTTGCGTGTCCAGGAGCTTCTAAGAGGATAGCAAAAGTCATTGACCTCTGGTGACCTCATTTTGCGTGTCCAGGAGCTTCTAAGAGGATAGCAAATGTCATTGACCTCATCTGACCTCATTTGTCCGACGCGGCGCTTCTGAGTCGATCCTGAAGGTCATTGACCTCTGGTGACCTCATTTTGCGTGTCCGGGAGCTTCTTAGAAGATAGCAAAAGTAATTGAACCTGGCGACCTCATTTTGCGTGTGCGGAGCTTGTAAGAGGATAGCAAAGGTCATTGACCTCATCTGACCTCATTTGACAGACGCGGCGCTTCTGAGTCGATCCTGAAGGTCATTGACCTCTGCTGACCTCATTTTGCGTGTCCGGGAGCTACTTAGAAGATAGCAAAAGTCATTGACCTCTGGTGACCTCATTTTGCGTGTGCGGGAGCTTCTAAGAGAATAGCAAATGTCATTGACCTCTGGTGACCTTATTTTGCGTGTCCGGGAGCTTCTAAGAGGATAGCAGAGGTCATTGACCTCATCTGACCTCATTCGACCGACTCGGCGTTTCTGAGTCTATCCTGATGGTCATTGACCTCTGCTGACCTCATTTTGCTTGTCCGGGAGCTTCTAATAGGAGAGCAAATGTCATTGACCTCATCTGAGCTCATTTGACCGACGCGGCACTTCTGAGTCTATCCTGAAGGTCATTGACCTCTGGTGACCTCATTTTGCGTGTCCGGGAGCGTCTAAGAAGATAGCAAAGGTCATTGACCTCTGGTGACCTCATTTTGCGTGTCCGGGAGCGTCTTAGACGTTAGCAAAGGTCATTGACCTCTGGTGACCTCATTTTGCGTGTGCCGGAGCTTCTTAGAAAATAGCAAAGGTCATTGACCTCTGGTGACCTCATTTTGCGTGTGCGGAGCTTCTAAGAGGAAAGCAAAGGTCATTGACCTCATCTGACCTCATTTGACCGACGCGGCGCTTCTGAGTATATCCTGAAGGTCACTGACCTCTGCTGACCTCATTTTGCGTGTCCGGGAGCTTCTTAGAAAATAGCAAAGGTCATTGACCTCTGGTGACCTCATTTTGCGTGTGCGGAGCTTCTAAGAGGATAGCAAAGGTCATTGACCTCATCTGACCTCATTTGACCGACGCGGCACTTCTGAGTCTTTCCTGATGGTCATTGACCTCTGCTGACCTCATTTTGCGTGTCCGGGAGCGTCTTAGAAGATAGCAAAGGACATTGACCTGTGGTTACCTCATTTTGCGTGTGCGGGAGCTTCTTAGAATATAGAAAAGGTCATTGACCTCTGGTGACCTTATTTTGCGTGTGCGGAGCTTCTAAGAGGATTACAAAGGTCATTGACCTCTGGTGACTTCATTTTGCGTGTCCGGGAGCGTCTTAGAAGATAGCAAAGGTCATTGAACTTTGGTGACCTGATTTTGCGTGTCCGGGATCGTCTTAGAAGATAGCAAATTTCATTGACCTCTGGTGACCTCATTTTGCGTGTGCAGAGCTTGTAAGAGGAAAGCAAAGGTCATTGACCTCTGGTGACCTCATTTTGCGTGTCCGGGAGCTTCTAAGAGGATAGCAATGGTCATTGACCTCATCTGACTTCATTTGACCGACGCGGCGCTTCTGAGTCTATCCTGAAGTCCATTGACCTCTGGTGACCTCATTTTGCGTGTCCAGGAGCTTCTAAGAGGATAGCAAAAGTCATTGACCTCTGGTGACCTCATTTTGCGTGTCCGGGAGCTTCTAAGAGGATAGCAAATGTCATTGACCTCATCTGACCTCATTTGTCCGACGCGGCGCTTCTGAGTCGATCCTGAAGGTCATTGACCTCTGGTGACCTCATTTTGCGTGTCCGGGAGCTTCTTAGAAGATAGCAAAAGTCATTGAACCTGGCGACCTCATTTTGCGTGTGCGGAGCTTGTAAGAGGATAGCAAAGGTCATTGACCTCATCTGACCTCATTTGACAGACGCGGCGCTTCTGAGTCGATCCTGAAGGTCATTGACCTCTGGTGACCTCATTTTGCGTGTCCGGGAGCTTCTTAGAAGATAGCAAAAGTCATTGACCTCTGGTGACCTCATTTTGCGTGTGCGGGAGCTTCTAAGAGAATAGCAAATGTCATTGACCTCTGGTAACCTTATTTTGCGTGTCCGGGAGCTTCTAAGAGGATAGCAGAGGTCATTGACCTCATCTGACCTCATTCGACCGACTCGGCGTTTCTGAGTCTATCCTGATGGTCATTGACCTCTGCTGACCTCATTTTGCTTGTCCGGGAGCTTCTAATAGGATAGCAAAAGTCATTGACCTCATCTGAGCTCATTTGACCGACGCGGCACTTCTGAGTCTATCCTGAAGGTCATTGACCTCTGGTGACCTCATTTTGCGTGTCCGGGAGCGTCTAAGAAGATAGCAAAGGTCATTGACCTCTGGTGACCTCATTTTGCGTGTCTGGGAGCGTCTTAGACGTTAGCAAAGGTCATTGACCTCTGGTGACCTCATTTTGCGTGTGCCGGAGCTTCTAAGAGGATAGCAAACGTCATTGACCTCATCTGACCTCATTCGACCGACGCGGCGCTTCTGAGTCTATCCTGAAGGTCATTGACCTCTGGAGACCTCATTTTGCGTGTCCGGGAGCGTCTTAGAAGATAGCAAAGGTCATTGACCTCTGGTGACTTCATTTTGCGTGTCCGGGAGCTTCTAAGAGGATAGCAAATGTCATTGACCTCATCTGACTTCATTTGACCGACGCGGCGCTTCTGAGTCTATCCTGAAGTCCATTGACCTCTGGTGACCTCATTTTGCGTGTCCAGGAGCTTCTAAGAGGATAGCAAAAGTCATTGACCTCTGGTGACCTCATTTTGCGTGTCCAGGAGCTTCTAAGAGGATAGCAAATGTCATTGACCTCATCTGACCTCATTTGTCCGACGCGGCGCTTCTGAGTCGATCCTGAAGGTCATTGACCTCTGGTGACCTCATTTTGCGTGTCCGGGAGCTTCTTAGAAGATAGCAAAAGTAATTGAACCTGGCGACCTCATTTTGCGTGTGCGGAGCTTGTAAGAGGATAGCAAAGGTCATTGACCTCATCTGACCTCATTTGACAGACGCGGCGCTTCTGAGTCGATCCTGAAGGTCATTGACCTCTGCTGACCTCATTTTGCGTGTCCGGGAGCTACTTAGAAGATAGCAAAAGTCATTGACCTCTGGTGACCTCATTTTGCGTGTGCGGGAGCTTCTAAGAGAATAGCAAATGTCATTGACCTCTGGTGACCTTATTTTGCGTGTCCGGGAGCTTCTAAGAGGATAGCAGAGGTCATTGACCTCATCTGACCTCATTCGACCGACTCGGCGTTTCTGAGTCTATCCTGATGGTCATTGACCTCTGCTGACCTCATTTTGCTTGTCCGGGAGCTTCTAATAGGATAGCAAAAGTCATTGACCTCATCTGAGCTCATTTGACCGACGCGGCACTTCTGAGTCTATCCTGAAGGTCATTGACCTCTGGTGACCTCATTTTGCGTGTCCGGGAGCGTCTAAGAAGATAGCAAAGGTCATTGACCTCTGGTGACCTCATTTTGCGTGTCCGGGAGCGTCTTAGACGTTAGCAAAGGTCATTGACCTCTGGTGACCTCATTTTGCGTGTGCCGGAGCTTCTTAGAAAATAGCAAAGGTCATTGACCTCTGGTGACCTCATTTTGCGTGTGCTGAGCTTCTAAGAGGATAGCAAAGGTCATTGACCTCATCTGACTTCATTTGTCCGACGCGGCGCTTCTGAGTCTATCCTGAAGGTCATTGACCTCTGGTGACCTCATTTTGCGCGTCCGGGAGCGTCTTAGAAGATAGCAAATGACATTGACCTCTGGTGACCTCATTTTGCGTGTGCGAGAGCTTCTAAGATGATAGCAAAAGTCATTGACCTCATCCTACCTCATTTGACCGACGCGGCGCTACTGTTTCTATCCTGAAGGTCATTGACCTCTGGTGACCTCATTTTTCGCGTGCGGGAGCTTCTAAGAAGATAGCAAAGGTCATTGACCTCATCTGACCTCATTTGACCGACGCGGCGCTTCTGAGTCTATCCTGAAGGTCACTGACCTCTGCTGACCTCATTTTGCGTGTCCCGGAGCTTCTTAGAAAATAGCAAAGGTCATTGACCTCTGGTGACCTCATTTTGCGTGTGCTGAGCTTCTAAGAGGATAGCAAAGGTCATTGACCTCATCTGACCTCATTTGACCGACGCGGCACTTCTGAGTCTTTCCTGATGGTCATTGACCTCTGGAGACCTCATTTTGCGTGTCCGGGAGCGTCTTAGAAGATAGCAAAGGTCATTGACCTCTGGTGACCTCATTTTGCGTGTCCGGGAGCTTCTAAGAGGATAGCAAAGGTCATTGACCTCATCTGACCTCATTTGACCGACGCGGCGTTTCTGAGTCTATCCTGAAGGTCACTGACCTCTGCTGACCTCATTTTGCGTGTCCGGGAGCTTCTTAGAAAATAGCAAAGGTCATTGACCTCTGGTGACCTCATTTTGCGTGTGCTGAGCTTCTAAGAGGATAGCAAAGGTCATTGACCTCATCTGACCTCATTTGACCGACGCGGCACTTCTGAGTCTTTCCTGATGGTCATTGACCTCTGCTGACCTCATTTTGCGTGTCCGGGAGCGTCTTAGAAGATAGCAAATGTCATTGACCTCTGGTGACCTCATTTTGCGTGTCCGGGAGCGTCTTAGAAGATAGCAAAGGTCATTGACCTCTGGTGACCTCATTTTGCGTGTCCAGGAGCTTCTAAGAGGAGAGCAAAGGTAATTGACCTCATCTGACGTCATTTGTCCGACGCGGCGCTTCTGAGTCGATCCTGAAGGTCATTGACCTCTGGTGACCTCATTTTGCGTGTCCGGGAGCTTCTAAGAGGATAGCAAATGTCATTGACCTCATCTGACCTCATTTGACCGACGCGGCGCTTCTGATTCTATCCTGAAGGTCATTGACCTCTGGTGACCTCATTTTGCGTGTCCGGGAGCGTCTTAGAAGATAGCAAAGGACACTGACCTCTGGTGACCTCATTTTGCGTGTCCGGGAGCGTCTTAGAAGATAGCAAAGGACCCTGACCTCTGGTGACCTCATTTTGCGTGTCCGGGAGCTTCTAAGAGGATAGCAGAGGTCATTGACCTCATATGACCTCATTTGTCCGCCGCGGCGCTTCTGAGTCGATCCTGAAGGTCATTGACCTCTGGTGACCTCATTTTGCGTGTCCGGGAGCATCTAAGAGAATAGCAAATGTCATTGACCTCTGGTGACCTTATTTTGCGTGTCCGGGAGCTTCTAAGAGGATAGCAGAGGTCATTGACCTCATCTGACCTCAATTGACCGACTCGGCGCTTCTGAGTCTATCCTGAAGGTCATTGACCTCTGGAGACCTCATTTTGCGTGTCCGGGAGCGTCTTAGAAGATAGCAAAGGTCATTGACCTCTGGTGACCTCATTTTGCGTGTCCGGGAGCTTCTAAGAGGATAGCACATGTCATTGACCTCATCTGACTTCATTTGTCCGACGCGGCGCTTCTGAGTCTATCCTGAAGGTCATTGACCTCTGGTGACCTCATTTTGCGTGTCCGGGAGCGTCTTAGAAGATAGCAAAAGTCATTGACCTCTGGTGACCTCATTTTGCGTGTGCGGGAGCTTCTAAGATGATAGCAAAAGTCATTGACTTCATCCTACCTCATTTGACCGACGCGGCGCTACTGTTTCTATCCTGAAGGTTATTGACCTCTGGTGACCTCATTTTGCGCGTGCGGGAGCTTCTAAGAAGATAGCAAAGGTCATTGACCTCATCTGACCTCATTTGACCGACGCGGCGCTTCTGAGTCTATCCTGAAGGTCACTGACCTCTGGTGACCTCATTTTGCGTGTCCGGGAGCGTCTTAGAAGATAGCAAAGGTCATTGACCTCTGGTGACCTCATTTTGCGTGTCCAGGAGCTTCTAAGAGGAGAGCAAAGGTAATTGACCTCATCTGACGTCATTTGTCCGACGCGGCGCTTCTGAGTCGATCCTGAAGGTCATTGACCTCTGGTGACCTCATTTTGCGTGTCCGGGAGCTTCTAAGAGGATAGCAAATGTCATTGACCTCATCTGACCTCATTTGACCGACGCGGCGCTTCTGATTCTATCCTG
This sequence comes from Dolichovespula sylvestris, assembly GCA_918808275.2. Lineage (NCBI taxonomy): Eukaryota > Metazoa > Arthropoda > Insecta > Hymenoptera > Vespidae > Dolichovespula > Dolichovespula sylvestris. Next base: position 581,023 of record OU964967.1, read on the forward strand.
AAGGTCATTGACCTCTGGTGACCTCATTTTGCGTGTCCGGGAGCGTCTTAGAAGATAGCAAAGGACACTGACCTCTGGTGACCTCATTTTGCGTGTCCGGGAGCGTCTTAGAAGATAGCAAAGGACCCTGACCTCTGGTGACCTCATTTTGCGTGTCCGGGAGCTTCTAAGAGGATAGCAGAGGTCATTGACCTCATATGATCTCATTTGTCCGCCGCGGCGCTTCTGAGTCGATCCTGAAGGTCATTGACCTCTGGTGACCTCATTTTGCGTGTCCGGGAGCATCTAAGAGAATAGCAAATGTCATTGACCTCTGGTGACCTTATTTTGCGTGTCCGGGAGCTTCTAAGAGGATAGCAGAGGTCATTGACCTCATCTGACCTCAATTGACCGACTCGGCGCTTCTGAGTCTATCCTGATGGTCATTGACCTCTGCTGACCTCATTTGCTTGTCCGGGAGCTTCTAAGAGGATAGCAAACGTCATTGACCTCATCTGACCTCATTTGACCGACGCGGCACTTCTGAGTCTATCCTGAAGGTCATTGACCTCTGGTGACCTCATTTTGCGTGTCCGGGAGCGTCTTAGAAGATAGCAAAGGTCATTGACCTCTGGAGACCTCATTTTGCGTGTCCGGGAGCGTCTTAGACGTTAGCAAAGGTCATTGACCTCTGGTGACCTCATTTTGCGTGTGCCGGAGCTTCTAAGAGGATAGCAAAGGTCATTGACCTCATCCGACCTCATTCGACCGACGCGGCGCTTCTGAGTCTATCCTGCAGGTCATTGACCTCTGGTGACCTCATTTTGCGTGTCCGGGAGCTTCTAAGAGGATAGCACATGTCATTGACCTCATCTGACTTCATTTGTCCGACGCGGCGCTTCTGAGTCTATCCTGAAGGTCATTGACCTCTGGTGACCTCATTTTGCGTGTCCGGGAGCGTCTTAGAAGATAGCAAAAGTCATTGACCTCTGGTGACCTCATTTTGCGTGTGCGGGAGCTTCTAAGATGATAGCAAAAGTCATTGACTTCATCCTACCTCATTTGACCGACGCGGCGCTACTGTTTCTATCCTGAAGGGTATTGACCTCTGGTGACCTCATTTTGCGCGTGCGGGAGCTTCTAAGAAGATAGCAAAGGTCATTGACCTCATCTGACCTCATTTGACCGACGCGGCGCTTCTGAGTCTATCCTGAAGGTCACTGACCTCTGCTGACCTCATTTTGCGTGTCCGGGAGCTTCTTAGAAAATAGCAAAGGTCATTGACCTCTGGTGACCTCATTTTGCGTGTGCGGAGCTTCTAAGAGGATAGCAAAGGTCATTGACCTCTGGTGACCTCATTTTGCGTGTCCGGGATATTCTAAGAGTATAGCAAAGGTCATTGACCTCATCTGACCTCATTTGACCGACACGGCGCTTCTGAGTCTATCCTGAAGGACATTGACCTCTGTTGACCTCATTTTGCGTTTACGGGAGCGTCTTAGAAGATAGCAAGAGTCATTGACCACTGGTGACCTCATTTTGCGTGTCCGGGAGCGTCTTAGAAGATAGCAAAGGTCATTGACCTGTGGTTACCTCATTTTGCGTGTGCGGGAGCTTCTAAGAGGATAGAAAAGGTCACTGACCTCATCTGACTTCATTTCAACAACGCGGCGCTTCTGAGTCTATCCTGAAGGTCATTGACCTCTGGTGACCTCATTTTGCGTGTCCGGGAGCGTCTTAGAAGATAGCAAAGGACACTGACCTCTGGTGACCTCATTTTGCGTGTCCGGGAGCTTCTAAGAGGATAGCAAATGTCATTGACCTCATCTAACTTCATTTGACCGACGCGGCGCTTCTGAGTCTATCCTGAAGGTCACTGACCTCTGCTGACCTCATTTTGCGTGTCCGGGAGCTTCTTAGAAAATAGCAAAGGTCATTGACCTCTGGTGACCTCATTTTGCGTGTGCGGAGCTTCTAAGAGGATAGCAAAGGTCATTGACCTCTGGTGACCTCATTTTGCGTGTCCGGGATATTCTAAGAGTATAGCAAAGGTCATTGACCTCATCTGACCTCATTTGACCGACGCGGCGCTTCTGAGTCTATCCTGAAGGACATTGACCTCTGTTGACCTCATTTTGCGTTTTGCGGGAGCGTCTTAGAAGATAGCAAGAGTCATTGACCACTGGTGACCTCATTTTGCGTGTCCGGGAGCGTCTTAGAAGATAGCAAAGGTCATTGACCTGTGGTTACCTCATTTTGCGTGTGCGGGAGCTTCTTAGAATATAGCAAAGGTCATTGACCTCTGGTGACCTTATTTTGCGTGTGCGGAGCTTCTAATAGGATAGCAAAAGTCATTGACATCTGGTGACTTCATTTTGCGTGTCCGGGAGCGTCTTAGAAGATAGCAAAGGTCATTGACCTTTGGTGACCTGATTTTGCGTGTCCGGGAGCGTCTTAGAAGATAGCAAAAGTTATTGACCTCTGGTGACCTCATGTTGCGTGTGCGGATCTTCTAAGTGGATAGCAAAGTTCATTGACCTCATCTGACCTCATTTGATCGCCGCGGCGCTTCTGAGTCTCTCCTGAAGGTCATTGTCCTCTGGTGACCTCATTTTGCGTGTCCGGGAGCGTCTTAGAAGATAGCAAAGGTCATTGACCTGTGGTTACCTCATTTTCCGTATGCGGAACTTCTTAGAAGATAGCAAAGGTCATTGACATCTGGTGACCTTCTTTTGCGTTTGCGGAGCTTCTAAGTGGATAGCAAAGTTCATTGACCTCGTCTGACCTCATTTGATCGACGCGGCGCTTCTGAGTCTCTCCTGAAGGTCATTGTCCTCTGGTGACCTCATTTTGCGTGTCCGGGAGCGTCTTAGAAGATAGCAAAGGTCACTGACCTCATCTGACCTCATTTGACCGACGCGGCTCTTCTGAGTCTATCCTGAAGGTCATTGACCTCTGGTGATCTCATTTAGCGTGTGCGGGAGCTTCTAAGAGGATAGCAAAGGTCATTGACCTCATCTGACCTCATTTGTCCGACGCGGCGCTTCTGAGTCGATCCTGAAGGTCATTGACCTCTGGTGACCTCATTTTTCGTGTCCGGGAGCGTCTTAGAAGATAGCAAAGGTCACTGACCTCATCTGACCTTATTTGATCGACGCGGCGCTTCTGAGTCTATCCTGAAGGTCATTGCCCTCTGGTGACCTCATTTTGCGTGTCCGGGAGCTTCTAAGAGGATAGCTAAGCTCATTGACCTCTGGTGACTTCATTTTGCGTGTCCGGGAGCGTCTTAGAAGATAGCAAAGGTCATTGACCTTTGGTGACCTGATTTTGCGTGTCCGGGAGCGTCTTAGAAGATAGCAAAGTTTATTGACCTCATCTGACCTCATTCTGAGTCTATCCTGAAGGTCATTGACCTCTGGTGACCTCATTTTGCGTGTGCGGGAGCTTCTAAGAGGATAGCAGATGTCATGGACCTCATCTGACCTCATTTGTCCGACACGGCGCTTCTGAGTCGATCCTGAAGGTCATTGACCTCTGGTGACCTCATTTTTCGTGTCCGGGAGCGTCTTAGAAGATAGCAAAGGTCACTGACCTCATCTGACCTCATTTGACCGACGCGGCGCTTCTGAGTCTATCCTGATGGTCATTGATCTCAACTGACCTCATTTTGCTTTTCCGGGAGATTCTAAGAGGATGGCAAAAGTCATTGACCTCATCTGACCTCATTTGACCGACGCAGCACTTCTGAGACTTTCCTGATGGTCATTGACCTCTGCTGACCTCATTTTGCGTGTCCGGGAGCGTCTCAGAAGATAGCAAAGGTCATTGACATCTGGTGACCTCATTTTGCGTGTGCGGAGCGTCTAAGAGGATAGCAAAGGTCATTGACCTCTGGTATACTCATTTTGCGTGTCCGGGGCGTCTTAGAAGATAGCAAAGGTCATTGACCTCTGGAGACCTCATTTTGCGTGTGCGGAGCTGCTAAGAGGATAGCAAAGGTCATTGACCTCTGGTGACCTCATTTTGCGTGTCCGGGGCGTCTTAGAAGATAGCAAAGGTCATTGACCTCTGGTGACCTCATTTTGCGTGTCCGGGAGTGTTTTACAAGATAGCAAAGGTCATTGACCTCTGCTGACCTCATTTTGGGTGTGCGGGAGCTTCTAAGACGATAGCAAAAGTCATTGACCTCATCTGACCTCATTTGACCGACGCGGCGCTTCTGTTTTTATCCTGAAGGTCATTGACATCTGGTGACCTCATTTTGCGCGTGCGGGAGCTTCTAAGAAGATAGCAAAGGTCATTGACCTCATCTGACCTCATTTGACCGACGCGGCGCTTCTGAGTCTATCCTGAAGGTCACTGACCTCTGCTGACCTCATTTTGCGTGTCCGGGAGCGTCTTAGAAATATGCAAAGGTCATTGACCTGTGGTTACCTCATTATCCGTGTGCGGAACTTCTTAGAAGATAGCAAAGGTCATTGACCTCTGGTGACCTTCTTTTGCGTTTGCGGAGCTTCTAAGAGGATAGCAAAGGTCATTGACCTCTGGTGACCTTCTTTTGCGTTTGCGGAGCTTCTAAGAGGATAGCAAAGGTCATTGACCTCTGGTTACCTCATTTTTCGTGTCCGGGAGCGTCTTAGAAGATAGCAAAAGTCATTGACCTCTGGTGACCTCATGTTGCGTGTGCGGAGCTTCTAAGTGGATAGCAAAGTTCATTGACCTCATCTGACCTCATTTGATCGACGCGGCACTTCTGAGTCTATCCTGAAGGTCATTGTCCTCTGGTGACCTCATTTTGCGTGTCCGGGAGCTTCTAAGAGGATAGCTAAGGTCATTGTCCTCTGGTGACTTCATTTTGCGTGTCCGGGAGCGTCTTAGAAGATAGCAAAGGTCATTGACCTTTGGTGACCTGATTTTGCGTGTCCGGGAGCGTCTTAGAAGATAGCAAAAGTTATTGACCTCTGGTGACCTCATGTTGCGTGTGCGGAGCTTCTAAGTGGATAGCAAAGTTCATTGACCTCATCTGACCTCATTTGATCGACGCGGCGCTTCTGAGTCTCTCCTGAAGGTCATTGTCCTCTGGTGACCTCATTTTGCGTGTCCGGGAGCGTCTTAGAAATATGCAAAGGTCATTGACCTGTGGTTACCTCATTATCCGTGTGCGGAACTTCTTAGAAGATAGCAAAGGTCATTGACCTCTGGTGACCTCGTTTTGCGTGTCCGGGAGCGTCTTAGACGTTAGCAAAGGTCATTGACCTCTAGTGACCTCATTTTGCGTGTCCGGGAGCGTCTTAGAAATATGCAAAGGTCATTGACCTGTGGTTACCTCATTATCCGTGTGCGGAACTTCTTAGAAGATAGCAAAGGTCATTGACCTCTGGTGACCTTCTTTTGCGTTTGCGGAGCTTCTAAGAGGATAGCAAAGGTCACTGACCTCTGGTGACCTCATTTTTCGTGTCCGGGAGCGTCTTAGAAGATAGCAAAGCTCATTGACCTGTGGTTACCTCATTTTGCGTGTGCGGGAGCTTCTTAGAATATAGCAAATGTCATTGACCTCTGGTGACCTTATTTTGCGTGTGCGCAGCTTCTAATAGGGTAGCAAAAGTCATTGACATCTGGTGACTTCATTTTGCGTGTCCGGGAGCGTCTTAGAAGATAGCAAAGGTCATTGACCTTTGGTGACCTGATTTTGCGTGTCCGGGAGCGTCTAAGAAGATAGCAAAAGTCATTGACCTCTGGTGACTTCATGTTGCGTGTGCGGAGCTTCTAAGTGGATAGCAAAGTTCATTGACCTCATCTGACCTCATTTGATCGACGCGGCGCTTCTGAGTCTCTCCTGAAGGTCATTGACCACTGGTGACCTCATTTTGCGTGTCCGGGAGCTTCTTAGAAGATAGCAAAGGTCATTGACCGCTGGTGACCTCATTTTGCGTGTCCGGGTGCGTGTTAGAAGATAGCAAAGGTCATTGACCTGTGGTTACCTCATTTTCCGTGTGCGGAATTTCTTAGAAGATAGCAAAGGTCATTGACCTCTGGTGACCTTCTTTTGCGTTTGCGGAGCTTCTAAGAGGATAGCAAAGGTCATTGACCTCTGGTTACCTCATTTTTCGTGTCCGGGAGCGTCTTAGAAGATAGCAAAAGTCATTGACCTCTGGTGACCTCATGTTGCGTGTGCGGAGCTTCTAAGTGGATAGCAAAGTTCATTGACCTCATCTGACCTCATTTGATCGACGCGGCGCTTCTGAGTCTATCCTGAAGGTCATTGTCCTCTGGTGACCTCATTTTGCGTGTCCGGGAGCTTCTAAGAGGATAGCTAAGGTCATTGTCCTCTGGAGACTTCATTTTGCGTGTCCGGGAGCGTCTTAGAAGATAGCTAAGGTCATTGACCTGTGGTGACTTCATTTTGCGTGTCCGGGAGCGTCTTAGAAGATAGCAAAGGTCATTGACCTTTGGTGACCTGATTTTGCGTGTCCGGGAGCGTCTTTGAAGATAGCAAAGTTCATTGACCTCATCTGACCTCATTTGACCGACGCGGCGCTTCTGAGTCTATCCTGAAGGTCATTGACCTCTGGTAACCTCATTTTGCGTGTGCGGGAGCTTCTAAGAGGATAGCAGATGTCATGGACCTCATCTGACCTCATTTGTCCGACACGGCGCTTCTGAGTCGATCCTGAAGGTCATTGACCTCTGGTGACCTCATTTTTCGTGTCCGGGAGCGTCTTAGAAGATAGCAAAGGTCACTGACCTCATCTGACCTCATTTGACCGACGCGGCGCTTCTGAGTATATCCTGATGGTCATTGATCTCTACTGACCTCATTTTGCTTTTCCGGGAGATTCTAAGAGGATAGCAAAAGTCATTGACCTCATCTGACCTCATTTGACCGACGCAGCACTTCTGAGTCTTTCCTGATGGTCATTGACTTCTGCTGACCTCATTTTGCGTGTCCGGGAGCGTCTTAGAAGATAGCAAAGGTCATTGACCACTGGTGACCTCATTTTGCGTGTCCGGGAGCGTCTTAGAAGATAGCAAAGGTCATTGACCTGTGGTTTCCTCATTTTGCGTGTGCGGGAGCTTCTTAGAAGATAGCAAAGGTCATCGACTTCTGGTGACCTTATTTTGCGTGTGCGGAGCTTCTAAGAGGATAGTAAAGGTCATTGACCTCTGGTGACTTCATTTTGCGTGTCCGGGAGCTTCTAAGAGGATAGCAAAGGTCATTAACCTCTGGTGACCTTATTTTGCGTGTCCGGGAGCTTCTAAGAGGATAGCAGAGGTCATTGACCTCATCTGACCACATTTGACCGACTCGGCGCTTCTGAGTCTATCCTGATGGTCATTGACCTCTGGTGACCTCATTTTGCGTGTCCGGGAGCGTCTTAGAAGATAGCATAGGTCATGGACCTCTGTGACCTCATTTTGCGTGTCCGGGAGCTTCTAAGAGAATAGCAAAGGTCATTGACCTCATCTGACCTCATTTGACCGACGCGGCACTTCTGGGTCTTTCCTGATTGTCATTGACCTCTGCTGACCTCATTTTGCGTGTCCGGGAGCGTCTTAGATGATATCAAAGGTCACTGACCTCTGGTGACCTCATTTTGCGTGACCGTGAGCTTCTAAGAGGATAGCAAATGTCATTGACCTCATCTGACCTCATTTGACCGACGCGGCGCTTCTCAGACTATCCTGAAGGTCACTGACCTCTGGTGACCTCATTTTGCGTGTCCGGGAGCTTCTAAGAGTATAGCAAAGGTCATTGACCTCATCTGACTTCATTTGAGCGACGCGGCGCTTCTGAGTCTATCCTGAAGGTCATTGACCTCTGGTGACCTCATTTTGCGTGTGCGGGAGCTTCTAAGAAGATAGCAAAGGTCATTGACCTCATCTGACCTCATCTGACCGACGCGGCACTTCTGAGTCTTTCCTGATGGTCATTGACCTCTGTTGACCTCATTTTGTGTGTCCGGGAGCGTCTTAAAAGATAGCAAAGGTCATTGACCTCTGGTGACCTCATTTTGGCTGTGCGGGAGCTTCTAAGATGATAGCAAAAATCATTGACCTCATCTGACCTCATGTGACCGACGCGGCGCTTCTGATTCTATCCTGAAGGTCATTGACCTCTGGTGACCTCATTTTGCGTGACCGGGAGCATCTAAGAGGATAGCAAATGTCATTGACCTCATCTGACCTCATTTGACCAACGCGGCGCTTCTCAGACTATCCTGAAGGTCACTGACCTCACCTGACCTCATTTGACCGACGCGGCTCTTCTGAGTCTATCCTGAAGGTCACTGGCCTCTGCTGACCTCATTTTGCTTGTCCGGGAGATTCTAAGAGGATAGCAAATGTCATTGACATCATCTGACCTCATTTGACCGACGCGGCTCTTCTGAGTCTATCCTGAAGGTCACTGGCCTCTGCTGACCTCATTTTGCGTGTCCGGGAGCTTCTAAGAAGATAGCAAAAGTCATTGACCTCTGTTGACCTCATTTTCCTGTGCGGAGCTTCTAAGAGGATAGCAAATGTCATTGACCTCATCTGAACTCATTTGACCGACGCGACGCTTCTGAGTCTATCCCGAAGGTCATTAACCTCTGGTGACCTCAGTTTGCGTGTCTGGGAGCGTCTTAGAAGATAGCAAAAGTCATTGACCTCTGGTGACCTCATTTTTCGTTTGCGCGAGCTTCTAAGAGGATAGCAAAGGTCATTGACCTCTGGTGACCTCATTTTGCGTGTCCGGGAGCTTCTAAGAGGATAGCAAAGGTCATTGACCTCATCTGACCTCATTTGACCGACGCTGCGCTTCCGAGACTATCCTGAAGGTCATTGACTTGTGGTTACCTTATTTTGCGTGTGCGGGAGCTTCTAAGAAGATAGCAAAGGTCATTGGCCTCATTTGACTTCATTTGACCGACGCGGCGCTTCTGAGACTATCCTGAAGGTCATTGACCGCTGGTGTCCTCATTTTGCGAGTCCGGGAGCGTCTCAGAAGATAGCAAAGGTCATTGACCACTGATGTCCTCATTTTGCGTGTCCGGGAGCTTCTCAGAAGATAGCAAAGGTCATTGACCACTGGTGTCCTCATTATGCGTGTCCGGGAGCTTCTCAGAAGATAGCAAAGGTCATTGAAACCTGGTGACCTCATTTTGCGTGTGCGGGAGCATCTTAGAAGATAGCAAATGTCATTGACCTCTGGTGACCTCATTTTGCGTGTCAGGGAGCTTCTAAGAGAATAGCAAATGTCATTGACCTCATCTGTCCCCATTTTATCAACGCGGCGCTTCTGAGTCTATCCTGAAGGTCATTCACCTCTGGTGACATCATTTTTCGTGTCCGGGAGCGTCTTAGAAGATAGCAAAGGTCATTGACCTCTGGTGACCTCATTTTGCGTGTGCGGAGCTTCTAAGAGTATAGCAAAGGTCATTGACCTCATCTGACCTCATTTGACCGCAAGGCGCTTCTGAGTCTATCTTGAAGGTCATTGACCTCTGGTTACCTCATTTTGCCGGTCCAGGAGCTTCTAAGAGGATAGCAAAGGTCATTGACCTCATCTGACCTCATTTGACCGACGCTGCGCTTCTGAGTCTATCCTGATGGTCATTGAGATCTGCTGACCTCATTTTGCGTGTGCGGGAGCTTATAAGAGGATAGCAAAAGTCATTGACCTCATCTGACCTCATTTGACCGACGCGGCGATTCTGATTCTATCCTGAAGTTCATTAACCTCTGGTGACCTCATTTTGCGTGTGCGGGAGCTTCTAAGAGGATAGCAAATTCGTTGACCTCATCTGACCTCATTTGACCGACGCGGCGCTTCTGAGTCTATCATGAAGGTCATTGACTTGTGGTTACCTCATTTTGCGTGTGCGGGAGCTTCTAAGAGGATAGCAAAGGTCATTGGCCTCATTTGACTTCATTTGACCGACGCGGCGCTTCTGAGACTATCCTGAAAGTCATTGACCGCTGGTGTCCTCATTTTGCGAGTCCGGGAGCGTCTCAGAAGATAGCAAAGGTCATTGACCACTGGTGTCCTCATTTTGCGTGTCCGGGAGCTTCTCAGAAGATAGCAAAGGTCATTGACCACTGGTGTCCTCATTTTGCGTGTCCGGGAGCTTCTCAGAAGATATCAAAGGTCATTGCAACCTGGTGACCTCATTTTGCGTGTGCGGGAGCATCTTAGAAGATAGCAAAAGTCATTGACCTCTGGTGACCTCATTTTGCGTGACAGGGAGCTTCTAAGAGGATAGCAAATGTCATTGACCTCATCTGACCTCATTTGACCGACGCGGCGCTTCTCAGACTATCCTGAAGGTCACTGACCTCTGATGACCTCATTTTGCGTGTGCGGGAGCTTCTAAGAAGATAGCAAACGTCATTGACCTCATCTGACCTCATCTGACCGACGCGGCACTTCTGAGTCTTTCCTGATGGTCATTGACCTCTGTTGACCTCATTTTGTGTGTCCGGGAGCGTCTTAAAAGATAGCAAAGGTCATTGACCTCTGGTGACCTCATTTTGGCTGTGCGGGAGCTTCTAAGATGATAGCAAAAATCATTGACCTCATCTGACCTCATGTGACCGACGCGGCGCTTCTGATTCTATCCTGAAGGTCATTGACCTCTGGTGACCTCATTTTGCGTGACCGGGAGCTTCTAAGAGGATAGCAAATGTCATTGACCTCATCTGACCTCATTTGACCAACGCGGCGCTTCTCAGACTATCCTGAAGGTCACTGACCTCACCTGACCTCATTTGACCGACGCGGCTCTTCTGAGTCTATCCTGAAGGTCACTGGCCTCTGCTGACCTCATTTTGCTTGTCCGGGAGATTCTAAGAGGATAGCAAATGTCATTGACATCATCTGACCTCATTTGACCGACGCGGCTCTTCTGAGTCTATCCTGAAGGTCACTGGCCTCTGCTGACCTCATTTTGCGTGTCCGGGAGCTTCTAAGAAGATAGCAAAAGTCATTGACCTCTGTTGACCTCATTTTCCTGTGCGGAGCTTCTAAGAGGATAGCAAATGTCATTGACCTCATCTGAACTCATTTGACCGACGCGACGCTTCTGAGTCTATCCCGAAGGTCATTAACCTCTGGTGACCTCAGTTTGCGTGTCTGGGAGCGTCTTAGAAGATAGCAAAAGTCATTGACCTCTGGTGACCTCATTTTTCGTTTGCGCGAGCTTCTAAGAGGATAGCAAAGGTCATTGACCTCTGGTGACCTCATTTTGCGTGTCCGGGAGCTTCTAAGAGGATAGCAAAGGTCATTGACCTCATCTGACCTCATTTGACCGACGCTGCGCTTCCGAGACTATCCTGAAGGTCATTGACTTGTGGTTACCTTATTTTGCGTGTGCGGGAGCTTCTAAGAAGATAGCAAAGGTCATTGGCCTCATTTGACTTCATTTGACCGACGCGGCGCTTCTGAGACTATCCTGAAGGTCATTGACCGCTGGTGTCCTCATTTTGCGAGTCCGGGAGCGTCTCAGAAGATAGCAAAGGTCATTGACCACTGATGTCCTCATTTTGCGTGTCCGGGAGCTTCTCAGAAGATAGCAAAGGTCATTGACCACTGGTGTCCTCATTATGCGTGTCCGGGAGCTTCTCAGAAGATAGCAAAGGTCATTGAAACCTGGTGACCTCATTTTGCGTGTGCGGGAGCATCTTAGAAGATAGCAAATGTCATTGACCTCTGGTGACCTCATTTTGCGTGTCAGGGAGCTTCTAAGAGAATAGCAAATGTCATTGACCTCATCTGTCCCCATTTTATCAACGCGGCGCTTCTGAGTCTATCCTGAAGGTCATTCACCTCTGGTGACATCATTTTTCGTGTCCGGGAGCGTCTTAGAAGATAGCAAAGGTCATTGACCTCTGGTGACCTCATTTTGCGTGTGCGGAGCTTCTAAGAGTATAGCAAAGGTCATTGACCTCATCTGACCTCATTTGACCGACAAGGCGCTTCTGAGTCTATCTTGAAGGTCATTGACCTCTGGTTACCTCATTTTGCCGGTCCAGGAGCTTCTAAGAGGATAGCAAAGGTCATTGACCTCATCTGACCTCATTTGACCGACGCTGCGCTTCTGAGTCTATCCTGATGGTCATTGAGATCTGCTGACCTCATTTTGCGTGTGCGGGAGCTTATAAGAGGATAGCAAAAGTCATTGACCTCATCTGACCTCATTTGCCCGACGCGGCGATTCTGATTCTATCCTGAAGTTCATTAACCTCTGGTGACCTCATTTTGCGTGTGCGGGAGCTTCTAAGAGGATAGCAAATTCGTTGACCTCATCTGACCTCATTTGACCGACGCGGCGCTTCTGAGTCTATCATGAAGGTCATTGACTTGTGGTTACCTCATTTTGCGTGTGCGGGAGCTTCTAAGAGGATAGCAAAGGTCATTGGCCTCATTTGACTTCATTTGACCGACGCGGCGCTTCTGAGACTATCCTGAAAGTCATTGACCGCTGGTGTCCTCATTTTGCGAGTCCGGGAGCGTCTCAGAAGATAGCAAAGGTCATTGACCACTGGTGTCCTCATTTTGCGTGTCCGGGAGCTTCTCAGAAGATAGCAAAGGTCATTGACCACTGGTGTCCTCATTTTGCGTGTCCGGGAGCTTCTCAGAAGATAGCAAAGGTCATTGACCTCTGGTGACCTCATTTTGCGTGACCGGGAGCTTCTAAGAGGATAGCAAATGTCATTGACCTCATCTGACCTCATTTGACCAACGCGGCGCTTCTCAGACTATCCTGAAGGTCACTGACCTCACCTGACCTCATTTGACCGACGCGGCTCTTCTGAGTCTATCCTGAAGGTCACTGGCCTCTGCTGACCTCATTTTGCTTGTCCGGGAGATTCTAAGAGGATAGCAAAGGTCATTGACCTCTGTTGACCTCATTTTCCTGTGCGGAGCTTCTAAGAGGATAGCAAATGTCATTGACCTCATCTGAACTCATTTGACCGACGCGACGCTTCTGAGTCTATCCCGAAGGTCATTAACCTCTGGTGACCTCATTTTGCGTGTCTGGGAGCGTCTTAGAAGATAGCAAAAGTCATTGACCTCTGGTGACCTCATTTTTCGTTTGCGCGAGCTTCTAAGAGGATAGCAAAGGTCATTGACCTCATCTGACTTCATTTGACCGACGCGGCGCTTCTGAGTCTATCCTGAAGGTCATTGACCTCTGGTGACCTCATTTTGCGTGTCCGGGAGCTCCTTAGAAGATAGCAAAGGTCATTGACCTCTGGTGACCTCATTTTGCGTGTCCGGGAGCTTCTAAGAGGATAGCAAAGGTCATTGACCTCATCTGACCTCATTTGACCGACGCTGCGCTTCCGAGACTATCCTGAAGGTCATTGACTTGTGGTTACCTCATTTTGCGTGTGCGGGAGCTTCTAAGAAGATAGCAAAGGTCATTGGCCTCATTTGACTTCATTTGACCGACGCGGCGCTTCTGAGACTATCCTGAAGGTCATTGACCGCTGGTGTCCTCATTTTGCGAGTCCGGGAGCGTCTCAGAAGATAGCAAAGGTCATTGACCACTGATGTCCTCATTTTGCGTGTCCGGGAGCTTCTCAGAAGATAGCAAAGGTCATTGACCACTGGTGTCCTCATTATGCGTGTCCGGGAGCTTCTCAGAAGATAGCAAAGGTCATTGAAACCTGGTGACCTCATTTTGCGTGTGCGGGAGCATCTTAGAAGATAGCAAATGTCATTGACCTCTGGTGACCTCATTTTGCGTGTCAGGGAGCTTCTAAGAGAATAGCAAATGTCATTGACCTCATCTGTCCCCATTTTATCAACGCGGCGCTTCTGAGTCTATCCTGAAGGTCATTGACCTCTGGTGACATCATTTTTCGTGTCCGGGAGCGTCTTAGAAGATAGCAAAGGTCATTGACCTCTGGTGACCTCATTTTGCGTGTGCGGAGCTTCTAAGAGTATAGCAAAGGTCATTGACCTCATCTGACCTCATTTGACCGACAAGGCGCTTCTGAGTCTATCTTGAAGGTCATTGACCTCTGGTTACCTCATTTTGCCGGTCCAGGAGCTTCTAAGAGGATAGCAAAGGTCATTGACCTCATCTGACCTCATTTGACCGACGCTGCGCTTCTGAGTCTATCCTGATGGTCATTGAGATCTGCTAACCTCATTTTGCGTGTGCGGGAGCTTATAAGAGGATAGCAAAAGTCATTGACCTCATCTGACCTCATTTGCCCGACGCGGCGATTCTGATTCTATCCTGAAGTTCATTAACCTCTGGTGACCTCATTTTGCGTGTGCGGGAGCTTCTAAGAGGATAGCAAATTCGTTGACCTCATCTGACCTCATTTGACCGACGCGGCGCTTCTGAGTCTATCATGAAGGTCATTGACTTGTGGTTACCTCATTTTGCGTGTGCGGGAGCTTCTAAGAGGATAGCAAAGGTCATTGGCCTCATTTGACTTCATTTGACCGACGCGGCGCTTCTGAGACTATCCTGAAAGTCATTGACCGCTGGTGTCCTCATTTTGCGAGTCCGGGAGCTTCTCAGAAGATAGCAAAGGTCATTGAAACCTGGTGACCTCATTTTGCGTGTGCGGGAGCATCTTAGAAGATAGCAAAAGTCATTGACCTCTGGTGACCTCATTTTGCTTGTCAGGGAGCTTCTAAGAGAATAGCAAAGGTCATTGACCTCATCTGTCCCCATTTTATCGACGCGGCGCTTCTGAGTCTATCCTGAAGGTCATTGACCTCTGGTGACATCATTTTTCGTGTCCGGGAGCGTCTTAGAAGATAGCAAAGGTCATTGACCTCTGGTGACCTCATTTTGCGTGTGCGGAGCTTCTAAGAGGATAACAAAGGTCATTGACCTCATCTGACCTCATTTGACCGACGCTGCGCTTCCGAAACTATCCTGAAGGTCATTGACTTGTGGTTACCTCATTTTGCGTGTGCGGGAGCTTCTAAGAGGATAGCAAAGGTCATTGGCCTCATTTGACTTCATTTGACCGACGCGGCGCTTCTGAGACTAAACTGAAGGTCATTGACCGCTGGTGTCCTCATTTTGCGAGTCCGGGAGCGTCTCAGAAGATAGCAAAGGTCATTGACCACTGGTGTCCTCATTTTGCGTGTCCGGGAGCTTCTCAGAAGATAGCAAAGTTCATTGACCACTGGTGTCCTCATTTTGCGTGTCCGGGAGCTTCTCAGAAGATAGCAAAGGTCATTGAAACCTGGTGACCTCATTTTGCGTGTGCGGGAGCATCTTAGAAGATAGCAAAAGTCATTGACCTCTGGTGACCTCATTTTGCGTGTCAGGAAGCTTCTAAGAGAATAGCAAAGGTCATTGACCTCATCTGACCTCATTTGACCGACGCTGCGCTTCAGAGACTATCCTGAAGTTCATTGACTTGTGGTTACCTCATTTTGCGTGTGCGGGAGCTTCTAAGAGGATAGCAAAGGTCATTGGCCTCATTTGACTTCATTTGACCGACGCGGCGCTTCTGAGACTATCCTGAAGGTCATTGACCGCTGGTGACCTCATTTTGCGAGTCCGGGAGCGTCTCAGAAGATAGCAAAGGTTATTGACCACTGGTGTCCGCATTTTGCGTGTCCGGGAGCTTCTCAGAAGATAGCAAAGGTCATTGACCTCTGCTGACCTCAATTTGCGAGACCGGGAGCTTCTAAGAGGATAGCAAAGGTCATTGACCTCATCTGACCTCATTTGACCGACGCGGCGCTTCTGAGTCTATCCTGTTGGTCATTGAGATCTGCTGACCTCATTTTGCGTGTGCGGGAGCTTATAAGAGGATAGCAAAAGTCATTGACCTCATCTGACCTCATTTGACCGACGCGGCGCTTCTGATTCTATCCTGAAGTTCATTAACCTCTGGTGACCTCATTTTGCGTGTGCGGGAGCTTCTAAGAGGATAGCAAAGGTCATTGACCTCATCTGACGTCATTTGACCGACGCGGCGCTTCTGAGTCTATCATGAAGGTCATTGACCTCTGGTGACCTCATTTTGCGTGTGCGGGAGCTTCTAATAGGATAGCAATGGTCATTGACCTCATCTGACCGCATTTCACCGACGCGGCGCTTCTGAGTCTATCCTTATGGTCATTGACCTCTGCTGACCTCATTTTCCGTGTCCGTGAGCTTCTAAGACGATAGCAAAGGTCATTGACCTCATCTGACCTCATTTGACCGACGCGGCGCTTCTGAGTCTATCCTGATGGTCATTGACATCTGCTGACCTCATTTTGCGTGTGCGGGAGCTTCTAAGAGGATAGCAAAAGTCATTGACCTCATCTGACCTTATATGACCGACGCGGCGCTTCTGAGTCTATCCTGAAGGTCATTGTCCTCTGCTGACCTCATTTTATCGCTCTGGCAGCTTCTGAGAGGTTAGCAATGGTCATTGACCTCATCTGACCTCATTTGACCGACGCGGCGCTTCTGAGTCTATCCTGAAGGTCACTGACCATCGGTGACCTCATTTTGCCGGTCCGGGAGCATCTAAGAGGATAGCAAAGGTCATTGAGCTCATCTGACCTCATTTGACCGACGCGGCGCTTCTGAGTCTATCCTGATGGTCATTGACCTCTGCTGACCTCAATTTGCGAGTCCGGGAGCTTCTAAGAGGATAGCAAAGGTCATTGACCTCATCTGACCTCATTTGACCGACGCGGCGCTTCTGAGTCTATCCTGTTGGTCATTGAGATCTGCTGACCTCATTTTGCGTGTGCGGGAGCTTATAAGAGGATAGCAAAAGTCATTGACCTCATCTGACCTCATTTGACCGACGCGGCGCTTCTGATTCTATCCTGAAGGTCATTGAACTCTGCTGACCTTATTTTGCGTGTCCGGGAGGTTCTAAGAGGATAGCAAAGGTCATTGACCTCATCTGACCTCATTTGAGCGACGCGGCGCTTCTGAGTCTATCCTGAAGGTCATTGAGCTCTGCTGACCTCAATTTGCGAGTCCGGGAGCTTCTAAGAGGATAGCAAAGGTCATTGACCTCATCTGACCTCATTTTACCGACAAGGCGCTTCTGAGTCTATCCTGAAGGTCATTGATCTTTGCTGACCTCTTTTTGCGAGTCCGGGAGCTTCTAAGAGGATAGCAAAGGTCATAGACCTCATCTGACCTCATTTGACCGACAAGGCGCTACTGAGTCTATCCTGAAGGTCATTGACCTCTGCTGACCTCATTATGTGAGTCCGGGAGCTTCTAAGAGGATAGCAAAGGTCATTGACCTCATCTGACCTCATTTGACCCACGCGGCGCTTCTGAGTCTGTCCTGAAGGTCATTGACCTCTGCTGACCTCATTTTGCGTGTCCGGGAGCTTCTAAGAAGATAGCAAAAGTCATTGACTTCATCTGACCTCATTTGACCGACGCGGAGATTCTGAGTCTGTCCTGAAGGTCATTGACCTCTGTTGACCTTATTTTGCCGGTCCGGGAGCATCTAAGAGGATAGCAAAAGTCATTGACTTCATCTGACCTCATTTGACCGACGCGGAGCTTCTGAGTCTGTCCTGAAGGTCATTGACCTCTGTTGACCTCATTTTGCCGGTCCGGGAGCATATAAGAGTATAGCAAAGGTGATTGACCTCATCTGACCTCATTTGACCGACGCGACGCTTCTGAGTCTATCCTGAAGGTCATTGACATCTGCTGACCTCATTTTACCGCTCTGGTAGCTTCTAAGAGGATAGCAAAAGTCATTGACCTCATTGGACCTCATATGGGCTACTCGGCGCTTGTGAGTCTATCCTGTAGGTCATTGACCTCTGGTGACCACATTTTGCGTGTGCGGGAGCTTCTAAGAGGATAGCAAAGGTCATTGACCTCATCTGACCTCATTTGAACAATGCGGCGCTTCTGAGTCTATCCTAAACGTCATTGACCAATGCTGACCACATTTTGTGTGTCCGGGAGCTTCTAAGAGGATAGCAAAGGTCATTGACCTCATTTGACCGACGCGGCGCTTCTGAGTCTATCCTGAAGGTCATTGACCTCAGCTGACCTCATTTTGCCGGTCCGGGAGCTTCTAAGAGGTTAGCAAATGTCATTGACCTAATCTGACCTCATTTGAACGACGCGGCGCTTCTGAGTCTATGCTGAAGGTCATTGAATTCTAATGACCTCATTTTGCGTGCCTGGGAGCTTCTAAGAGGATAGCAAAAATCATTGACCTCATTTGACTCACCCGGCGTTTCTGAGTCTATCCTGACGGTCACTGAACTCTGCTTACCTTATTTTGCGAGTCCGGGAGCTTCTAAGAGGATAGCAAAGGTCATTGATCTCATCTGACCTCATTTGACCGACGCGGCGCTTCTGAGTCTATCCTGAAGGTCATTGAGCTCTGCTGACCTCAATTTGCGAGTCCGTGAGCTTCTAAGAGGATAGCAAAGGTCATTGACCTCATCTGACCTCATTTGACCGACAAGGCGCTTCTGAGTTTATCCTGAAGGTCATTGATCTCTGCTGACTATATTTTGTGTGTCCTGGAGCTTCTAAGAGGATAGCAAAGGTCATTGACCTCATCTGACCTCATTTGTGCGACGCGGCGCTTCTGAGTCTATCCTGAAGGTCATTGAGCTCTGCTGAACTCAATTTGCGAGTCCGGGAGCTTCTAAGAGGATAGCAAAAGTCATTGACTTCATCTGACCTCATTTGACCGACGCGGAGCTTCTGAGTCTGTCCTGAAGGTCATTGACCTCTGTTGACCTCATTTTGCCGGTCCGGGAGCATCTAAGAGGATAGCAAAGGTCATTGACCTCATCTGACCTCATTTGACCGACGCGGTGCTTCTGAGTCTATCCTGAAGGTCATTGATCTCTGCTGACCTCATTTTGCGTATCCGGGAGCTTCTAAGGGGATTCATTGACCTCATCTGGCCTCAATTGACCGACGCGGCGCTTCTGAGTCTATCCTGAAGGTCATTGACCTCTGCTGACCTCATTATGTGAGTCCGGGAGCTTCTAAGAGGATAGCAAAGGTCATTGACCTCATCTGACCTCATTTGACCCACGCGGCGCTTCTGAGTCTGTCCTGAAGGTAATTGAACTCTGCTGACCTCATTTCGCCTGTCCGGGAGCTTCTAAGAGGATAGCAAAATTCATTGACTTCATCTGACCTCATTTAACCGACGCGGCGCTTCTGAGTCTATCCTGAAGTTCATTGAATTCTAATGACGTCATTTTGCGTGTCTCGAAACTTCTAAGAGGAAAGCAAAAATCATTGACCTCATCTGACCTCATTTGACTCACCCGGCGTTTCTGAGTCTATCCTGACGGTCATTGACCAATGTTGACCACATTTTGTGTGTCCGGGAGCTTCTAAGAGGATAGCAAAGGTCATTGACCTCATCTGACCTCATTTGACCGACGCGGTGCTTCTGAGTCTATCATGAAGGTCATTGACATCTGCTGACCTCATTTTACCGCTCTGGGAGCTTCAAAGAGGTTAGCAAATGTCATTGACCTAATCTTACCTCATTTGAAAGACGCGGCGCTTCTGAGTCTATGCTGAAGGTCATTGAATTCTAATGACCTCATTTTGCGTGTCTCGAAGCTTCTAAGAGGATACCAAAAATCATTGATCTCATTTGACCTCATTTGACTCACCCGGCGTTTCTGAGTCTATCCTGACGGTCATTGAACTCTGCTGACCTTATTTTTCGTGTCCAGGAGCTTCTAAGAGGATAGCAAAGGTCATTGACCTCATCTGACCTCATTTGACCGACGCGGCGATTCTGAGTCTATCCTGAAGGTCATTGAGCTCTGCTGACCTCAATTTGCAAGTCCGGGAGCTTCTAAGAGGATAGCAAAGGTCATTGACCTCATCTGACCTCATTTGACCGACAAGGCGCTTCTGAGTCTATCCTGAAGGTCATTGATCTCTGCAGACTACATTTTGTGTGTCCTGGAGCTTCTAAGAGGATAGCAAAGGTCATTGACCTCATCTGACCTCATTTGTGCGACGCGGCGCTTCTGGGTCTATCCTGAAGGTCATTGAGCTCTGCTGAACTCAATTTGCGAGTCCGGGAGCTTCTAAGAGGATAGCAAAGGTCATTGACCTCATCTGACCTCATTTGACGGCAAGGCGCTTCTGCGTCTATCCTGAAGGTCATTGACCTCTGCTGACCTCATTATGAGAGTCCGGGAGCTTCTAAGAGGATAGCAAAGGTCATTGACCTCATCTGAGCTCATTTGTCCGACGCGGCGCTTCTGAGTCTATCCTGATGGTCATTGAGCTCTGCTGACCTCATTTTGCGTGTCCGGGATCTTCTAAGAGGATAGCAAAGGTCATTGACCTCATCTGACCTCATTTGACCGACGCGGCGCTTCTGAGTCTATCCTGAAGGTCATTGACCTCTGCTGACCTCATTTTGCTTGTCCGGGAGCGTCTTAGAAGATAGCAAAGGTCATTGACCTCATCTGACCTCATTTGACCGACGCAGCGCTTCTGAGTCTATCCTGAAGTTCGTTGACCTCTGCTGACCTCATTTTGCCGCTCTGGGAGCTTCTAAGAGGATAACAAAGGTCATTGACCTCATTTGACCGACGCGGCGCTTCTGAGTCTATCCTGAAGGTCATTGATCTCTGCTGACCACATTTTGTGTGTCCGGGAGCTTCTAAGAGGATAGCAAAGGTCATTGACCTCATCTGACCTCATTTGTGCGACGCGGCGCTTCTGAGTCTATCCTGAAGATCATTGAGCTCTGCTGACCTCAATTTGCGAGTCCGGGAGCTTCTAAGAGGATAGCAAAGGTCATTGACCTCATCTGACCTCATTTGACGGCAAGGCGCTTCTGCGTCTATCCTGAAGGTCATTGTCCTCTGCTGACCTCATTATGTGAGTCCGGGAGCTTCTAAGAGGATAGCAAAGGTCATTGACCTCATCTGACCTCATTTGTCCGACGCGGCGCTTCTGAGTCTATCCTGATGGTCATTGAGCTCTGCTGACCTCATTTTGCGTGTCCGGGAACTTCTAAGAGGATAGCAAAGGTCATTGACCTCATCTGACCTCATTTGACCGACAAGGCGCTCCTGAGTCTATCCTGAAGGTCATTGACATCTGCTGACCTCATTTTACCGCTCTGGGAGCTTCTAAGAGGTTAGCAAAAGTCATTGACCTCATTGGACCTCATATGGGCTACGCGGTGCTTGTGAGTCTATCCTGAAGGTCATTGACCTCTGGTGACCACATTTTGCGTGTGCGGGAGCTTCTAAGAGGATAGCAAAGGTCATTGACCTCATCTGACCTCATTTGACCGACGCGGCGCTTGTGAGTCTATCATGAAGGTCATTGACATCTGCTGACCTCATTTTACCGCTATGGGAGCTTCAAAGAGGTTAGCAAATGTCATTGACCTAATCTGACCTCATTTGTCCGACGCGGCGCTTCTGAGTCTATCCTGAAGGTCAATAACCTCTGGTGACCTCATTTTGCGTGTGCGGGAGCTTCTAAGCGGATAGCAAGGTCATTGAACTCATCTGACCTCATTTGACCCACGCGGCGCTTCTGAGTCTATCCTGAAGGTCATTGAACTCTGCTGACCTTATTTTGCGTGTCCGGGATCTTCTAAGAGGATAGCAAAGGTCATTGACCTCATCTGACCTCATTTGACCGACGCGGCGCTTCTGAGTCTATCATGAAGGTCATTGACATCTGCTGACCTCATTTTACCGCTCTGGGAGCTTCAAAGAGGTTAGCAAATGTCATTGACCTAATCTGACCTCATTTGAACGACGCGGCGCTTCTGAGTCTATGCTGAAGGTCATTGAATTCTAATGACCTCATTTTGCGTGTCTCGGAGCTTCTAAGAGGATAGCAAAAATCATTGACCTCATCTGACCTCATTTGACTCACCCGGCGTTTCTGAGTCTATCCTGACGGTCATTGAACTCTGCTGACCTTATTTTTCGTGTCCGGGAGCTTCTAAGAGGATAGCAAAGGTCATTGACCTCATCTGACCTCATTTGACCGACGCGGTGCTTCTGAGTCTATCCTGAAGGTCATTGATCTCTGCTGACCTCATTTTGCGTGTCCGGGATCTTCTAAGAGGATAGCAAGGGTCATTGACCCCATCTGACCTCATCTGAGCGACGCGGCGCTTCTGAGTCTATCCTGAAGGTCATTGAGCTCTGCTGACCTCAATTTGCGAGTCCGGGAGCTACTAAGAGGATAGCAAAGGTCATTGACCTCATCTGACCTCATTTGACCGACAAGGCGCTTCTGAGTCTATCCTGAAGGACATTGATCTCTGCTGACCTCATTTGCGTATCCGGGATCTTCTAAGAGGATAGCAAGGGTCATTGACCCCATCTGACCTCATCTGAGCGACGCGGCGCTTCTGAGTCTATCCTGAAGGTCATTGAGCTCTGCTGACCTCAATTTGCGAGTCCGGGAGCTTCTAAGAGGATAGCAAAGGTCATTGACCTCATCTGACCTCATTTGACCGACAAGGCGCCTCTGAGTCCATCCTGAAGGTCATTGATCTCTGCCGACCTCATTTTGCGTGTCCGGGATCTTCTAAGAGGATAGCAAAAGTCATTGACTTCATCTGACCTCATTTGACCGACGCGGCGCTTCTGAGTCTATCCTGAAGGTCATTGACCTCTGCTGACCTCATTATGTGAGTCCGGGAGCTTCTAAGAGGATAGCAAAGGTCATTGACCTCATCTGACCTCATTTGACCCATGCGGCGCTTCTGAGTCTGTCCTGAAGGTAATTGAACTCTGCTGACCTCATTTCGCCTGTCCGGGAGCTTCTAAGAGGATAGTAAAGGTCATTGACCCCATCTGACCTCATTTGACCGACAAGGCGCTTCTGAGTCTATCCTGATGTTCATTGATCTCTGCTGACCTCATTTTGCGTGTCCGGGATCTTCTAAGAGGTTAGCAAAATTCATTGACTTCATCTGACCACATTTGACCGACGCGGCGCTTCTGAGTCTATCCTGAAGGTCATTGACCTCTGCTGACCTCATTATGTGAGTCCGGGAGCTTCTAAGAGGATAGCAAAGGTCATTGACCTCATCTGACCTCATTTGACCCACGCGGCGCTTCTGAGTCTGTCCTGAAGGTAATTGAACTCTGCTGACCTCATTTCGCCTGTCCGGGAGCTTCTAAGAGGATAGCAAAATTCATTGACTTCATCTGACCTCATTTGACCGACGCGGCGCTTCTGAGTCTATCCTGAAGGTCATTGACCTCTGCTGACCTCATTATGTGAGTCCGGGAGCTTCTAAGAGGATAGCAAAGGTCATTGACCTCATCTGACCTCATTTGACCCACGCGGCGCTTCTGAGTCTGTCCTGAAGGTAATTGAACTCTGCTGACCTCATTTCGCCTGTCCGTGAGCTTCTAAGAGGATAGCAAAGGTCATTGACCCCATCTGACCTCATTTGACCGACGCGGCGCTTCTGAGTCTTTCCTGAAGGTCATTGACCTCTGCTGACCTCATTTTGCCGCTCTGGGAGCTTCTAAGATGTTAGCAAAGGTCATTGACCTCATCTGACCTCATTTGACCGACGCGGCGCTTCTGAGTCTATCCTGAAGGACATTGATCTCTGCTGACCTCATTTTGCGTATCCGGGATCTTCTAAGAGGATAGCAAGGGTCATTGACCCCATCTGACCTCATTTGAGCGACGCGGCGCTTCTGAGTCTATCCTGAAGGTCATTGAGCTCTGCTGACCTCATTTTGCGTGTCCGGGATCTTCTAAGAGGATAGCAAAAGTCATTGACTTCATCTGACCTCATTTGACCGACGCGGCGCTTCTGAGTCTATCCTGAAGGTCATTGACCTCTGCTGACCTCATTATGTGAGTCCGGGAGCTTCTAAGAGGATAGCAAAGGTCATTGACCTCATCTGACCTCATTTGTCCGACGCGGTGCTTGTGAGTCTATCCTGATGGTCATTGAGCTCTGCTGACCTCATTTTGCGTGTCCGGGAACTTCTAAGAGGATAGCAAAGGTCATTGACCTCATCTGACCTCATTTGACCGACGCGGCGCTTCTGAGTCTATCCTGAAGGTCATTGACATCTGCTGACCTCATTTTACCGCTTTGGGAGCTTCAAAGAGGTTAGCAAATGTCATTGACCTAATCTGACCTCATTTGAATGACGCGGCGCTTCTGAGTCTATGCTGAAGGTCATTGAATTGTAATGACCTCATTTTGCGTGTCTCGGAGCTTCTAAGAGGATAGCAAAAATCATTGACCTCATCTGACCTCATTTGATTCACCCGGCGTTTCTAAGTCTATCCTGATGGTCATTGAACTCTGCTGACCTTATTTTTCGTGTCCGGGAGCTTCTAAGAGGATAGCAAAGGTCATTGACCTCATCTGACCTCATTTGACCGACAAGGCGCTACTGAGTCTATCCTGAAGGTCATTGACATCTGCTGCCCTCATTTTGCGAGTCCGGGAGCTTCTAAGAGGACAGCAAAGGTCATTGACCTCATCTGACCTCATTTGTCCGACGCGGCGCTTCTGAGTCTATCCTGAAGGTCATTGACCTCTGGTGACCTCATTTTGCGTGTGCGGGAGCTTCTAAGAGGATAGCAAGGTCATTGAACTCATCTGACCTCATTTGACCCACGCGGCGTTTCTGAGTCTATCCTGAAGGTCATTGAACTCTGCTGACCTTATTTTGCGTGTCCGGGAACTTCTAAGAGGATAGCAAAGGTCATTGACCTCATCTGACCTCATTTGACCGACGCGGCGCTTCTGAGACTATCCTGAAGGTCATTGACCTCTGGTGACCTCATTTTGCCGGTCTGGGAGCTTCTAAGCGGTTAGCAAAGGTCATTGACCTCATCTGACCTCATTTGACCGACGCGGTGCTTCTGAGTCTATCCTGAAGGTCATTGAGCTCTGCTGACCTCAATTTGCGAGTCCTGGAGCTTCTAAGAGGATAGCAAAGGTCATTGACCTCATCTGACCTCATTTGTCCGACGCGGCGCTTCAGAGTCTATCCTGAAGGTCATTGACCTCTGGTGACCTCATTTTGCGTGTCCGGGAGCTTCTAAGAGGATAGCAAGGTCATTGAACTCATCTGACCTCATTTGACCCACGCGGCGCTTCTGAGTCTGTCCCGAAGGTCATTGAACTCTGGTGACCTCATTTTGCCGGTCTGGGAGCTTCTAAGAGGTTAGCAAAGTACATTGACCTCATCTGACCTCATTTGAACGACGCGGCGCTTCTGAGTCTATCCTGAAGGACATTGATCTCTGCTGACCTCATTTTGCGTATCCGGGATCTTCTAAGAGGATAGCAAGGGTCATTGACCCCATCTGAACTCATTTGACCGACGCGGCGCTTCTGAGTCTATCCTGAAGGTCATTGACCACTGGTGACCTCATTTTGCCGGTCCGTAAGCATCTAAGAGGATAGCGTACGTCATTGACCTCATCTGACCTCACTTGACCGACGCGGCGCTTCTGAGCCTAACCTGAAGGTCATTGACTTCTGCTGACCTCATTTTGCGTGTCTGGGTGCTTCTACGTGGATAGCAAAAGTCATTGACCTCATCTGACCTCATCTGACCGACGCGGCGCATCTGAGTCTATCCTGAAGATCATTGACCTCTGCTGACCTCGTTTTGCCGGTCCGGGAGCATCTAAGAGGATAGCATAAGTCATTGACCTCATCTGACCTCACTTGACCGACGCGGCGTTTCTGAGTCTAACCTGAAGGTCATTGACCTCTGGTGAACTCATTTTGTCGGTTCGGGAGCTTCTAAGAGGTTAGCAAAGGTCATTGAACCCATCTGACCTCATTTGTCCGACGCGGCGCTTCTGAGTCTATCCTGAAGGTCATTGACCTCTGCTGACCTCATTATGTGTGTCCGGCGCCTCTAAGAGGATAGCAAAGGTCATTGATTTCATCTGACCTCATTTGACCGACGCGGCGCTTCTGAGTCTATCCTGAAGGTCATTGACCTCTGCTGACCTCATTTTGCCGGTCCGGGGGCTTCTAAGAGGATAGCAATGGTCATTGACCTCATCTGACCTCATTTGACCGACGCGGCGCTTCTGAGTCTATCCTGAAGGTCATTGACCTCTGATGAGCTCATTTTGCCGCTCTGGGAGCTTCTAAGAGGATAGCAAAGGTCATTGACCTCATCTGACCTCATATGGCCGACGCGGAGCTTCTGAGTCTATCCTGAAGGTCATTGAACTCTGCTGACCTCATTTTTCCGGTCCGGGAGCTTCTAAGAGGACAGCAAATGTCATTGACCTCATCTGAACTCATTTGACCGACGCGGCGCTTCTGAGTCTATCCTGAAGGTCATTGATCTCTGCTGACCTCATTTTGCCGGTCCGGGAGCTTCTAAGAGGATAGCAAAGGTCATTGACATCATCTGACCTCATTTAACCTATGCGGCGCTTCTGAATCTATCCTGAAGGTCATTGACCTCTGCTGACCACATTTAGTGTGTCCGGGAGCATCTAAGGAGATAGCAAAGGTCATTGACCTCATCTGACCTCATTTGACCGATGCGGCGCTTCTGAGTCTATCCTGAAGGTCATTGACCTCTGGTGACCTTATTTTGCCGGTCTATGAGCTTCTAAGAGGATAACAAATGTCATTGACCTCATCTGACCTCATTAGAAAGACGCCTCGCTTCTGAGTCTATACTGAAGGTCATTGACCTCTGGTGCCCCCATTTTGCCGGTCCGGGAGCTTCTTAAAGGATAGCATAGATCATTGATCTCATCTGACCTCAATTGACCGACGCGGCGCTTCTGAGTCTATCCTGAAGATCATTGACCTCTGGTGACCTCATTTTGACGGTCCGGGAGCTTCTAAGAGGATAGCAAAGGTCATTGACCTCTTCTGACCTAATTTGACCGACGCGACGCTTCTGAGTCTATCCTGAAGTTCATTGACGTCTGCTGACCTCATTTTGCCGGTCTGGGAGCTTCTAAGAGGTTAGCAAAGGTCATTGACCCCATCTGACCTCATATGGCCGACGCAGAGCTTCTGAGTCTATCCTGAAGGTCATTGACCTCTGCTGACCTCATTTTTCCGGTTCGGGAACTTCTAAGAGGACAGCAAATGTCATTGACCTCATCTGACCTCATATGGCGGACGCGGCGCTTCTGAGTCTATCCTGTAGGTCATTGACCTCTGCTGACCTCATTTTGCCGGTCCGGGAGCTTCTAAGAGGATAGCAAATGTCATTGACATCATCTGACCTCATTTAACCTATGCGGCGCTTCTGAATCTATCCTGAAGGTCATTGACCTCTGCTGACCACATTTAGTGTGTCCGGGAGCATCTAAGAAGATAGCAAAGGTCATTGACCTCATCTGACCTCATTTGACCGGTTCGGCGCTTCTGAGTCTATCCTGAAGGTCATTGACCTCTGGTGACCTTATTTTGCCGGTCTATGAGCTTCTAAGAGGATAACAAATGTCATTGACCTCATCTGACCTCATTAGAAAGACGCCTCGCTTCTGAGTCTATACTGAAGGTCATTGACCTCTGGTGCCCCCATTTTGCCGGTCCGTAAGCTTCTAAGAGGATAACAAATGTCACTGACCTCATTTTAACTCATTTGACCGACGCGGCACTTCTGAGTCTATCCTGAAGGTCATTGAACTCTGCTGACCTTATTTTGCCGCTCTTGGAGCTTCTAACAGGTTAGCAAAGGTCATTAACCTCATCTGACCTCATTTGACCGACGCGGCGCTTCTGAGTCTATCCTGAAGGTCATTTACCTCTGGTGCCGCCATTTTGCCGGTCCGGGAGCTTCTAAGAGGATAGCAAAGGTCATTGACCTCATCTGACCTAATTTGACCGACGCGGCGCTTCTGAGTCTATCCTGAAGTTCGTTGACCTCTGCTGACCTCATTTTGCCGCTCTGGGAGCTTCTAAGAGGATAACAAAGGTCATTGACCTCATTTGACCGACGCGGCGCTTCTGAATCTATCCTGAAGGTCATTGACCTCTGGTGACCTCATTTTGCCGGTCTGGGAGCTTCTAAGTGGATAGCAAAGGTCATTGACCTCATCTGACCTAATTTGACCGACGCGGCGCTTCTGAGTCTATCCTCAAGGTCATTGTCCTCTGCTGAGATCATTTTGCCGGTCCGGGAGCTTCTAAGAGGATAGCGTAGGTCATTGACCTCATCTGACTCAATTGACCGACCCGTCCCTTCTGAGTCGATCAGGAGGGACCTTTAACCTCGGCTGACCACATGTGGCCGCCCCGGCCCTTCTGAGTCGTTCTGGTGGGACGTTGACCTTGGGTGACCTCATATGGTCGGCCCTGCCCTTCTAAGTCGATCTGGATGGTCCTTGATCTTTGCTGAACTCATTTGGCTACCCGGCACTTCTATGATGTACTGGAAGGACCTTGACCTTGGGTGACCTCACATGGTCGTCCCGGCCCTTCTATGACGATCTGGAGGGACCTTGACCATGGCTGACATCATGTAGTCGGACCGGATCTTCTGAGTCGATGCGAAGGGACAATGACTTTGGCTGACCTCATTTGGCCGTCCCGGCCCTTCTGAGTCGATCTGGAGGGACCTTTACCTCGGCTGATCTCATATAGTTTGACCGGTCCTTCTAAGTCTATCCAGAGGGACCATGAGCTTGGCTGACCTCATTTGGCCGTCCCGGACCTTCTGAGTCCATCTGGAGAGAGCTGGACCTTGGCTGACATCATATAGACGGCCCTGTCCCTTCTGAGTCGATCTGGAGGGACCTTGACCTTGGCAGAGCTCATATGGCCGACCCGCCCCTTCTAAGTCGATCTGTATGGACTTTGACCTTGGCTGACATCATTTGGCTGCCCGGTCATTCTATGACGATTTGGAGGGACCTTGTCCCTGGCTGACATCATATAGTCGGACCGGACCTTCTTAGTCGAACTGGAGTGTCCTTGACCTTGCCTGACATCATTTGGCCGTCCCGGCCTATCTGAGTCGATCTGGAGGGACCTTGACCTTGGCAGAGCTCATATGTCCGACCCGTCCCTTCTGAGTCGACCTGGAGGGACCTTGACCTTGGCAGAGCTCATATGTCCGACCCGTCCCTTCTGAGTCGACCTGGAGGGACCTTGACCTTGGCTGACCAAATTTGGCCGTCCCGGCCCTTCTGAGTCGAACTGGTGGGTCCTTGACCTTGGCTGACCTCATATGTTCGGACCGGTCCTTCTAAGTCGATCTGGAGGCTCCTTGACCTTTCCTGACCTCATATGGCCGTCCCGGCTCTTCTGAGTCGATCTGGAGGGGCTTTGACCTTGGCAGAGCCTATATGGCCGAGCCGTCCCTTCTGAGTCGATCTGGAGGGACATTGACCTTGGCAGAGCTCATTTAGCCGACCCGTCCCTTCTGAGTCGATCTGGAGGAACTTTTACCTCGGCTGACCTCATATAGTCTGACCGGCCCTTCTAAGTCGATCTGAATGTTCCTTGACCTTGGCTGACCTCACTTTGCTCACCCGGCCCTTCTGAGTCGATCTGGAGGGACCTTGACCTTGTCTGTCCTCATGTGGTCGGCCCGGCCCTTATGAAACGATCTGGAGGGACCTTGACCTTGGCTGACATCATTTGGCTGCCCGGTCCTTCTATGACGATCTGGAGGGACCTTGTCCATGGCTGACCTCACATGGCCGTTCCGGCCCTTCTAAGTCGACCTGGAGGGACCATGAGCTTGGCTGTACTCATTTGTCAGTCGCGGACCTTCTGAGTCCATCTGGAGAGAGCTGGATCTTGGCTGACCTCATATGGTCGGCCCGTCCCTTCTGAGTCGATCTGGAGGGACCTTGATCTTGGCAGAGCTCATATGGCCGACCCTTCCCTTCTGAGTCGATCCGGAGGGACCATGACTTTGGCTGACCTCATTTGGCCGTTCCGGCCCTTCTGTGACGATCTGGAGGGACCTTTACCATGGCTGAACTCAATTGGCCCTCCCGCCCCTTCTGAGTCGATCTGGAGGGACCTTTACCTCGGCTGACCTCATATAGTCTGACCAGCCCTTCTAAGTCGATCTGGAGGTTCCTTGAACTTGGCTGACCTCATTTGGCTGACCCGGACCTTCTGAGTAGATCTGGAATGTCCTTGTCCTTGGCTGAACTCATTTGGCTGACCCTACCCTTCTGAGTCAATCTGTAGGGACATTGACCTTGGCTGACCTCATATGGCCGACCCGGCTCTTCTGAGTCGATCTGTAGAGACCTTGACCTCGGCTGACCTCATATGGCCGACTCGGCCCTTCTGTATCGATCTGGAGAAACCTTGACCTTGGCTGATCTCATATAGTCGAACCGGCCCTTCTAAGGCGATCTGGATTGTCCTTGACCTTGGCTGACCTCATTTGGCCGTCTCGGCTCTTCTGAAGCGATCTGGAGGGACCTTGACCTCGGCTGACCTCATATGGCCAACCCGTCCCATCTGAGTCGATCTGGAGGGACCTTTTACCTTGGCTGACCACACTTGTCCGCCCCGGACCTTCTGAGTCGATCTGGAGGGACGTTGACCTTGGGTGACCTCATATGGTCGGCCCTGCACTTTTAAGTCCATCTGGATGGTCCTTGACCTTGGCTGACCTCATTTGGCCGTCCCGGCTCTTCTGAGTCGATCTGGAGGGACCTCGACCTCGGCTGAACTCACATTGCCGACCCGTCCCTTCTGAGTCGATCTGGAGGGACCTTTTACCTTGGCTGACAAAATATGGCCGTCCTGGCTCTTCTGAGTCGATCTTGAGGGACGTTAACCTTGGGTGACCTCATAGAGTCGGACCGGCCCTTCTAAGGCGATCTGGATTGTCCTTGACCTTGGCTGACCTCATTTGGTCGGCCCGGCTCTTCTGAAGCGATCTGGAGGGACGTCAACCTTGGGTGACCTCATATAGTCGGACCCTACATTCTGAGTCGATCTGGAGGGTCCTTGACCTTGGGTGACCTATATGGTCGGCCCGGCACTTCTAAATCTATCTGGTTGTTCCTTGACCTTGGCCGACCTCATTTGGCTGGCCCAGCACCTCTTTGACGATCTGTAGGGACCCTGAACTTGCCTGACCTAATATAGTCGGACCGGACCTTCTTATTCGATCTGGAGGGACCTAGACCTTGACTGACCTCATTTGGCTGACCTGGCCCTTCTAAGTCGATCTGTAGGGACCTTGAACTTTGCTGACCTCATATGGCCTACCCGGCCCTTCTAAGTCCATCTGGAATGACCTTGACCTTGGATGACGTGATTTGGCCGTCCCGCACCTTCTGAGTCGATCTGGAGAGACTATGGCCTTGGCTGACCTCATATAGTCGGACCGTCCCTTCTAAGTCGATCTGGAGGGTTCTTGAACTTGGATGACATCATTTGGGCGACCCGGCCCTTCTAAGTCTATCCGGAGGTTACTTGACCTTGGCTGACCTCATTTGACAGGCCCCGCCCTTCTAAGTCAATCTGTATGGTCCTTGACCTTGGCAGACCTCATATAGTCGGACCGGCCCTTCTATGTCGATCTGGAGGGTCCTTGACATGGCTGACCACATTCGGCAGTCCCGGCCCTTCTAAGTCTATCCGGAGCGACCATGATCTTGGCTGGACTCATTTAGCCCTCCCCGCCCTTCTAAGTCGATCTGTATGGTCCTTGACCTTGGCAGACCTCATATAGTCGGACCGGCCCTT
Source organism: Dolichovespula sylvestris (assembly GCA_918808275.2). NCBI lineage: Eukaryota > Metazoa > Arthropoda > Insecta > Hymenoptera > Vespidae > Dolichovespula > Dolichovespula sylvestris. Next base: position 612,631 of record OU964967.1, read on the forward strand.
CTATGTCGATCTGGAGTGTCCTTGACATGGCTGACCACATTTGGCCGTCCCGGCCCTTCTGAGTCGATCTGGAGGTTACTTGACATTTGCTGACCTTATATAGTCCGACCGGCCTTTCTAAGTCGATCTGGAGGGTCTTTGACCTTGGCTGACATCATTTGGCTGACCCGGCCCTTCTGAGTCGATCTGTAGGGACCTTGAACATGGCTGACCTCACATGGCCGTGCCGGCTCTCCTGAGTCGATCTGGAGGGACCTTGACCTTGGCGGACCACATTTGGCCGTCCCAGCCCTTCTGAGTCGATCTGGTGGGTCCTTGACTTTGGCTGACCTCATTTGGCCGTCCCGGCTCTTCTGAGTCGATCTGGAGGGACCTTGATTTTGGCTGACCCCATATGGTCGACCCGTCCCTTCTGATTCGATCTGGAGGGACCTTGAACTTGGCTGACCACATTTAGCCGTCACGGCTGTTCTGAGTCGATCGGGAGGGTCCTTGACATTGGCTGACCTCATATAGTCGGACCGGCCCATCTAAGTCGATTTGGAGGGACCTTGACCTTGGCTGACCTCATTTGGCCGTCGCGGCCCTTCTAAGTCGATCTGGAGGATCCTTGACTTTGACTGACCTCATTTGGCCGTTCCGGCCCTTCTGAGTCGATCTGGAGGATCCTTGACCTTGGCTGACCTCATTTGGCCGTCCCGGTCCTTCTAAGTCCATCTGGAATGACCTTGACCTTGGCTGACGTCATTTGGCCGTCCCGGATCTTCTGAGTCGATCTGGAGAAACTATGGCCTTGGCTGACCTCATATAGTCGGATCGGCCCTTCTGAGTCGATCTGGAGAATCCTTGACCTTGGGTGACCTCACATGGTCAGCCCGGCCCTTCTTAGTCGATCTGGAGGTTCCTTGACCTTGGCTGACCTCATATTGTCGGACAGGACCTTCTAAGTCGATCTGGAGGATCCTTGACCTTGGCTGACCTCATTTGGCCGTCCCGGTTCTTCTGAGTCGATCTGGAAGGTCCTTTACCTTGGCTGAACTCATTTGGCTGACCCGGCCCTTCTGAGACGATCTGGAGGGACGTTGACCTTGGTTGACCTCCTATGGCCGTCCTGGCTCTTCTGAGTCGATCTGGAGGGACCTTGACCTTGGCTGACCCCATTTAGCCGTCCCGGCCCTTCTAAGTCCATCTGGAGGATGCTTGACCTTGGCTGACCTCATTTGGCTGGCCGGGCAATTCCGAGTCGATCTGGTGGGACCTTGATCAATGCTGACCTAATTTGGCCGTCCCGGCTCTTCTGAGTCGATCTGGACGTACCTTTACCTTGGGTGACCTCATATGATCGGCCCGGCCCATCTGAGTCGATCTGGAGGATCCTTGACCTTGACTGACCTCATATGGTTGGGCCGTCCCTTCTAAGTCAATCTGGAATGAGCTTGAACTTGGCTGAACTCATGCGGCTGGCCCGGCCATTCTAAGTCGATCTGGAGGGACGTTGAACTTGGCTGACCTCATTTGGCCGTCCCGGCTCTTCTGAGTTGATCTGGAGGGACCTTGACCTCGGCTGACCTCATATGGTCGACCCGTACATTCTGAGTCGATCTGGAGGGACCTTGACCTGGGTGACCTCACATGGCCGTCCCGGCCCTTCTGAGTCGATCTGGAGAGTCCTTGACATTGGCTGACCTCATATAGTCGGACCGGCCCTTCTAAGTCGATCTGTAGGGACCTTGAACATGGCTGACCTCATATGGCCGACCCGGCCCATCTATATCCATCTGGAATGACCTTGACCTTGGCTGACCTCATTTGGCCGTCCCGGCTCTTCTGAGTTGATCTGGAGGGACCTTGACCTCAGCTGACCTCATATGGTCGACCCGTACATTCTCAGTCGATCTGGAGGGACCTTGACCTGGGTGACCTCACATGGCCGTCCCGGCCCTTCTGAGTCGATCTGGAGAGTCCTTGACATTGGCTGACCTCATATAGTCGGATCGGCCCTTCTAAGTCGATCTGGAGGGTCCTTGAACTTGGCTGATATCATTTGGACGACCCTGCCCTTCTAAGTCTATGCGGAGGTTCCTTGACCTTGCCTGACCTCATGTATTCGTACAGGCCCTTCTAAGTCGATCTGGTGTGACCTTGACCTTGGCTGACCTCATTTGGCTTACCCGGCCATTCTGAGTCGATCTGGAGGGACCTTGATTTTGGCTGACCTCATATGGCCGTCCCGTTCCTTCTAAGTTGATCTGGAGGGACGTTGACCTTGGACTACCTCATATGGTTGGACCGTCGCTTCTAAGTCGATCTGGAAGGAGCTTGAACTTGGCTGACCTCATGCGGCTGGCCCGGCCATTCTAAGTAAATCTGGATGGACCTTGATCATGGCTGACCTCATATGGTCGGCCCGGCCCTTCTAAGTTGATCTGGAGGGACCTTGACCTTGTCTGACCTCATTTGGCCGTACCGGCCCTTCCGAGTCGATCTGGAGGGACCTTGACCTTGGGTGACCTCACATATTCGGCCCGGCCCTTCTGAGTCGATCTGGAGGGACCTTGACCTTGGCTGACCTCATATGGTCGGCTCGGCCCTTCTAAGACCATCTGGAGCGTGCTTGACCTTGGCTGACCTCATTTGGCTGGCCCGCCCCGTCTAAGTCGATCAGGAGGAACCTTGATCTTCGCTGACCTCATATGGTCGGCCCGACCCTTCTAAGTCGATCTGGAGGGACCTTGACCGTGGCTGACCTCATATGGTCGGCCCGGCCCTTCTAAGTCCATCTGGAGGGTTCTTGACCTTGGCTGACCTGATTTGGCTGGCCTGGCCCGTCTAAGTCGTTCAGGAGGAACCTTGATCTCGGCTGACCTCATATGGTCGGCCCGACCCTTCTAAGTCGATCTGGTGGGACCTTCACCTTGGCTGACCTCATATGGTTGGACCGTCCCTTCTAAGTCGATCTGGTGGGACCTTGACCTTGTCTGATCTCATGTGGTCGGCCCGGCCCTTCTAAGTCAATCAGGAGGGGCCTTGATCTTGGCTGATCTCATATGGCCGACCCGGCCCTTCTAAGTCGATCTGGTGGGACCTTGGCCTTGGCTGACCTCATATGGCCGTCCCGATCCCTTCTAAGTTAATCTGGACGGACCTTGACCTAGGACTACCTCATATGGTTGGACCGTCCCTTCTAAGTCGATTTGGAGGGTGCTTGACATTGGCTGACCTCATTTGGTTGGCCCGGCCCTTCTAAGTCGATCTGGAGGGACCTTGATCTTGGCTGACCTCATATGGTCGGCCCGGCCCTTCTAAGTTGATCTGGAGGGACCTTGACCTTGTCTGAACTCATTTGGCTGTACCGGCCCTTCTGAGTCGATCTGGAGGGACCTTGACCTTGGGTGACCTCACATATTCGGCCCGGCCCTTCTGAATCGATCTGGAAGAACCTTGACCTTGGCTGACCTCATATGGTCGGTCCGGCCCTTCTGAATCGATCTGGAGGGACCTTGACCTTGGCTGACCTCATATGGTCGGCCCGGCCCTTCTAAGTCCATCTGGAGGGTGCTTGACCTTGGCTGACCTCATTTGGCTGGCCCGGCCCGTCTAAGTCGATCAGGAGGAACCTTGATCTTGGCTGATCTCATATGGCCGCCCAGGCCATTCTAAGTCGATCTGGAGGTACCTTGGCCTTGGCTGACCTCATATGGTCGGCCCGACCCTTCTAAGTCGATCTGGTGGGACCTTGATCTTGGCTGACCTCATTTGGCTGACCCGGCAATTCTGAGTCGAACTGGAGGGACCTTGACTTTGGCTGACCTCATATGGCCGTCCCGTCCCTTCTAAGTTGATCTGGAGGGACCTTGACCTTGGACTACCTCATATGGTTGGACCCTCCCTTCTAAGTCGATCTGGAGGGTGCTTGACCTTGGCTGACCTCATTTGGCTGGCCCGGCCCTTCTGAGTCGATCTGGAGGGACCTTGATCTTGGCTGACCTGATATGGTCGGCCCGGCCCTTCTAAGTCCATCTGGAGGATGCTTGACCTTGGCTGACCTCATTTGGCTGGCCCGGCAATTCCGAGTCGATCTGGTGGGACCTTGATCAATGCTGACCTAATTTGGCCGTCCCGGCCCTTCTGAGTCGATCTGGAGCTACCTGTACCTTGGATGACCTCATATGATCGGCCCGGCCCATCTGAGTCGATCTGGAGGAACCTTGACCTTGACTGACCTCATATGGTTGGGCCATCCCTTCTAAGTCGTTCTGGAAGGAGCTTGAACTTGGCTGACCTCATGCGGCTGGCCCGGCCATTCTAAGTCGATCTGAAGGGACCTTGATCTTGGCTGATATCATATGGTCGGCCCGGCCCTTCTAAGTTGACCTGGAGGGACCTTGACCTTGTCTCACCTCATTTGGCCGTACCGGCCCTTCTTAGTCGATCTGGAGGGACCTTGACCTTGGGTGACCTCACATATTCGGCCCGGCCCTTCTGAATCGATCTGGAGGAACCTTGACCTTGGCTGACCTCATATAGTCGGCCCGGCCTTTCTGAGTCGATCTGGAGGGACCTTGACCTTGGCTGACCTCATATGGTCGGCCCGGCCCTTCTAAGTCCATCTGGAGGGTGCTTGACCTTGGCTGACCTCATTTGGCTGGCCCGGCCCTTCTAAGTCGATCTGGAGGGACCTTGGCCTTGGCTGACCTCATATGGCCCTCCCGTCCCTTCTAAGTTGATCGGGAGGGACCTTGACCTTGGACTACCTCATATGGTTGGACCGTCCCTTCTAAGTCGATCTGGAGGGACCTTGGCCTTGGCTGACCTCATATGGCCGTCCCGTCCCTTCTAAGGTAATTTGGACGGACCTTGACCTAGGACTACGTCATATGGTTGGACCGTCCCTTCTAAGTCCATCTGGAGGATGCTTGACCTTGGCTGACCTCATTTGGCTGGCCCGGCAATTCCGAGTCGATCTGGAGGGACCTTGACCTTGGCTGAACTCATATGGTTGGGCCGTCTCTTCTAAGTCGATCTGGAGGGACCTTGAACTTGGCTGACCTCATATGGTCGGCCCGACCCTTCTAAGTCGATCTGGTGTGACCTTGACCTTGTCTGACCTCATGTGGTCGGCCCGGCCCTTCTAAGTCGATCAGGCGGGACCTTGATCTTGGCTGACCTCATTTGGCTGACCCGGCATTTCTGAGTCGAACTGGAGGAACCTTGACTTTGGCAAACCTCATATGGCCGTCCCGTCCCTTCAAGTTGATCTGGAGGGTCCTTGACCTTGGACTACCTCATATGGTTGGGCCGTCCCTTCTAAGTCGATCTGGAGGGTGCTTGACCTTGGCTGACCTCATTTGGCTGGCCCGGCCCGTCTAAGTCGATCAGGAGGAACCTTGATCTTGGCTGACCTCATATGGTCGGCCCGACCCTTCTAAGTCGATCTGGAGGGACCTTGACCTTGTCTGTCCTCATGTGGTCGGCCCGGCCCTTATGAATCGATCTGGAGGGACCTTGACCTTGGCCTACCTCATATGGTTGGACCGTCCCTTCTAAATCGATCTGGAAGGAGCTTGAACTTGGCTGACCTCATGCGGCTGGCCCGGCTATTCTAAGTAGATCTGGAGGGACCTTGATCTTGGCTGACCTCATATGGTCGGCACGGCCCTTCTAAGTTGATCTGGAGGGACCTTGACCTTGTCTGACCTCATTTGGCCGTACCGGCCCTTCTGAGTCGATCTGGAGGGACCTTGACCTTGGGTGACCTCACATATTCGGCCCGGCCCTTCTGAATCGATCTGGAGGAACCTTGACCTTGGCTGACCTCATATGGTCGGTCCGGCCCTTCTGAGTCGATCTGGAGGGACCTTGACCTTGGCTGACCTCATATGGTCGGCCCGGCCCTTCTAAGTCCATCTGGAGGGTGCTTGACCTTGGCTGACCTCATTTGGCTGGCCCGGCCCGTCTAAGTCGATCAGGAGGAACCTTGATCTTGGCTGACCTCATATGGTCGGCCCGACCCTTCTAAGTCGATCTGGTGGGTCCTTCACCTTGGCTGACCTCATATCGTTGGACCGTTCCTTCTAAGTCGATCTGGTGGGACCTTGACCTTGTCTGACCTCATGTGGTCGGCCCGGCCCTTCTAAGTCAATCAGGAGGGGCCTTGATCTTGGCTGATCTCATATGGCCGACCCGGCCCTTCTAAGTCGATCTGGAGGGACCTTGGCCTTGGCTGACCTCATATGTCCGTCCCGTCCCTTCTAAGTTGATCTGGAGGGACCTTGACCTTGGACTACCTCATATGGTTGGACCGTCCCTTCTAAGTCGATCTGGAGGGTGTTTGTCCTTGGCTGACCTCATTTGGCTGGCCCGGCCCTTCTGAGTCGATCTGGAGGGACCTTGATCTTGGCTGACCTCATATGGCCGACCAGGCCATTCTAAGTCGATCTGGAGGTACCTTGGCCTTGGCTGACCTCATATGGTCGGCCCGATCCTTCTAAGTCGATCTGGTGAGACCATGACCTTGTCTGACCTCATGTGGTCGGCCCGGCCCTTCTAAGTCGATCAGGAGGGGCCTTGATCTTGGCTGATCTCATATGGCCGACCCGGCCCTTCTAAGTCCATCTGGAGGGACCTTGGCCTTGGCTGACCTCATATGGCCGTCCCGATCCCTTCTAAGTTATTCTGGACGGACCTTGACCTAGGACTACCTCATATGGTTGGACCGTTTCTTCTAAGTCTATTTTGAGGGTGCTTGACATTGGCTGAACTTATTTGGTTGGCCCGGCCCTTCTAAGTCGATCTGGAGGGACCTTGACCTTGGATGAACTCATATGGGCGGCCCGGCCCTTCTAAGTCGATCTGGAGGGACCTTGACCTTGGCTGACCTGATATGGTCGGCTCGGCCCTTCTAAGTCCATCTGGAGGATGCTTGACCTTGGCTGACCTCATTTGGCTGGCCCGGCAATTCCGAGTCGATCTGGAGGGACCTTGACCTTGGCTGAACTCATATGGTTTGGCCGTCTCTTCTAAGTCGATCTGGAGGGACCTTGAACTTGGACTACCTCATATGGTTGGACCGTCCCTTCTAAGTCGATCTGGAGGGTGCTTGACCTTGGCTGACCTCATTTGGCTGGCCCGGCCCTTCTGAGTCGATCTGGAGGGACCTTGATCTTGGCTGACCTGATATGGTCGGCCCGGCCCTTCTAAGTCCATCTGGAGGATGCTTGACCTTGGCTGACCTCATTTGGCTGGCCCGGCAATTCCGAGTCGATCTGGTGGGACCTTGATCAATGCTGACCTAATTTGGCCGTCCCGGCCCTTCTGAGTCGATCTGGAGCTACCTGTACCTTGGATGACCTCATATGATCGGCCCGGCCCATCTGAGTCGATCTGGAGGAACCTTGACCTTGACTGACCTCATATGGTTGGGCCATCCCTTCTAAGTCGTTCTGGAAGGAGCTTGAACTTGGCTGACCTCATGCGGCTGGCCCGGCCATTCTAAGTCGATCTGAAGGGACCTTGATCTTGGCTGATATCATATGGTCGGCCCGGCCCTTCTAAGTTGACCTGGAGGGACCTTGACCTTGTCTCACCTCATTTGGCCGTACCGGCCCTTCTTAGTCGATCTGGAGGGACCTTGACCTTGGGTGACCTCACATATTCGGCCCGGCCCTTCTGAATCGATCTGGAGGAACCTTGACCTTGGCTGACCTCATATAGTCGGCCCGGCCTTTCTGAGTCGATCTGGAGGGACCTTGACCTTGGCTGACCTCATATGGTCGGCCCGGCCCTTCTAAGTCCATCTGGAGGGTGCTTGACCTTGGCTGACCTCATTTGGCTGGCCCGGCCCTTCTAAGTCGATCTGGAGGGACCTTGGCCTTGGCTGACCTCATATGGCCCTCCCGTCCCTTCTAAGTTGATCGGGAGGGACCTTGACCTTGGACTACCTCATATGGTTGGACCGTCCCTTCTAAGTCGATCTGGAGGGACCTTGGCCTTGGCTGACCTCATATGGCCGTCCCGTCCCTTCTAAGGTAATTTGGACGGACCTTGACCTAGGACTACGTCATATGGTTGGACCGTCCCTTCTAAGTCCATCTGGAGGATGCTTGACCTTGGCTGACCTCATTTGGCTGGCCCGGCAATTCCGAGTCGATCTGGAGGGACCTTGACCTTGGCTGAACTCATATGGTTGGGCCGTCTCTTCTAAGTCGATCTGGAGGGACCTTGAACTTGGCTGACCTCATATGGTCGGCCCGACCCTTCTAAGTCGATCTGGTGTGACCTTGACCTTGTCTGACCTCATGTGGTCGGCCCGGCCCTTCTAAGTCGATCAGGCGGGACCTTGATCTTGGCTGACCTCATTTGGCTGACCCGGCATTTCTGAGTCGAACTGGAGGAACCTTGACTTTGGCAAACCTCATATGGCCGTCCCGTCCCTTCAAGTTGATCTGGAGGGTCCTTGACCTTGGACTACCTCATATGGTTGGGCCGTCCCTTCTAAGTCGATCTGGAGGGTGCTTGACCTTGGCTGACCTCATTTGGCTGGCCCGGCCCGTCTAAGTCGATCAGGAGGAACCTTGATCTTGGCTGACCTCATATGGTCGGCCCGACCCTTCTAAGTCGATCTGGAGGGACCTTGACCTTGTCTGTCCTCATGTGGTCGGCCCGGCCCTTATGAATCGATCTGGAGGGACCTTGACCTTGGCCTACCTCATATGGTTGGACCGTCCCTTCTAAATCGATCTGGAAGGAGCTTGAACTTGGCTGACCTCATGCGGCTGGCCCGGCTATTCTAAGTAGATCTGGAGGGACCTTGATCTTGGCTGACCTCATATGGTCGGCACGGCCCTTCTAAGTTGATCTGGAGGGACCTTGACCTTGTCTGACCTCATTTGGCCGTACCGGCCCTTCTGAGTCGATCTGGAGGGACCTTGACCTTGGGTGACCTCACATATTCGGCCCGGCCCTTCTGAATCGATCTGGAGGAACCTTGACCTTGGCTGACCTCATATGGTCGGTCCGGCCCTTCTGAGTCGATCTGGAGGGACCTTGACCTTGGCTGACCTCATATGGTCGGCCCGGCCCTTCTAAGTCCATCTGGAGGGTGCTTGACCTTGGCTGACCTCATTTGGCTGGCCCGGCCCGTCTAAGTCGATCAGGAGGAACCTTGATCTTGGCTGACCTCATATGGTCGGCCCGACCCTTCTAAGTCGATCTGGTGGGTCCTTCACCTTGGCTGACCTCATATCGTTGGACCGTTCCTTCTAAGTCGATCTGGTGGGACCTTGACCTTGTCTGACCTCATGTGGTCGGCCCGGCCCTTCTAAGTCAATCAGGAGGGGCCTTGATCTTGGCTGATCTCATATGGCCGACCCGGCCCTTCTAAGTCGATCTGGAGGGACCTTGGCCTTGGCTGACCTCATATGTCCGTCCCGTCCCTTCTAAGTTGATCTGGAGGGACCTTGACCTTGGACTACCTCATATGGTTGGACCGTCCCTTCTAAGTCGATCTGGAGGGTGTTTGTCCTTGGCTGACCTCATTTGGCTGGCCCGGCCCTTCTGAGTCGATCTGGAGGGACCTTGATCTTGGCTGACCTCATATGGCCGACCAGGCCATTCTAAGTCGATCTGGAGGTACCTTGGCCTTGGCTGACCTCATATGGTCGGCCCGATCCTTCTAAGTCGATCTGGTGAGACCATGACCTTGTCTGACCTCATGTGGTCGGCCCGGCCCTTCTAAGTCGATCAGGAGGGGCCTTGATCTTGGCTGATCTCATATGGCCGACCCGGCCCTTCTAAGTCCATCTGGAGGGACCTTGGCCTTGGCTGACCTCATATGGCCGTCCCGATCCCTTCTAAGTTATTCTGGACGGACCTTGACCTAGGACTACCTCATATGGTTGGACCGTTTCTTCTAAGTCTATTTTGAGGGTGCTTGACATTGGCTGAACTTATTTGGTTGGCCCGGCCCTTCTAAGTCGATCTGGAGGGACCTTGACCTTGGATGAACTCATATGGGCGGCCCGGCCCTTCTAAGTCGATCTGGAGGGACCTTGACCTTGGCTGACCTGATATGGTCGGCTCGGCCCTTCTAAGTCCATCTGGAGGATGCTTGACCTTGGCTGACCTCATTTGGCTGGCCCGGCAATTCCGAGTCGATCTGGAGGGACCTTGACCTTGGCTGAACTCATATGGTTTGGCCGTCTCTTCTAAGTCGATCTGGAGGGACCTTGAACTTGGCTGACCTCATATGGTCGGCCCGACCCTTCTAAGTCGATCTGGTGTGACCTTGACCTTGTCTGACCTCATGTGGTCGGCCCGGCCCTTCTAAGTCGATCAGGCGGGACCTTGAACTTGGCTGACCTCATTTGGCTGACCCGTCCCTTCTAAGTTGATCTGGAGGGACCTTGACCTTGGACTACCTCATATGGTTGGACCGTCCCTTCTAAGTCGATCTGGAGGGTGCTTGACCTTGGCTGACCTCATTTGGCTGGCCCGGCCCTTCTGAGTCGATCTGGAGAGACATTGATCTTAGCTGACCTGATATGGTCGGCCCGGCCCTTCTAAGTCCATCTGGAGGATGCTTGACCTTGGCTGACCTCATTTGGCTGGCCCGGCAATTCCGAGTCGATCTGGTGGGACCTTGATCAATGCTGACCTAATTTGGCCGTCCCGGCCCTTCTGAGTCGATCTGGAGCTACCTTTACCTTGGGTGACCTCATATGATCGGCCCGGCCCATCTGAGTCGATCTGGAGGAACCTTGACCTTGACTGACCTCATATGGTCGGCCCGGCCCTTCTAAGTCCATCTGGAGGGTGCTTGACCTTGGCTGACCTCATTTGGCTGGCCCAGCCCGTCTAAGTCGATCAGGAGGAACCTTGAACTTGGCTGACCTCATATGGCCGACCCGGCCCTTCTAAGTCGATCTGGAGGGACCTTGATCTTGGCTGACCTAATATGGCCGACCCGGCCCTTCTAAGTCGATCTGGAGGGACCTTGGCCTTGGCTGACCTCATATGGCCGTCCCGTCCTTTCTAAGTTGATCTGGAGGGACCTTGACCTTGGACTACCTCATATGGTTGGACCGTCCCTTCTAAGTCGATCTGGAGGGACCTTGGCCTTGGCTGACCTCATATGGCCGTCCCGTCCCTTCTAAGTTAATTTGGACGGACCTTGACCTAGGACTACCTCATATGGTTGGACCGTCCCTTCTAAGTCGATTTGGAGGGTGCTTGACATTGGCTGACCTCATTTGGCTGGCCCGGCCCTTCTAAGTCGATCTGGAGGGACCTTGACCTTGGCTGAACTCATATGATTGGGTCGTCTCTTCTAAGTCGATCTGGAGTGACCTTGAACTTGGCTGACCTCATATGGTCGGCCCGACCCTTCTAAGTCGATCTGGTGTGACCTTGACCTTGTCTGACCTCATGTGGTCGGCCGGGCCCTTCTGAGTCGATCTGGAGGTACCTTGACCTTGGACTACCTCATATGGTTGGACCGTCCCTTCTAAGTCGATCTGGAGGGTGCTTGACCTTGGCTGAACTCATATGGTTGGGCCGTCTCTTCTAAGTCGATCTGGAGGGACCTTGAACTTGGCTGACCTCATATGGTCGGCCCGACCCTTCTAAGTCGATCTGGTGTGACCTTGACCTTGTCTGACCTCATGTGGTCGGCCCGGCCCTTCTAAGTCGATCAGGCGGGACCTTGATCTTGGCTGACCTCATTTGGCTGACCCGGCATTTCTGAGTCGAACTGGAGGGACCTTGACTTTGGCAAACCTCATATGGCCGTCCCGTCCCTTCAAGTTGATCTGGAGGGACCTTGACCTTGGACTACCTCATATGGTTGGGCCGTCCCTTCTAAGTCAATCTGGAAGGAGCTTGAACTTGGCTGACCTCATGCGGCTGGCCCGGCCATTCTAAGTCGATCTGGAGGGACCTTGATCTTGGGTGACCTCATATGGTCGGCTCGGCCCTTCTAAGTTGATCTGGAGGGACCTTGACCTTGTCTGACCTCTTTTGGCCGTACCGGCCCTTCTGAGTCAATCTGGAGGGACCTTGACCTTGTCTGACCTCATTTGGTCGGCCCGGCCCTTATGAATCGATCTGGAGGGACCTTGACCTTGGCCTACCTCATATGGTTGGACCGTCCCTTCTAAGTCGATCTGGAAGGAGCTTGAACTTAGCTGACCTCATGCGGCTGGCCCGGCCATTCTAAGTAGATCTGGAGGGACCTTGATCTTGGCTGACCTCATATGGTCGGCCCGGCCCTTCTAAGTTGATCTGGAGGGACCTTGACCTTGTCTGACCTCATGTGGTCGGCCCGGCCCTTATGAATCGATCTGGAGGGACCTTGACCTTGGCCTACCTCATATGGTTGGACCCTCCCTTCTAAATCGAGCTGGAAGGAGCTTGAACTTGGCTGACCTCATGCGGCTGGCCCGGCTATTCTAAGTAGATCTGGAGGGACCTTGATCTTGGCTGACCTCATATTGTCGGCACGGCCCTTCTAAGTTGATCTGGAGGGACCTTGACCTTGTCTGACCTCATTTGGCCGTACCGGCCCTTCTGAGTCGATCTGGACGGACCTTGACCTTGGGTGACCTCACATATTCGGCCCGGCCCTTCTGAATCGATCTGGAGGAACCTTGACCTTGGCTGACCTCATATGGTCGGTCCGGCCCTTCTGAGTCGATCTGGAGGGACCTTGACCTTGGCTGACCTCATATGGTCGGCCCGGCCCTTCTAAGTCCATCTGGAGGGTGCTTGACCTTGGCTGACCTCATTTGGCTGGCCCGGCCCGTCTAAGTCGATCAGGAGGAACCTTGATCTTGGCTGACCTCATATGGTCGGCCCGACCCTTCTAATTCGATCTGGTGGGACCTTCACCTTGGCTGACCTCATATCGTTGGACCGTTCCTTCTAAGTCGATCTGGTGGGACCTTGACCTTGTCTGACCTCATGTGGTCGGCCCGGCCCTTCTAAGTCAATCAGGAGGGGCCTTGATCTTGGCTGATCTCATATGGCCGACCCGGCCCTTCTAAGTCGATCTGGAGGGACCTTGGCCTTGGCTGACCTCATATGGCCGTCCCGTCCCTTCTAAGTTGATCTGGAGGGACCTTGACCTTGGACTACCTCATATGGTTGGACCGTCCCTTCTAAGTCGATCTGGAGGGTGTTTGTCCTTGGCTGACCTCATTTGGCTGGCCCGGCCCTTCTGAGTCGATCTGGATGGACCTTGATCTTGGCTGACCTCATATGGCCGACCAGGCCATTCTAAGTCGATCTGGAGGTACCTTGGCCTTGGCTGACCTCATATGGTCGGCCCGATCCTTCTAAGTCGATCTGGTGAGACCATGACCTTGTCTGACCTCATGTGGTCGGCCCGGCCCTTCTGAATCGATCTGGAGGGACCTTGACCTTGGCTGACCTCATATGGTCGGCCCGGCCCTTCTAAGTCCATCTGGAGGGTGCTTGACCTTGGCTGACCTCATTTGGCTGGCCCGGCCCGTCTAAGTCGATCAGGAGGAACCTTGATCTTGGCTGATCTCATATGGCCGCCCAGGCCATTCTAAGTCGATCTGGAGGTACCTTGGCCTTGGCTGACCTCATATGGTCGGCCCGACCCTTCTAAGTCGATCTGGTGGGACCTTGATCTTGGCTGACCTCATTTGGCTGACCCGGCAATTCTGAGTCGAACTGGAGGGACCTTGACTTTGGCTGACCTCATATGGCCGTCCCGTCCCTTCTAAGTTGATCTGGAGGGACCTTGACCTTGGACTACCTCATATGGTTGGACCGTCCCTTCTAAGTCGATCTGGAGGGTGCTTGACCTTGGCTGACCTCATTTGGCTGGCCCGGCCCTTCTGAGTCGATCTGGAGGGACCTTGATCTTGGCTGACCTGATATGGTCGGCCCGGCCCTTCTAAGTCCATCTGGAGGATGCTTGACCTTGGCTGACCTCATTTGGCTGGCCCGGCAATTCCGAGTCGATCTGGTGGGACCTTGATCAATGCTGACCTAATTTGGCCGTCCCGGCCCTTCTGAGTCGATCTGGAGCTACCTGTACCTTGGATGACCTCATATGATCGGCCCGGCCCATCTGAGTCGATCTGGAGGAACCTTGACCTTGACTGACCTCATATGGTTGGGCCATCCCTTCTAAGTCGTTCTGGAAGGAGCTTGAACTTGGCTGACCTCATGCGGCTGGCCCGGCCATTCTAAGTCGATCTGAAGGGACCTTGATCTTGGCTGATATCATATGGTCGGCCCGGCCCTTCTAAGTTGACCTGGAGGGACCTTGACCTTGTCTCACCTCATTTGGCCGTACCGGCCCTTCTTAGTCGATCTGGAGGGACCTTGACCTTGGGTGACCTCACATATTCGGCCCGGCCCTTCTGAATCGATCTGGAGGAACCTTGACCTTGGCTGACCTCATATGGTCGGTCCGGCCCTTCTGAGTCGATCTGGAGGGACCTTGACCTTGGCTGACCTCATATGGTCGGCCCGGCCCTTCTAAGTCCATCTGGAGGGTGCTTGACCTTGGCTGACCTCATTTGGCTGGCCCGGCCCGTCTAAGTCGATCAGGAGGAACCTTGATCTTGGCTGACCTCATATGGTCGGCCCGACCCTTCTAAGTCGATCTGGTGGGACCTTCACCTTGGCTGACCTCATATCGTTGGACCGTTCCTTCTAAGTCGATCTGGTGGGACCTTGACCTTGTCTGACCTCATGTGGTCGGCCCGGCCCTTCTAAGTCAATCAGGAGGGGCCTTGATCTTGGCTGATCTCATATGGCCGACCCGGCCCTTCTAAGTCGATCTGGAGGGACCTTGGCCTTGGCTGACCTCATATGTCCGTCCCGTCCCTTCTAAGTTGATCTGGAGGGACCTTGACCTTGGACTACCTCATATGGTTGGACCGTCCCTTCTAAGTCGATCTGGAGGGTGTTTGTCCTTGGCTGACCTCATTTGGCTGGCCCGGCCCTTCTGAGTCGATCTGGAGGGACCTTGATCTTGGCTGACCTCATATGGCCGACCAGGCCATTCTAAGTCGATCTGGAGGTACCTTGGCCTTGGCTGACCTCATATGGTCGGCCCGATCCTTCTAAGTCGATCTGGTGAGACCATGACCTTGTCTGACCTCATGTGGTCGGCCCGGCCCTTCTAAGTCGATCAGGATGGGCCTTGACCTTGGCTGATCTCATATGGCCGACCCGGCCCTTCTAAGTCCATCTGGAGGGACCTTGGCCTTGGCTGACCTCATATGGCCGTCCCGATCCCTTCTAAGTTATTCTGGACGGACCTTGACCTAGGACTACCTCATATGGTTGGACCGTTTCTTCTAAGTCTATTTTGAGGGTGCTTGACATTGGCTGAACTTATTTGGTTGGCCCGGCCCTTCTAAGTCGATCTGGAGGGACCTTGACCTTGGATGAACTCATATGGGCGGCCCGGCCCTTCTAAGTCGATCTGGAGGGACCTTGACCTTGGCTGACCTGATATGGTCGGCTCGGCCCTTCTAAGTCCATCTGGAGTATGCTTGACCTTGGCTGACCTCATTTGGCTGGCCCGGCAATTCCGAGTCGATCTGGAGGGACCTTGACCTTGGCTGAACTCATATGGTTTGGCCGTCTCTTCTAAGTCGATCTGGAGGGACCTTGAACTTGGCTGACCTCATATGGTCGGCCCGACCCTTCTAAGTCGATCTGGTGTGACCTTGACCTTGTCTGACCTCATGTGGTCGGCCCGGCCCTTCTAAGTCGATCAGGCGGGACCTTGAACTTGGCTGACCTCATTTGGCTGACCCGTCCCTTCTGAGTCGATCTGGAGAGACATTGATCTTAGCTGACCTGATATGGTCGGCCCGGCCCTTCTAAGTCCATCTGGAGGATGCTTGACCTTGGCTGACCTCATTTGGCTGGCCCGGCAATTCCGAGTCGATCTGGTGGGACCTTGATCAATGCTGACCTAATTTGGCCGTCCCGGCCCTTCTGAGTCGATCTGGAGGAACCTTGACCTTGAATGACCTCATATGGTCGGCCCGGCCCTTCTAAGTCCATCTGGAGGGTGCTTGACCTTGGCTGACCTCATTTGGCTGGCCCAGCCCGTCTAAGTCGATCAGGAGGAACCTTGAACTTGGCTGACCTCATATGGCCGACCCGGCCCTTCTAAGTCGATCTGGAGGGACCTTGATCTTGGCTGACCTAATATGGCCGACCCGGCCCTTCTAAGTCGATCTGGAGGGACCTTGGCCTTGGCTGACCTCATATGGCCGTCCCGTCCTTTCTAAGTTGATCTGGAGGGACCTTGACCTTGGACTACCTCATATGGTTGGGCCGTCCCTTCTAAGTCGATCTGGAGGGACCTTGGCCTTGGCTGACCTCATATGGCCGTCCCGTCCCTTCTAAGTTAATTTGGACGGACCTTGACCTAGGACTACCTCATATGGTTGGACCGTCCCTTCTAAGTCGATTTGGAGGGTGCTTGACATTGGCTGACCTCATTTGGCTGGCCCGGCCCTTCTAAGTCGATCTGGAGGGACCTTGACCTTGGCTGAACTCATATGATTGGGTCGTCTCTTCTAAGTCGATCTGGAGTGACCTTGAACTTGGCTGACCTCATATGGTCGGCCCGACCCTTCTAAGTCGATCTGGTGTGACCTTGACCTTGTCTGACCTCATGTGGTCGGCCGGGCCCTTCTGAGTCGATCTGGAGGTACCTTGACCTTGGACTACCTCATATGGTTGGACCGTCCCTTCTAAGTCGATCTGGAGGGTGCTTGACCTTGGCTGAACTCATATGGTTGGGCCGTCTCTTCTAAGTCGATCTGGAGGGACCTTGAACTTGGCTGACCTCATATGGTCGGCCCGACCCTTCTAAGTCGATCTGGTGTGACCTTGACCTTGTCTGACCTCATGTGGTCGGCCCGGCCCTTCTAAGTCGATCAGGCGGGACCTTGATCTTAGCTGACCTCATTTGGCTGACCCGGCATTTCTGAGTCGAACTGGAGGGACCTTGACTTTGGCAAACCTCATATGGCCGTCCCGTCCCTTCAAGTTGATCTGGAGGGTCCTTGACCTTGGACTACCTCATATGGTTGGGCCGTCCCTTCTAAGTCAATCTGGAAGGAGCTTGAACTTGGCTGACCTCATGCGGCTGGCCCGGCCATTCTAAGTCGATCTGGAGGGACCTTGATCTTGGCTGACCTCATATGGTCGGCTCGGCCCTTCTAAGTTGATCTGGAGGGACCTTGACCTTGTCTGACCTCTTTTGGCCGTACCGGCCCTTCTGAGTCAATCTGGAGGGACCTTGACCTTGTCTGACCTCATTTGGTCGGCCCGGCCCTTATGAATCGATCTGGAGGGACCTTGACCTTGGCCTACCTCATATGGTTGGACCGTCCCTTCTAAGTCGATCTGGAAGGAGCTTGAACTTAGCTGACCTCATGCGGCTGGCCCGGCCATTCTAAGTAGATCTGGAGGGACCTTGATCTTGGCTGACCTCATATTGTCGGCACGGCCCTTCTAAGTTGATCTGGAGGGACCTTGACCTTGTCTGACCTCATTTGGCCGTACCGGCCCTTCTGAGTCGATCTGGAGGGACCTTGACCTTGGGTGACCTCACATATTCGGCCCGGCCCTTCTGAATCGATCTGGAGGAACCTTGACCTTGGCTGACCTCATATGGTCGGTCCGGCCCTTCTGAGTCGATCTGGAGGGACCTTGACCTTGGCTGACCTCATATGGTCGGCCCGGCCCTTCTAAGTCCATCTGGAGGGTGCTTGACCTTGGCTGACCTCATTTGGCTGGCCCGGCCCGTCTAAGTCGATCAGGAGGAACCTTGATCTTGGCTGACCTCATATGGTCGGCCCGACCCTTCTAATTCGATCTGGTGGGACCTTCACCTTGGCTGACCTCATATCGTTGGACCGTTCCTTCTAAGTCGATCTGGTTGGGACCTTGACCTTGTCTGACCTCATGTGGTCGGCCCGGCCCTTCTAAGTCAATCAGGAGGGGCCTTGATCTTGGCTGATCTCATATGGCCGACCCGGCCCTTCTAAGTCGATCTGGAGGGACCTTGGCCTTGGCTGACCTCATATGGCCGTCCCGTCCCTTCTAAGTTGATCTGGAGGGACCTTGACCTTGGACTACCTCATATGGTTGGACCGTCCCTTCTAAGTCGATCTGGAGGGTGTTTGTCCTTGGCTGACCTCATTTGGCTGGCCCGGCCCTTCTGAGTCGATCTGGAGGGACCTTGATCTTGGCTGACCTCATATGGCCGACCAGGCCATTCTAAGTCGATCTGGAGGTACCTTGGCCTTGGCTGACCTCATATGGTCGGCCCGATCCTTCTAAGTCGATCTGGTGAGACCATGACCTTGTCTGACCTCATGTGGTCGGCCCGGCCCTTCTAAGTCGATCAGGAGGGGCCTTGATCTTGGCTGATCTCATATGGCCGTCCCGTCCCTTCTAAGTTGATCTGGAGGGACCTTGACCTTGGACTACCTCATATGGTTGGACCGTCCCTTCTAAGTCGATCTGGAGGGTGTTTGTCCTTGGCTGACCTCATTTGGCTGGCCCGGCCCTTCTGAGTCGATCTGGAGGGACCTTGATCTTGGCTGACCTCATATGGCCGACCAGGCCATTCTAAGTCGATCTGGAGGTACCTTGGCCTTGGCTGACCTCATATGGTCGGCCCGATCCTTCTAAGTCGATCTGGTGAGACCATGACCTTGTCTGACCTCATGTGGTCGGCCCGGCCCTTCTAAGTCGATCAGGAGGGGCCTTGATCTTGGCTGATCTCATATGGCCGGCCCGGCCCTTCTAAGTCGATCTGGAGGGACCTTGACCTTGGCTGACCTGATATGGTCGGCTCGGCCCTTCTAAGTCCATCTGGAGGATGCTTGACCTTGGCTGACCTCATTTGGCTGGCCCGGCAATTCCGAGTCGATCTGGAGGGACCTTGAACTTGGCTGAACTCATATGGTTTGGCCGTCTCTTCTAAGTCGATCTGGAGGGACCTTGAACTTGGCTGACCTCATATGGTCGGCCCGACCCTTCTAAGTCGATCTGGTGTGACCTTGACCTTGTCTGACCTCATGTGGTCGGCCCGGCCCTTCTAAGTCGATCAGGCGGGACCTTGAACTTGGCTGACCTCATTTGGCTGACCCGTCCCTTCTAAGTTGATCTGGAGGGACCTTGACCTTGGACTACCTCATATGGTTGGACCGTCCCTTCTAAGTCGATCTGGAGGGTGCTTGACCTTGGCTGACCTCATTTGGCTGGCCCGGCCCTTCTGAGTCGATCTGGAGAGACATTGATCTTAGCTGACCTGATATGGTCGGCCCGGCCCTTCTAAGTCCATCTGGAGGATGCTTGACCTTGGCTCACCTCATTTGGCTGGCCCGGCAATTCCGAGTCGATCTGGTGGGACCTTGATCAATGCTGACCTAATTTGGCCGTCCCGGCCCTTCTGAGTCGATCTGGAGCTACCTTTACCTTGGGTGACCTCATATGATCGGCCCGGCCCATCTGAGTCGATCTGGAGGAACCTTGACCTTGACTGACCTCATATGGTCGGCCCGGCCCTTCTAAGTCGATCTGGAGGGACCTTGATCTTGGCTGACCTAATATGGCCGACCCGGCCCTTCTTAGTCGATCTGGAGGGACCTTGGCCTTGGCTGACCTCATATGGCCGTCCCGTCCTTTCTAAGTTGATCTGGAGGGACCTTGACCTTGGACTACCTCATATGGTTGGACCGTCCCTTCTAAGTCGATCTGGAGGGACCTTGGCCTTGGCTGACCTCATATGGCCGTCCCGTCCCTTCTAAGTTAATTTGGACGGACCTTGACCTAGGACTACCTCATATGGTTGGACCGTCTCTTCTAAGTCGATTTGGAGGGTGCTTGACATTGGCTGACCTCATTTGGCTGGCCCGGCCCTTCTAAGTCGATCTGGAGGGACCTTGACCTTGGCTGAACTCATATGATTGGGTCGTCTCTTCTAAGTCGATCTGGAGTGACCTTGAACTTGGCTGACCTCATATGGTCGGCCCGACCCTTCTAAGTCGATCTGGTGTGACCTTGACCTTGTCTGACCTCATGTGGTCGGCCGGGCCCTTCTGAGTCGATCTGGAGGTACCTTGACCTTGGACTACCTCATATGGTTGGACCGTCCCTTCTAAGTCGATCTGGAGGGTGCTTGACCTTGGCTGAACTCATATGGTTGGGCCGTCTCTTCTAAGTCGATCTGGAGGGACCTTGAACTTGGCTGACCTCATATGGTCGGCCCGACCCTTCTAAGTCGATCTGGTGTGACCTTGACCTTGTCTGACCTCATGTGGTCGGCCCGGCCCTTCTAAGTCGATCAGGCGGGACCTTGATCTTGGCTGACCTCATTTGGCTGACCCGGCATTTCTGAGTCGAACTGGAGGGACCTTGACTTTGGCAAACCTCATATGGCCGTCCCGTCCCTTCAAGTTGATCTGGAGGGTCCTTGACCTTGGACTACCTCATATGGTTGGGCCGTCCCTTCTAAGTCAATCTGGAAGGAGCTTGAACTTGGCTGACCTCATGCGGCTGGCCCGGCCATTCTAAGTCGATCTGGAGGGACCTTGATCTTGGCTGACCTCATATGGTCGGCTCGGCCCTTCTAAGTTGATCTGGAGGGACCTTGACCTTGTCTGACCTCTTTTGGCCGTACCGGCCCTTCTGAGTCAATCTGGAGGGACCTTGACCTTGTCTGACCTCATGTGGTCGGCCCGGCCCTTATGAATCGATCTGGAGGGACCTTGACCTTGGCCTACCTCATATGGTTGGACCGTCCCTTCTAAGTCGATCTGGAAGGAGCTTGAACTTAGCTGACCTCATGCGGCTGGCCCGGCCATTCTAAGTAGATCTGGAGGGACCTTGATCTTGGCTGACCTCATATGGTCGGCCCGGCCCTTCTAAGTTGATCTGGAGGGACCTTGACCTTGTCTGACCTCATGTGGTCGGCCCGGCCCTTATGAATCGATCTGGAGGGACCTTGACCTTGGCCTACCTCATATGGTTGGACCGTCCCTTCTAAATCGATCTGGAAGGAGCTTGATCTTGGCTGACCTCATGCGGCTGGCCCGGCTATTCTAAGTAGATCTGGAGGGACCTTGATCTTGGCTGACCTCATATGGTCGGCACGGCCCTTCTAAGTTGATCTGGAGGGACCTTGACCTTGTCTGACCTCATTTGGCCGTACCGGCCCTTCTGAGTCGATCTGGAGGGACCTTGACCTTGGGTGACCTCACATATTCGGCCCGGCCCTTCTGAATCGATCTGGAGGAACCTTGACCTTGGCTGACCTCATATGGTCGGTCCGGCCCTTCTGAGTCGATCTGGAGGGACCTTGACCTTGGCTGACCTCATATGGTCGGCCCGGCCCTTCTAAGTCCATCTGGAGGGTGCTTGACCTTGGCTGACCTCATTTGGCTGGCCCGGCCCGTCTAAGTCGATCAGGAGGAACCTTGATCTTGGCTGACCTCATATGGTCGGCCCGACCCTTCTAATTCGATCTGGTGGGACCTTCACCTTGGCTGACCTCATATCGTTGGACCGTTCCTTCTAAGTCGATCTGGTGGGACCTTGACCTTGTCTGACCTCATGTGGTCGGCCCGGCCCTTCTAAGTCAATCAGGAGGGGCCTTGATCTTGGCTGATCTCATATGGCCGACCCGGCCCTTCTAAGTCGATCTGGAGGGACCTTGGCCTTGGCTGACCTCATATGGCCGTCCCGTCCCTTCTAAGTTGATCTGGAGGGACCTTGACCTTGGACTACCTCATATGGTTGGACCGTCCCTTCTAAGTCGATCTGGAGGGTGTTTGTCCTTGGCTGACCTCATTTGGCTGGCCCGGCCCTTCTGAGTCGATCTGGAGGGACCTTGATCTTGGCTGACCTCATATGGCCGACCAGGCCATTCTAAGTCGATCTGGAGGTACCTTGGCCTTGGCTGACCTCATATGGTCGGCCCGATCCTTCTAAGTCGATCTGGTGAGACCATGACCTTGTCTGACCTCATGTGGTCGGCCCGGCCCTTCTAAGTCGATCAGGAGGGGCCTTGATCTTGGCTGATCTCATATGGCCGACCCGGCCCTTCTAAGTCCATCTGGAGGGACCTTGTCCTTGGCTGACCTCATATGGCCTTCCCGATCCCTTCTAAGTTATTCTGGACGGACCTTGACCTAGGACTACCTCATATGGTTGGACCGTTTCTTCTAAGTCTATGTTGAGGGTGCTTGACATTGGCTGAACTTATTTGGTTGGCCCGGCCCTTCTAAGTCGATCTGGAGGGACCTTGACCTTGGATGAACTCATATGGGCGGCCCGGCCCTTCTAAGTCGATCTGGAGGGACCTTGACCTTGGCTGACCTGATATGGTCGGCTCGGCCCTTCTAAGTCCATCTGGAGGATGCTTGACCTTGGCTGACCTCATTTGGCTGGCCCGGCAATTCCGAGTCGATCTGGAGGGACCTTGACCTTGGCTGAACTCATATGGTTTGGCCGTCTCTTCTAAGTCGATCTGGAGGGACCTTGAACTTGGCTGACCTCATATGGACGGCCCGACCCTTCTAAGTCGATCTGGTGTGACCTTGACCTTGTCTGACCTCATGTGGTCGGCCCGGCCCTTCTAAGTCGATCAGGCGGGACCTTGAACTTGGCTGACCTCATTTGGCTGACCCGTCCCTTCTAAGTTGATCTGGAGGGACCTTAACCTTGGACTACCTCATATGGTTGGACCGTCCCTTCTAAGTCGATCTGGAGGGTGCTTGACCTTGGCTGACCTCATTTGGCTGGCCCGGCCCTTCTGAGTCGATCTGGAGAGACATTGATCTTAGCTGACCTGATATGGTCGGCCCGGCCCTTCTAAGTCCATCTGGAGGATGCTTGACATTGGCTGACCTCATTTGGCTGGCCCGGCCCTTCTAAGTCGATCTGGAGGGACCTTGACCTTGGCTGAACTCATATGATTGGGTCGTCTCTTCTAAGTCGATCTGGAGTGACCTTGAACTTGGCTGACCTCATATGGTCGGCCCGACCCTTCTAAGTCGATCTGGTGTGACCTTGACCTTGTCTGACCTCATGTGGTCGGCCGAGCCCTTCTGAGTCGATCTGGAGGAACCTTGACCTTGACTGACCTCATATGGTCGGCCCGGCCCTTCTAAGTACATCTGGAGGGTGCTTGACCTTGGCTGACCTCATTTGGCTGGCCCAGCCCGTCTAAGTCGATCAGGAGGAACCTTGAACTTGGCTGACCTCATATGGCCGACCCGGCCCTTCTAAGTCGATCTGGAGGGACCTTGATCTTGGCTGACCTAATATGGCCGACCCGGCCCTTCTAAGTCGATCTGGAGGGACCTTGGCCTTGGCTGACCTCATATGGCCGTCCCGTCCTTTCTAAGTTGATCTGGAGGGACCTTGACCTTGGACTACCTCATATGGTTGGACCGTCCCTTCTAAGTCGATCTGGAGGGACCTTGGCCTTGGCTGACCTCATATGGCCGTCCCGTTCCTTCTAAGTTAATTTGGACGGACCTTGACCTAGGACTACCTCATATGGTTGGACCGTCCCTTCTAAGTCGATTTGGAGGGTGCTTGACATTGGCAGACCTCATTTGGCTGGCCCGGCCCTTCTAAGTCGATCTGGAGGGACCTTGACCTTGGCTGAACTCATATGATTGGGTCGTCTCTTCTAAGTCGATCTGGAGTGACCTTGAACTTGGCTGACCTCATATGGTCGGCCCGACCCTTCTAAGTCGATCTGGTGTGACCTTGACCTTGTCTGACCTCATGTGGTCGGCCGGGCCCTTCTGAGTCGATCTGGAGGTACCTTGACCTTGGACTACCTCATATGGTTGGACCGTCCCTTCTAAGTCGATCTGGAGGGTGCTTGACCTTGGCTGACCTCATTTGGCTGGCCCGGCCCTTCTGAGTCGATCTGGAGAGACATTGATCTTAGCTGACCTGATATGGTCGGCCCGGCCCTTCTAAGTCCATCTGGAGGATGCTTGACCTTGGCTGACCTCATTTGGCTGGCCCGGCAATTCCGAGTCGATCTGGTGGGACCTTGATCAATGCTGACCTAATTTGGCCGTCCCGGCCCTTCTGAGTCGATCTGGAGCTACCTTTACCTTGGGTGACCTCATATGATCGGCCCGGCCCATCTGAGTCGATCTGGAGGAACCTTGACCTTGACTGACCACATATGGTCGGCCCGGCCCTTCTAAGTCCATCTGGGGGGTGCTTGACCTTGGCTGACCTCATTTGGCTGGCCCAGCCCGTCTAAGTCGATCAGGAGGAACCTTGATCTTGGCTGACCTCATATGGCCGACCCGGCCCTTCTAAGTCGATCTGGAGGGACCTTGATCTTGGCTGACCTAATATGGCCGACCCGGCCCTTCTAAGTCGATCTGGAGGGACCTTGGCCTTGGCTGACCTCATATGGCCGTCCAGTCCTTTCTAAGTTGATCTGGAGGGACCTTGACCTTGGACTACCTCATATGGTTGGACCGTCCCTTCTAAGTCGATCTGGAGGGACCTTGGCCTTGGCTGACCTCATATGGCCGTCCCGTCCCTTCTAAGTTAATTTGGACGGACCTTGACCTAGGACTACCTCATATGGTTGGACCGTCCCTTCTAAGTCGATTTGGAGGGTGCTTGACATTGGCTGACCTCATTTGGCTGGCCCGGCCCTTCTAAGTCGATCTGGAGGGACCTTGACCTTGGCTGAACTCATATGATTGGGTCGTCTCTTCTAAGTCGATCTGGAGTGACCTTGAACTTGGCTGACCTCATATGGTCGGCCCGACCCTTCTAAGTCGATCTGGTGTGACCTTGACCTTGTCTGACCTCATGTGGTCGGCCCGGCCCTTCTAAGTCAATCAGGAGGGGCCTTGATCTTGGCTGATCTCATATGGCCGACCCGGCCCTTCTAAGTCGATCTGGAGGGACCTTGGCCTTGGCTGACCTCATATGGCCGTCCCGTCCCTTCTAAGTTTATCTGGAGGGACCTTGACCTTGGACTACCTCATATGGTTGGACCGTCCCTTCTAAGTCGATCTGGAGGGTGTTTGTCCTTGGCTGACCTCATTTGGCTGGCCCGGCCCTTCTGAGTCGATCTGGAGGGACCTTGATCTTGGCTGACCTCATATGGCCGACCAGGCCATTCTAAGTCGATCTGGAGGTACCTTGGCCTTGGCTGACCTCATATGGTCGGCCCGATCCTTCTAAGTCGATCTGGTGAGACCATGACCTTGTCTGACCTCATGTGGTCGGCCCGGCCCTTCTAAGTCGATCAGGAGGGGCCTTGATCTTGGCTGATCTCATATGGCCGACCCGGCCCTTCTAAGTCCATCTGGAGGGACCTTGGCCTTGGCTGACCTCATATGGCCGTCCCGATCCCTTCTAAGTTATTCTGGACGGACCTTGACCTAGGACTACCTCATATGGTTGGACCGTTTCTTCTAAGTCTATTTTGAGGGTGCTTGACATTGGCTGAACTTATTTGGTTGGCCCGGCACTTCTAAGTCGATCTGGAGGGACCTTGACCTTGGATGAACTCATATGGGCGGCCCGGCCCTTCTAAGTCGATCTGGAGGGACCTTGACCTTGGCTGACCTGATATGGTCGGCTCGGCCCTTCTAAGTCCATCTGGAGGATGCTTGAACTTGGCTGACCTCATTTGGCTGGCCCGGCAATTCCGAGTCGATCTGGAGGGACCTTGACCTTGGCTGAACTCATATGGTTTGGCCGTCTCTTCTAAGTCGATCTGGAGGGACCTTGAACTTGGCTGACCTCATATGGACGGCCCGACCCTTCTAAGTCGATCTGGTGTGACCTTGACCTTTTCTGACCTCATGTGGTCGGCCCGGCCCTTCTAAGTCGATCAGGCGGGACCTTGAACTTGGCTGACCTCATTTGGCTGACCCGTCCCTTCTAAGTTGATCTGGAGGGACCTTAACCTTGGACTACCTCATATGGTTGGACCGTCCCTTCTAAGTCGATCTGGAGGGACCTTGAACTTGGCTGACCTCATATGGTCGGCCCGACCCTTCTAAGTCGATCTGGTGTGACCTTGACCTTGTCTGACCTCATGTGGTCGGCCCGGCCCTTCTAAGTCGATCAGGCGGGACCTTGATCTTGGCTGACCTCATTTGGCTGACCCGGCATTTCTGAGTCGAACTGGAGGAACCTTGACTTTGGCAAACCTCATATGGCCGTCCCGTCCCTTCAAGTTGATCTGGAGGGTCCTTGACCTTGGACTACCTCATATGGTTGGGCCGTCCCTTCTAAGTCGATCTGGAGGGTGCTTGACCTTGGCTGACCTCATTTGGCTGGCCCGGCCCTTCTGAGTCGATCTGGAGGGACCTTGATCTTGGCTGACCTGATATGGTCGGCCCGGCCCTTCTAAGTCCATCTGGAGGATGCTTGACCTTGGCTGACCTCATTTGGCTGGCCCGGCAATTCCGAGTCGATCTGGTGGGACCTTGATCAATGCTGACCTAATTTGGCCGTCCCGGCCCATCTGAGTCGATCTGGAGGAACCTTGACCTTGACTGACCTCATATGGTCGGCCCGGCCCTTCTAAGTACATCTGGAGGGTGCTTGACCTTGGCTGACCTCATTTGGCTGGCCCAGCCCGTCTAAGTCGATCAGGAGGAACCTTGAACTTGGCTGACCTCATATGGCCGACCCGGCCCTTCTAAGTCGATCTGGAGGGACCTTGATCTTGGCTGACCTAATATGGCCGACCCGGCCCTTCTAAGTCGATCTGGAGGGACCTTGGCCTTGGCTGACCTCATATGGCCGTCCCGTCCTTTCTAAGTTGATCTGGAGGGACCTTGACCTTGGACTACCTCATATGGTTGGACCGTCCCTTCTAAGTCGATCTGGAGGGACCTTGGCCTTGGCTGACCTCATATGGCCGTCCCGTCCGTTCTAAGTTAATTTGGACGGACCTTGACCTAGGACTACCTCATATGGTTGGACCGTCCCTTCTAAGTCGATTTGGAGGGTGCTTGATATTGGCTGACCTCATTTGGCTGGCACGGCCCTTCTAAGTCGATCTGGAGGGACCTTGACCTTGGCTGAACTCATATGATTGGGTCGTCTCTTCTAAGTCGATCTGGAGTGACCTTGAACTTGGCTGACCTCATATGGTCGGCCCGACCCTTCTAAGTCGATCTGGTGTGACCTTGACCTTGTCTGACCTCATGTGGTCGGCCGGGCCCTTCTGAGTCGATCTGGAGGTACCTTGACCTTGGACTACCTCATATGGTTGGACCGTCCCTTCTAAGTCGATCTGGAGGGTGCTTGACCTTGGCTGACCTCATTTGGCTGGCCCGGCCCTTCTGAGTCGATCTGGAGAGACATTGATCTTAGCTGACCTGATATGGTCGGCCCGGCCCTTCTAAGTCCATCTGGAGGATGCTTGACCTTGGCTGACCTCATTTGGCTGGCCCGGCAATTCCGAGTCGATCTGGTGGGACCTTGATCAATGCTGACCTAATTTGGCCGTCCCGGCCCTTCTGAGTCGATCTGGAGCTACCTTTACCTTGGGTGACCTCATATGATCGGCCCGGCCCATCTGAGTCGATCTGGAGGAACCTTGACCTTGACTGACCACATATTGTCGGCCCGGCCCTTCTAAGTCCATCTGGAGGGTGCTTGACCTTGGCTGACCTCATTTGGCTGGCCCAGCCCGTCTAAGTCGATCAGGAGGAACCTTGATCTTGGCTGACCTCATATGGCCGACCTGGCCCTTCTAAGTCGATCTGGAGGGACCTTGATCTTGGCTGACCTAATATGGCCGACCCGGCCCTTCTAAGTCGATCTGGAGGGACCTTGGCCTTGGCTGACCTCATATGGCCGTCCCGTCCTTTCTAAGTTGATCTGGAGGGACCTTGACCTTGGACTACCTCATATGGTTGGACCGTCCCTTCTAAGTCGATCTGGAGGGACCTTGGCCTTGGCTGACCTCATATGGCCGTCCCGTCCCTTCTAATTTAATTTGGACGGACCTTGACCTAGGACTACCTCATATGGTTGGACCGTCCCTTCTAAGTCGATTTGGAGGGTGCTTGACATTGGCTGACCTCATTTGGCTGGCCCGGCCCTTCTAAGTCGATCTGGAGGGACCTTGACCTTGGCTGAACTCATATGATTGGGTCGTCTCTTCTAAGTCGATCTGGAGTGACCTTGAACTTGGCTGACCTCATATGGTCGGCCCGACCCTTCTAAGTCGATCTGGTGTGACCTTGACCTTGTCTGACCTCATGTGGTCGGCCGGGCCCTTCTAAGTCGATCAGGCGGGACCTTGAGCTTGGCTGACCTCATTTGACTGACCCGGCCCTTCTGAGTCGATCTGGAGGTACCTTTACCTTGGGTGACCTCATATGATCGGCCCGGCCCTTCTGAGTCGATCTGGAGGGACCTTGATCTTGGCTGACCTGATATGGTCGGCCTGGCCCTTCTAAGTCCATCTGGAGGTTGCTTGACCTTGACTGACCTCATTTGGCTGGCCGGGCAATTCCGAGTCGATCTAGTGGGACCTTGATCATTGCTGACCTAATTTGGCCGTCCCGGCCCTTCTGAGTTGATCTGGAGGTTCCTTTACCTTGGGTGACCTCATATGATCGGCCCGGCCCATCTGAGTCGATCTGGAGGATCCTTGACCTTGACTGACCTCATATGGTTGGGCCGTCCCTTCTAAGTCGATCTGGAATGAGCTTGAACTTGGCTGACCTCATGCGGCTGGCCCGGCCATTCTAAGTCGATCTGGAGGGACGTTGAACTTGGCTGACCTCATTTGGCCGTCCCGGCTCTTCTGAGTCGATCTGGTGGGACCTTGACCTTGGCTGACCTCATATGGTCGGCCCGGCCCTTCTAAGTCGATCAGGAGGGACCTTGATCTTGGCTGATCTCATATGGCCGACCAGGCCCTTCTAAGTTGATTTGGAGGGACCTTGTCCTTGAAGGACCTCGTATGGTTGGACCGTTCATTCTAAGTCGAACCGGAGGGACCAAGACCTTGGCTGACCTCAAATTGCCGAACCGACCCTTCTAAGTCGATCTGGTGGGACCTTGACCTTGTCTGACCTCATGTGGTCGGCCCGGCCCTTCTAAGTCGATCTGGAGGGACCTTGGCCTTGTGCTGACCTCATATGGCCGTCCCGTCCCTACTAAGTTGATCTGGACGGACCTTGACCTAGGACTACCTCATATGGTTGGACCGTCCCTTCTAAGTCGATTTGGAGGGTGCTTGACATTGGCTGACCTCATTTGGCTGGCCCGGCCCTTCTAAGTCGATCTGGAGGGACCTTGACCTTGGATGAACCCATATGGGCGGCCCGGCCCTTCTAAGTCGATCTGGAGGGACCTTGACCTTGGCTGACCTGATATGGTCGGCCCGTCCCTTCTAAGTTGATTTGGAGGGACCTTGTCCTTGAAGGACCTCATATGGTTGGACCGTCCATTCTAAGTCGATCCGGAGGGACCAAGACCTTGGCTGACCTCAAATTGCAGACACGTCCCTAATAAGTCGATCTGGAGGGATCTTGACCAAGGCTGACATCATTAGGCCGTCCCGGCCCATCTGAGTCGATCTGGTGGGACCTTGATTTTGGCTGACATCATATGGCCGACCCGCCCCTTCTAAGTCGATCTGTAGGTACCTTGGCCTTGGCTGACCTCATATGGTCGGCCCGACCCTTCTAAGTCGATCTGGTGGGACCTTGACCTTGTCTGAACTCATGTGGTTGGCCCGGCCCTTCTAAGTCGATCAGGAGGGACCTTGACCTTGGCTGACCTGATATGGTCGGCCCGGCCCTTCTAAGTCCATCTGGAGGATGCTTGACCTTGGCTGACCTCATTTGGCTGGCCCGGCTCTTCTGAGTCGATCTGGTGGGTCCTTGACCCTGTCTGACCTCATGTGGTCGGCCCGGCCATTCTAAGTCGATCTGGAGGTACCTTGGCCTTGGCTGACCTCATATGGCCGTCCCGATCCTTCTAAGTTAATCTGGACGGACCTTGACCTAGGACTACCTCATATGGTTGGACCGTCCCTTCTAAGTCTATTTGGAGGGTGCTTGACATTGGCTGACCTTATTTGGTTAGCCCGGCCCTTCTAAGTCGATCTGGAGGGACCTTGACCTTGGATGAACTCATGTGGGCGGCCCGGCCCTTCTAAGTCGATATGGAGGGACCTTGACCTTGGCTGACCTTATATGGTCGGCCCGGCCCTTCTAAGTCCATCTGGAGGATGCTTGACCTTGGCTGACCTCATTTGGCTGGCCCGGCAATTCCGAGTCGATCTGGAGGGACCTTGACCTTGGCTGAACTCATATGGTTGGGCCGTCTCTTCTAAGTCGATCTGGAGAGACCTTTAACTTGGCTGACCTCATATGGTCGGCCCGACCCTTCTAAGTCGATCTGGTGTGACCTTGACCTTGTCTGACCTCATGTGGTCGGCCCGGCCCTTCTAAGTCGATCAGGCGGGACCTTGATCTTGGCTGACCTCATTTGGCTGACCCGGCAATTCTGAGTCGAACTGGAGGGACCTTGACCTTGGCTGACCTCATATGGCCGACCAGGCCATTCTAAGTCGATCTGGAGGTACCTTGGCCTTGGCTGACCTCATATGGTCGGCCCGACCCTTCTAAGTCGATCTGGTGAGACCTTGACCTTGTCTGACCTCATGTGGTCGGCCCGGCCCTTCTAAGTCGATCAGGAGGGGCCTTGATCTTGGCTGATGTCATATGGCCGACCCGGCCCTTCTAAGTCCATCTGGAGGTACCTCGGCCTTGGCTGACCTCATATGGCCGTCCCGATCCTTCTAAGTTAATCTGGACGGACCTTGACCTAGGACTACCTCATATGGTTGGACCGTCCCTTCTAAGTCTATATGGAGGGTGCTTGACATTGGCTGACCTCATGTGGTCGGCCCGGCCCTTCTAAGTCGATCAGGAGGGGCCTTGATCTTGGCTGATCTCATATGGCCGACCCGACCCTTCTAAGTCGATCTGGTGGGACCTTGACCCTGTCTGACCTCATGTGGTCGGCCCGGCCCTTCTAAGTCGATCTGGAGGGACCTTGGCCTTGTGCTGACCTCATATGGCCGTCCCGCCCCTTCTAAGTTGATCTGGACGGACCTTGACCTAGGACTACCTCATATGGTTGGACCGTCCCTTCTAAGTCTATTTGGAGGGTGCTTGACATTGGCTGACCTTATTTGGTTGGCCCGGCCCTTCTAAGTCGATCTGGAGGGACCTTGACCTTGGATGAACTCATATGGGCGGCCCGGCCCTGCTAAGTTGAACTGGAGGGACGTTGAACTTGGCTGACCTCATTTGGCCGTCCCGGCCCTTCTAAGTCGACCTGGAGGGACCTTGTACTTGGCTGACCTCATGTAACCGACCCGGCCCTTCTGAGTCGATCTGGAGGGACCTTGATCTTGGCTGACCTCATATGGTCGACCCGGCCCTTCTAAGTCTATATGGAGGGACGTTGACCTCGGCTGACCTCATTTGGCCGTTCAGGCCCCTCTGAGTCTACCTGGAGGGTCCTTGAACTTGGCTGACCTCACATGATCGACCCGGCCCTTCTAAGTCGATCTGTAAGGACCTTGACCTTGGCTGACCTCATATGGCCGACCCGGCCCTGCTAAGTTGAACTGGAGGGACGTTGAACTTGGCTGACCTCATTTGGCCGTCCCGGCCCTTCTAAGTCGACCTGGAGGGACCTTGACCTTGGCTGACCTCATTTGGCCGTTCCGGCCCTTCTGAGTCTATTTGGAGGGACCTTGAACTTGTCTCACCTCATATGGTCGGCCCGGCCCTTCTTAGTCAATCTGGAGGGACCATGAACTTGGCTGACCTCATATGGCCGACCCGGCCTTTCTAAGTTGATCTGGAGGGACCTTGACCTTGGCTGACCTCATTTGAACGGTCAAGCTTGTCTCAATCGACCAGGAGGGACCTTGATCTTGGCTGACCTCATATGGTTGACGCGGCCCTTCTAAATCGTTCTGGAGGGTCGTTGACCTTGGCAGACCTCATATTGTCGACCCGGCCCTTCTAAGTCGATTTGGAAGGTTCTTGACCTGGCTTACCACATTTAAATAGCCCGCCCCTTCTAAATCGATCTGGAGGGACCATGACCGTGGCTGACCTCATTTGAACGGCCCATCCCTTCTAAGTCGATTTAGAGGGTCCTTGAACATGGCTGACCTCATTTGAACTGCCCGCCCCTACTGAGTCTATCGCGCGGGAACTTGAACTTGGCTGACCTCATGTAACCGGCCCGCCCTTTCTAATTCGATCCAGAGGGACCATAAATTTGGTTGACCTCATATGGCCGACCCGGCGCTTCTAAGTCGATCTGGAGGGACAGTGACCTTGACTCACCTCATTTAAACGGCTCGCCCCTTCTAAATCGATCTGTAGGGACCTTGACCTTGGCTGACCTCATATGGTCGACCTGGCCCTTCTAAGTAGATCTGAGGGTCCTTTACCTTGGCTAATCTAATTTGGCTGGCCCGACCATTCTAAGTCGATCTGGAGGGTCCATGACCTTGGCTGACCTCATTTGAACGGTCCGGACCTTCTAAATCGATCTGTAGGGACCTTGACCTTGGTTGACCACATTTAAGAAGCCCGCCCCTTCCAGATCGATCCGGAGGGTCCATGACCTTGACTGACCTCATATGAACGACCCGGACCTTCTAAGTCGATATGAAGGGTCCTTGACCATGGCTGACCTCATTTGTTTGGAACGGCCATTCTAAGTCCATATGGAATGACCTTGACCTTGGCTGACCTCATTTGAACAGCCCGCCCCTTCTAAATCTATCTGTAGGGACCTTGACCTTGGCTGACCTCGTTTGAACGGTGAGCCCTTTCTCAATCGATCTGTAGGGGCCTTGACCTTGGCTGACCTCATATCGTCGACCCGTCCCTTCTAAGTCGATATGGAGGGTCCTTGATTTAGGCTGACGTCATTTGAACGGCCCGCCACTTCTAAAACGATTCGGAAAGACCATGACCTTGGCTGACCTCACTTGGGCGTCCCGGCGCTTCTAAATCGATCTCTAGGGAGCTTGACCTTTACTGACCTCATATGGTCGACCCGGCTCTTCTAAGTCGATTTGGAGGGTCCTTGAACTTGGCTGACCTCATTTGAACGTCCCGGCCCTTCTAAATCGATCTGTAGCGACTTTGACCTGGCTGACCACATTTAAATAGCCCGCCCCTTCTAAATCGATCCGGAGGGACCATGACCTTGGCTTACCTCATATGGCCGACCCGGCCCATCTAACTCGTTCTGGAGGTTCGATGACCTTGGCTGACCTCATATTGTCGACTCGGCCCTTCTAAGACGATCTGGATGTTCGTTGTCCTTGGCTGACCTCATTTATCCGGCCCGCCCCTTCTAAGTCGATCTGGATGGTCCTTGACCTTTGCTGACCTCATTTGGCTGGCCCGACCCTTCTAAGTCGATCTGGAGGGACCTTGACCTTGGCTGACCACATTTAAACGGTCCCTTCTATCATTAAACGGTCATCTATCCCTTCTAGATAGATCCGGAGGGACCTCGACCTTGGCTGACCTCGTTTGAACGGTCAGCCTTTTCTCAATCGATCTGTAGGGACCTTAACCTTGGCAGACCTCATTTGGCCGTCCCGGCCCCTTTGAGTCGATTTGGAGGGACCTTGAACTTGGCTGACCTCATTTGGCTGGCCAGGCCCTTCTAAGTCGATCTGGAGGGACGTTGACCTCGGCTGACCTCATTTAACCGTCCCGCCCCTTCTAAATATATCGGGAGGGACCATAACCTTGGCTGACATCATTTAATCGGCCCGTCCCTTCTAAGTTGATCTGGAGGAACCTTGAGCTTGGCTGACCTCATTTATGCCGTGCCTGCCCTTCTGAGTCGATCTCGCGGGGCCTTGACCTTGACTGACCTCATATGTTCGTCCCGGCACTTCTAAGTCGATCTGGAGGGACGTTGACCTTGGATGACCTCATTTGGCAGTCACGACCCTTCTGAGTCGATCTGAAGGGATCTTGACCATGGCTGACTCATATGGTCGGCCCGGCCCTTCTAAGTCAATCTAGAGGGACCTTGACCTAGGCTGACCTCATTTTTGCCGTCCCGGCCCTTCTACGTCGATCTGGAGGGACCTTGACATTGGCTGACCTCATATGGTCGGCCCGGCCCTTCTAAGTCGATCTGGATGGACCCTGACATTGGCTGAACTCATTTGACGGCCCGCCCCTTCTAAATATATCGGGAGGGACCATGACCTTGGCTGACCTCATATGGCCGACCCGGTCCTTCTTAGTCGATTTCGATTGTCCTTGACCTTGGCTGACCTCATATGGTCGGCCCGGCCCTTCTAAGTCGATCTGGAGAGATCTTGACCTTGGCTGAACTCATTTGGCTGACCCGGCCCTTCTAAGTCGATTTGTAGGGACCTTGACCTTGTTTGAACTCATATGGTCGGCCCGGCACTTCCGAGTCGATCTGGAGGGACCATGACCTTGGCTGATCTCATTTGGCCGTCCAGGCTGTTCTGAGTCGACCTGGAGGGACCTTGACCTTGGCTGACCACATTTGGCCGTCCCGGCCCTTCTGAGTCGATCTGGGGGGACCTTGAAATTGGTTGACATCATATGATCGGCCGACCCTTCTAAGTCGATGTGGAGGGACCATGACCTTGGCTGACCTCATATACCCGACCCGGCTCTTCTAAGTCGACCTGGAGGGACCTTGATCTTGGCTGACCTCATTTGGCCGTTCCGGCACTTCTGAGTTTATCTGCAGCGACCTTGAACTTGGCTATCCTCTTGTAAACGGCCCGCCCTTTCTAATTCGATCCGGAGGGACCATGACCTTGGCTGATCTCATATGGCCGACCCGGCCCTTCTCAGTCGATCTGGAGGTTCCTTGACCATGTTGACCTCATTTGACTGGAACGGCCCTTCTAAGTCGATCTGGAGCGACCTTGACCTTTGCTGAATTCATTTGACCGGCGCGGCCCTTCTGAGTCTATCTGGAGGGACCTTGAACTTGGCTGACCTCATATGTTCGGCCCAGCCCTTCTAAATCGATCCGGAGGGACCATAACCTTGGCTGACCTCATATGGCCAACCCGGCCCTTCTGAGTCGATCTGGAGGGACCTTGAACTTGGCTGACCTCATGAAACCGGCCCGCCCTTTCTAATTCGATCCGGAGGGACCATGATCTTTGCTGACTTCATATGGTCGACCCGGCACTTCTAAGTCAATCTGGAGGTTCCTTGACCATGGCTGACATCATTTGGCTGACCCGAACCTTCTAAGTCGATCTGGAGGGACCATGACCGTGGCTCACCTTATTTGAACGGCCCGTCCCTTCTAAATCAATCTGAAGAGACCTTGACCTTGGTTGACCTCATGTGGCCAACCCGGCCCTTCTAAGTCGAACTGGAGGGACGTTGACATTTGCTGACCTCATTTGGCTATTCAGGCCCATCTGAGTCGTTCTGGATGGGCATTAATCTTGGCTGAGCTCATTCGAACGCCCCGCTCCTTCTGAGTCTACCTGGAGGGACCTTGACCTTGGCTGACCTCATTTGGCCAACCCGGCCCTTCTGATTCGATCTGGAGGGACCTTGAACTTGGCTGACCTCATGAAACCGGCCCGCCCTTTCTAATTCGATCCGGAGGGACCATGATCTTTGCTGACCTCATATGGCCAACCCGGCCCTTCTGAGTCGATCTGGAGGGACCTTGACCTTGGCTGACCTCATTTGAACGGCCTGCCCCTTCTGAGTCGATCTGGAGGGAACTTGAACTTGGCTGACCTCATTTGGCCAACCCGGCCTTTCTAAGTCGACCTGGAGGGACCTTGACCTTGGCTTACTTCACATGGCCGACCTGGCGCTTCTAAGTCGATCTGGAGGGACCTTGACCTTGGCTTTCATATACTCGGACCAGCCGTTAAAGTCGATCTGGAGGATCCTTGATTTTGGCTGTCCTCATTTGGCTGACCCGGCCCTTCAAAGTCTATCCGGAGGGACCATGAACTTGGATGATCTATTTTGGCCGTCCCGGCTTTTCTGAGTCGATCTGGAGGGACCTTGACCCTGGCTGACCTCGTTTGAACGCCCAGCCCCTTCTAAATCGATCTGCAGGGACCTTGTACTTGGCTGACCTCATGTAACCGACCCGGCCCTTCTGAGTCGATCTGGAGGGACCTTGATCTTGGCTGACCTCATATGGTCGACCCGGCCCTTCTAAGTCTATATGGAGGGACGTTGACCTCGGCTGACCTCATTTGGCCGACCCGGCCCATCTAACTCGTTCTGGAGGTTCGATGACCTTGGCTGACCTCATATTGTCGACTCGGCCCTTCTAAGACGATCTGGAGGGTCGTTGACCTTGGCTGACCTCATATTGTCGACCCGGCCCTTCTAAGTCGATTTGGAAGGTCCTTGAACATGGCGGACCTCATTTGAAAGGCCCGCCCCTTCTAAATCGATCTGTAGGGACCTTGACCTTGGTTGACCACATTTAAGCAGCCCGCCCCTTCCAGATCGATCCGGAGGGTCCATGACCTTGACTGACCTCATATGAACGACCCGGACCTTCTAAGTCGATATGAAGGGTCCTTGACCATGGCTGACCTCATTTGGCTGGAACAGCCATTCTAAGTCCATATGGAAGGACCTTGACCTTGGCTGACCTCATTTGAACAGCCCGCCCCTTCTAAATCTATCTGTAGGGACCTTGACCTTGGCTGACCTCGTTTGAACGGTGAGCCTTTTCTCAATCGATTTGTAGGGGCCTTGACCTTGGCTGACCTCATATCGTCGACCCGGCTCTTCTAAGTCGATATGGAGGGTCCTTGACTTAGGCTGACGTCATTTGAACGGCCCGCCACTTCTAAAACGATTCAGAAAGACCATGACCTTGGCTGACCTCACTTGGGCGTCCCGGCGCTTCTAAATCGATCTCTAGGGAGCTTGACCTTTACTGACCTCATATGGTCGACCCGGCTCTTCTAAGTCGATTTGGAGGGTCCTTGAACTTGGCTGACCTCATTTGAACGTCCCGGCCCTTCTAAATCGATCTGTAGCGTCTTTGACCTGGCTGACCACATTTAAATAGCTCGCCCCTTCTAAATCGATCTGGAGGGACCTTGACCTTGGCTGACCTCATTTGAACGGCCCACCCCTTCTAAGTCGATCTGGATGGTCCTTGACCTTTGCTTACTTCATTTGGCTGGCCCGACCCTTCTAAGTCGATCTGGAGGGACCTTGACCTTGGCTGACCACATTTAAACGGTCCCTTCTATCATTAAACGGTCATCTATCCCTTCTAGATAGATCCGGAGGGACCTCGACCTTGGCTGACCTCGTTTGAACGGTCAGCCTTTTCTCAATCGATCTGTAGGGACCTTAACCTTGGCAGACCTCATTTGGCCGTCCCGGCCCCTCTGAGTCGATTTGGAGGGACCTTGAACTTGGCTGACCTCATTTGGCTGGCCAGGCCCTTATAAGTCTATCTGGAGGGACCTTGAACGTGGCTGACCTCACATGGTCGGCCCGGCCCTTCTAAATCGATCCGGAAAGACCATGACATTGGCTGACCACACATTTCCGACCCGGCGCTTCTCAATCGATCTGTAGGGACCTTGAACTTGGTTGACCTCATGAAACCGGCCCGCCCTTTCTAATTCGATCTGGAGGTACAATGACCGTGGCTGACCTCATTTGAACGGCCCGCCCCTTCTAAATAAATCTGTAGAGACTTTGACCTTGGCTGACCTCATATGGCCGACCCGGCCCTTCTAAGTCGACCTGGAGGGACCTTGACCTTGGCTGACCTCATTTGGCCGTTCCGGCCCTTCTGAGTCTATTTGGAGGGACCTTCACCTTGACTGACCTCATATGGTCGGCCCGGCCCTTCTACGTCGATCTGGAGGGACCTTGACATTAACTGACCTCATATGACTCGCCCGGCCCTTCTAAGTCGATCTGGATGGACCCTGACCTTGGCTGAACTCATTTGACGGCCCGCCCCTTCTAAATAGATCTGTAGTGACCTTGACCTTGGCTGACATCATTTTTGCCGTTCCGGCCCTTCTACGTCGATCTGGAGAGACCTTGACCATGGCTGCCTCATATAGTCGGCCCGGCCATTCTAAGTCGATCTGGTGGGTCCTTGATATTGGCTGCCCTCATTTGTCTGGCCCGACCCTTCTAAGTTAATCTGGATGGACCTTGACCTTTGCTGATCACATTTAACCGGCCCGCCCCTTCTAAATATATCTGTAGGGACCTTGACTATGGCTGACATCATTTTTGCCGTCCCGGTCCTTCTACGTCGATCCGGAGGAACCTTGAACTTGGCTGACCTCATTTTTGGGGTGCTGCCCCTTTTGAGTCCATCTGGCGGGACCTTGATCTTGACTGAACTCATATGGTCGGCCCGGCACTTCTAAGTCGATCTGGAGGGTTCTTGACATTGGCTGACCTCATTTGGCTGGCCCGACCCTTTCTAAGTCAATCTGGATAGTCCTTGAACATGGCCGACCTCATTTGTCTGGCCTGGCACTTCTAAGCCGATCTGGAGGTACCTTGACCTTGCCTGATCTCATTTTGCCGGCCCGGCCCTTCTGAGTCGATCTGGAGGGATCTTGACCTTGGCTGACCTCATTTGAACTGCCCGCCCCTTATAAATCGATCTGTAGGGACCTTGACCTTGCCTGTCCTCATATGGTCGGCCCGGCCCTTCTAAGTTGATCTGGAGGGTCCTTGACATTGGCTGAACTCATTTGGCTGGCCCGGCCCCTCTAAGTCAAACTGGAGGGACCTTGACCTTGACTGACCTCCTATGGCCGTCCCGGCCCTTCTGAGTCGATCTGGAGGGATCTTGACCTTGGCTGACCTCATATGGTCGGCCCGGCCCTTCTAAGTCGATCTGGAGGGACCTTGACCTTGGCTGACCTCATATGGTCGGCCCGGCCCTTCTAAGTCGATCTGGAGGGACCTTGACCTTGGCTGACCTCATATGGTCGGTCCGGCCCTTCCAAGTCGATCTGGAGCGTCCTTGACCTTCGCTGACCTCATTTGGATAGCCCGGTCCTTCTAAATCGATCTGGAGGGACCTTGACTTTGGCTGACCTTATATGGTAGGCCCGCCCTTTCTAAGTCAATCTGGAGCGTCCTTGAACATGGCCGACCTCATTTGTCTGGCCCGGCCCTTCTAAGCAGATCTTGAGGTACCTTGACCTTGCCTGTCCTCTTTTGGCCGTTCCGGCATTTCTGAGTCGATCTGGTGGGTACTTCACCTCGGCTGACCTCATTTAAATTGCACGCCCCTTCAAAATCGATCTGTGGGGACCTTGACCTTGGCTGACCTCATTTAACCGGCTCGCCCCTTCTAAATAGATCGGCAGGGACCATGACCTTGGCTGACCTCATTTTTGCCGCCCGGCCCTTTTACGTCGATCTGGAGTGTCCTTGAACTTGGCTGACCTCATATGGTCTGCCCGGCCATTCTAATTCGATCTGCTGGTTCCTTTACCTCGGCTTACCTCATTTAAATTGCCCGCCCCTTCAAAATCGATCTGTAGGAACTTTGACCTTGGCTGACCTCAATTGGCCGTCCCGGCCATTCTGAGTCGATCTGGAGGGATCTTGACCTTGGCTGACCTCATATGTTCGGCGCGGCTCTCTAAGTCGATCTGGAGGTACCTTGACCTTGGCTGACCTCATATGGTCGGTCCGGCCCTTCCAAGTCGATCTTCAGCGTCCTTGAACACGGCCGACCTCATTTGTCTGGCCCGGCCCTTACTAAGTCAATCTGGAGCGTCTTTGAACATGGTCGACCTCATTTTTCTGGCCCGGCCCTTCTAAGCCGATCTGGAGGGACCTTGACCTTGGCTGACCACATATAGTCGGACCGGCCCTTCTAAGTCGATCTGGAGTGTCCTTCATCTTGGCTGACCTCATTTAGCCGTCCTGGCCTTTCTAAGTCAATCTGGAGGGACCTTGATCTTGGCTGACCTCATTTGGCTGGCCCGGCCCTTCTGAGTCGATCTGGAAGTACCTTGACCTTGGCTGACCTCATTAGGCCGTCCCGGCCCTTCTGAGTCGATCTGGAGAGACCGTGACTTTGACTGATCTCATATGACCTGACCGACCCTTCTAAGTATATCTGGAGGATCCTTGACCTTGGCTGACCTCATTTGGCTGACTTGGCCCTTCTAAGTCTATCCTGAGGGACCATGACCTTGTCTGACCTCACTTGGCCGTCCCGGCCCTTCTGAATCGATCTGGGGGGACCTTGACTTTGCGTGACCTCATATGGTCGTCCCAGCCCTCTAAGTCGATCTGGAGAGTCCTTGACCTTCGCTGACCTCATTTGGATGGCCCGGCACTTCTAAGCCGATCTGGAGGGATCTTGACCTTGGCTGAACTCATTTGGCTGTCCCGGCCCCTCTAAGTCAAACTGGAGGGACCTTGACCTTGGCTGAGCTCATTTGGCCGTCCCGGTCCTTCTGAGTCGATCTGGAGGGATCTTGATCTAGGCTGACCTCATATGGTCGGCCCGGCCCTTCTAAGTCGATCTGGAGGGATCTTGACCTTGACTGACCTCATATGGTCGGCCCGGCCCTTCTAAGTCGATCTGGAGGGACGTTGACCTCGGCTGACCTCATTTAACCGGCCCGCCCCTTCTAAATATATCGGGAGGGACCATAACCTTGGCTGACATCATTTAATCGGCCCGTCCCTTCTAAGTAGATCTGGAGGAACCTTGAGCTTGGCTGACCTCATTTATGCCGTGCCTGCCCTTCTGAGTCGATCTCGCGGGGCCTTGACCTTGACTGACCTCATATGGTCGTCCCGGCACTTCTAAGTCGATCTGGAGGGACGTTGACCTTGGATGACCTCATTTGGCAGTCACGACCCTTCTGAGTCGATCTGAAGGGATCTTAACCAACGCTGACCTCATATGGTCGGCCCGGCCCTTCTAAGTCAATCTAGAAGGACCTTGACCTAGGCTGACCTCATTTTTGCCGTCCCGGCCCTTCTACGTCGATCTGGAGGGACCTTGACATTGGCTGACCTCATATGGTCGGCCCGGCCCTTCTAAGTCGATCTGGATGGACCCTGACCTTGGCTGAACTCATTTGACGGCCCGCCCCTTCTAAATATATCGGGTGGGACCATGACCTTGGCTGACCTCGTATGGCCGACCCGGTCCTTCTTAGTCGATTTGGATTGTCCTTGACCTTGGCTGACCTCATATGGTCGGTCCGGCCCTTCCAAGTCGATCTGGAGCGTTCTTGAACACGGCCGACCTCATTTGTCTGGCCCGGCCCTTTCTAAGTCAATCTGGAGCGTCTTTGAACATGGTCGACCTCATTTTTTTGGCCTGGCCCTTCTAAGCCGATCTGGAGGTACCTTGACCTTGCCTGACCTCATTTAAACTGCCCACCCCTTCAAAATCGATCTGTAGGGACCTTGACCTTGGCTGACCTCATCTAACCGACCCGCACCTTCTAAATAGATCGGCAGGGACCATGATCTTTGCTGACATCATTAACCGGCCCGTCCCTTCTAAGTCGATCTGGAGGTACCTTGACCTTGACTCACCTCATATAGTCGGACCGGCCCTTCTAAGTCGATCTGGAGAGTCCTTGACCTTGGCTGACCTCATTTGGCTGGCCCGGCCCTTCTAAGTCTATCTGGAGGATCTTGACCTTGGCTGACCTCATTTGAACGGCCCGCCCCTTCTAAATAGATCTGTAGGGACCTTGATCTTGGCTGACTTCATTTAACCGGTCCGCCCCTTCTAAATAGATCCGGAGGGACCATGACCTTGGCTGACATCATATGGCCGCCCCGGCCCTACTAATTCGATGTGGAGGAACCTTGACCTTGGCTGACCTCATTTTTGCCGTCCCGGCCTTTTTGAGTCGATCTGGAGTGTCCTTGAACTTGGCTGACCTCATTTTGTCGTCCCCGTACTTCTAAGTCGATCTGGAGTGACCTTGAACTTGGCTGAGCTCATTCGGAAGGCCCGGAGCTCCTAATTGGTTGGGGAGGGTCCTGAAACCTCGGCTGACCACATTTGACCGGCCCGGCACTCTTTAGTCGATCTGAAGAGACCTTGACCTTGGCTGATCTCATTTGGCCGTTCCCGCATTTCTCAGTAGGTCTGGAGTGACCTTGAATTCGGCTGACCTCATTCGGACGGGCCGGAGCTTCTAAGTGGATCGGTAGGTTCCTAAGACCACGGCTGACCTCATTTGACTGGCCCTGCCATTCTAAGTCGATCAGGAGGGACCATGACACTGACTGACCTCATTTTGCCGTCCCCGCACTACTAAGTAGATCTGGAGTGACCTTGAACTCGGCTGACCTCATTCGGCCGGACCGGACCTTCTGAGTATACAGAAGGGTCTTGAGACCTCGGCTGATCTCATTTTATCGGCCCGGCCCTTCTAAGTCGATCTGTAGGGACCATGACCTTGGCTGTCCTCGTATCGTCAACCCAGCCCTTCTAAGTCGATCTGGAGTGACCTTAAACTCGGCTGACCTCATTCAGATGGCCATGAGCTGCTGAGTGGATCGGGAGGGTCATGAGACCTCGGCTGAAATCATTTAGCCGTCCGGTCGTTCTAATTCGATCTGGAGTGACCTTGAACACGGCTGACCTCATTGGTCCAGGCCGGAGCTTCTAAGTGGAACTGGAGTGACCTTGAACTCGGCTGACCTCATTTGATCGGACCGGCTCTTCTTAATCGAACTGGAGGGACCTTGACATTTGCTGACCTCATTTGGCCGTCCCGGAGATTCTAATTCAACCTGGAGGGACCTTGAATAATGCTGATCTCGTTCGGAGATCCCGGAGCTTCTAAGAGGATCGGGAGGGTCCTGAGACCTCGGCAGAACTTATTTAAACGTACCAGCCGTTCTAAGTCGATCTGGAGTGACCTTGAACTCGCCTGACCTCATTCGGACGGGCCGGAGCTTCTAAGTGGATCTGGAGGTACCTTGATCTCGGCTGACCTCATTCGGCCGGGCCGGAGCTTTCAAGTAGATCTGGAGGGATATTGACCTTGATTAACATCATGTGGCCGTCCAAGGCCTTCTAAGTCGATCTGGAGTCACCTTGAAATCGGCTGATTTCATTCGGCTGGCCCGGAGCTTTTAAATGGATCGGGAGGGTACTGAGACGTCGGCTGACCTCATTTGAACGTCCCAGCCCTACTTAGTCGATCTGGAGGGACCTTGACCTTGGCTGATCTCATTTGGCCGTCCCGGCCCTTCTTAGTCGATCTGGAGCGACCTTGAACTCGGCTGGACTCAATAGGCCGGCCCGGGGCTTCTAAATGGATCGGGAGGGTACTGAGACGTCGGCTGACCTCATTTGAACGTCCCAGCCCTACTTAATCGATCTGGAGGGACCTTGACCTAGGCTGATCTCATTTGGCTGTCCCAGCCCTTCTTAGTCGATCTGGAGGTACCTTGAACTCGGCTGGACTCAATAGGCCGGCCCGGCCCTCTAAGTCGATCTGGAGGGACATTGACCTTGGTTGCCCTAATTTTGCCTTCCCCGCACTTCTAAGTCGATCTGGAGCGACCTTGAACTCGGCTGGGCTCAATAGGCCGGCCCGGAGCTTCGAAGTGGATCGGGAGGGTCTGGAGACCTTGGCTGACCTCATTTGATTGGCCGGCCCTTCTTAGACGATCTGGAGCGACCTTGAACTAGTCTGACCTTATTTGGCCGCCCCGGCCCTTCTCAGTCGATCTGGTGACACCTTGAAATCGGCTGACATCATTCGGTTAGCCCGGAGCTTCTAAATGGATCGGGAGGATCCTGAGACCTCAGCTGACATCACTTCGCCGGCCCACTCCTTCTAAGTAGATCTGCTGGGATATTCACCTTGGCTAACCTTATGTGGCCGTCCCGGGCCTTCTAAGTCTATCTGGAGTGACCTTGAACTCGGCTGACCTCGTTCGGCCGGACCGGAGGTTCTAGATGGATCGGGAGGGTCCTCAGACGTCGGCTGACCTC
This sequence comes from Dolichovespula sylvestris, assembly GCA_918808275.2. Lineage (NCBI taxonomy): Eukaryota > Metazoa > Arthropoda > Insecta > Hymenoptera > Vespidae > Dolichovespula > Dolichovespula sylvestris. The sequence goes on from OU964967.1 coordinate 656,728, forward strand.
ACTTGACCAGGCGGCACTTCTAAGTAGATCTGGAGGGGCCTTGAACTTGGCTGACCTAATTTTGCCGTCCCCGCACTTCTAAGTCGATCTGGAGGTACCTTGAACTCGGCTGGACTCAATAGGCCGGCCCGGCCCTCTAAGTCGATCTGGAGGGACATTGACCTTGGTTGCCCTAATTTTGCCTTCCCCGCACTTCTAAGTCGATCTGGAGCGACCTTGAACTCGGCTGAGCTCAATAGGCCGGCCCGGAGCTTCGAAGTGGATCGGGAGGGTCTGGAGACCTTGGCTGACCTCATTTGATTGGCCGGCCCTTCTTAGACGATCTGGAGCGACCTTGAACTAGTCTGACCTTATTTGGCCGCCCCGGCCCTTCTCAGTCGATCTGGTGACACCTTGAAATCGGCTGACATCATTCGGTTAGCCCGGAGCTTCTAAATGGATCGGGAGGATCCTGAGACCTCAGCTGACATCACTTCGCCGGCCCACTCCTTCTAAGTAGATCTGCTGGGATATTCACCTTGGCTAACCTTATGTGGCCGTCCCGGGCCTTCTAAGTCTATCTGGAGTGACCTTGAACTCGGCTGACCTCGTTCGGCCGGACCGGAGGTTCTAGATGGATCGGGAGGGTCCTCAGACGTCGGCTGACCTCACTTGACCAGCCCGGCACTTCTAAGTAGATCTGGAGGGACCTTGAACTTGGCTGACCTAATTTTGCCGTCCCCGCACTTCTAAGTCGATCTGGAGAGACCTTGAACTCGGCTGACCTTATTCGGTCGGCACTGAACTTCTAAGTGGATCGGGAGGGTCCTGAGACCTCGGCTGACCTCATTTGGCCGTACAGGCACTTCTTAGTCGATCTGGAGTGACCTTGAACTCGACTGACTACGTTCGGCCGGACCGGCGCTTCTAAGTTGATCTGGAGTGACCTTGAACTCAGCTGACCTCATTCGGCCGGTCCGAAGCTTCGAAATGGATCGGGAGGGTTTTGAGAAATCGGCTTAACTCAGTTGGCCGGCCCGGCCATTCTAAGTCCATCTAGAGGGAGCTTGAACTTGACTGACATTTGTCCGCCCCGCCACTTCTAAGTCAATCTTGAGGGCCCTTGCCATGACTGACCTCATTTGGCCGTCCCGGCCCTTCTAGGTCGATCTAGAGGGACCTTGATCTTGACTGAGCTCATATGGTTGGAACGGCCCTTCTAAGTCGATCTGGAGTGACCTTGAACTCGGCTGACCTCATTCGGAAGGCCCGGAGCTGCTAAGTTGATCGGGAGGGTTCTGAGACCTCGGCTGACATCATTTGGCCGTCCTGGCCCTTCTAAGTCGATCTGGAGGGTCGTTGACCTCGGCTGACCTCATTTGGCCAGCCTGGAGCTTCTAAGTGGATTGGGAGTGATCTGGGACCTCCATTGACTTTATTTTACCGGCCCGGCCCTTCTAAGTCGATCTGGATGGACCCGAAACCTCGGTTGACCATATTTGACCGGCCAGGCACTTTTATGTCGATCCGGAGGGACGTAGAACCTCGCTTGAACTGAAACTGCCGTCTCGGACCTTTAATGTAGAGCGGTAGGGACATAGGGCCTCGCCTGAGCTCAAAGAGATTTAATGTAGAGCAGGAGTGACCTAGAGCCTCATGTAACCTGATAGGGACAGCCAGCCCTCTTTTGTGGGGCGGAAAGGACCTAGGTCCTCGCCTAACCTGAAAGGGCTGGTCCGAACCTTTTTTGTATGTCGAGAGGGTTCTAGGTCCTCGCCTGCCCTAATATGGTAAATGTAGTAAAAAGGAATCCATTATTTTTACATGAAATCGAAGGCTTTATTTATGTTAGTTATAATGATCCGATTTAGTTCAAATTTGCACCGTTTTGATCGACAACTTGTTGCCATTTTTATGGTAATTTCATTATACTTCTCTCTAAAGAACCCTTGTCCCTTTTGGCAAAGAACTGGGAAAGTTGATTTTCACATGCTTCCCTTGAGGCGAAGCTCTCACTAGCAAAATCATTCGCCATAGACAGGAGCAGGTGGTAATCACTTGGTGCCAGGTCCGGACTATAAAGTGGATGCATTAGTTCCTCCCAACCAAGCTCCCTTAACTTCTGGAAGGCATTATCGGTGTGTGTGGCCTGGCGTTGTCCTGTTGGAACACAACTCCTCTCCTATTTGCCAAAGCTGGCCTCTTCTGGGCAATTGCTTCCGTCAGACGGTTCAATCGTTCACAGTACAGGTCCGAATTAAGAAATTGGCTGTATGGGAGCAGCTCATAGTAGTTTTTCCCTGCCAATCCCACCGAACACACAACAAAACCTTCCGGCCGTCAGTCCAACTTTGGCCACCGTTTGCGCCGGCTCACCGCGATTCGAACACGACTGTTTGCGCTTGACGTTGTCGTAAGTGACCCACTTTTCATCACCAGTCACCGTCCGCTTCAGAAATGGGTCGATGTTTTGCGATTCAGTAGCGATGCGCAGGTGGAAATTCGTTCCATGAGGTTCTTTGTGTTAACTCGTGTTGTACCCATACATCGAGCTTTTCTTAGTATCCAGTCTTATGCAAGTGGTTGCAAACGGTTTTTTGTGCAATATTTAGCTCCTGGGCAAACGAAACCGTGCTTACATGACGGTCGGACTCGACGATTTCCATGATATTATCGACATTTTCGACTATTGGCCTTCCAGAGCGTGGTGCATCTATGACATCGAAATTACCGAAACGGAATCAACGAAACCAAAATTGCGCATGATTGGCTGTTACAGTGTTAGGACCATAAACACTATGCACATTTTCAGCCGCTTGCCTTGCGTTTTCGCCTTTATCGAAGAAAATATGTAAAATATGGCGTATTTTCTGAGAAGGTTTTTAGTACGAAATTTTAACTTTCTTACGCCAACTAGCGTTACCAGATCGAACTTATACCAAGCGAGATACAGATTACTAAAGTCATCTATTGGAAAAATAATGAATTTCTTTTTACTACACCCAATATGTAATAAGTGTGACGTACAGTAATGTGAGTGATGTTAAGAAGACTCCGTGTATCTCGGGCTCGAGTGTGTTGAATATGATAGTGTTAATAAATAATGAAGATTATAAAGAACCCCTATATACTGGGCACGAGTAATTTTGTAATATATATATATATATATATATATATATGTATATATATATATATATATATATAATAAAGTGCATGTTTCGCGAGCGCATTATACGAAGAAAAATTCATACATCGTAGGTTCATCATATCTGTAATTTTAGAAAGGTCCATACGCCGTGAGACGTAACAACGAACGAGGAATTATTCCGCATTGATATCAATCGGATAAAGGAAGCAGGACGGGCGGGGGATCGTTTGGCATCGAGACCAACCGGATATGGGCGGCGGGATTGGCGGAGGATCGCACGCTTGAAGTTGGATCGAAGAAGGGGTGGCGGGACGGTTGAGAGTCGTTCCGCATCGAGATCGAGCGTATAGTGATGGCGGGACGAGTGTGGAGTCGCACACTTCGAGATCGATCGGATAAGGGCAGCTGGAAGGGCGGGGAATCGTTCCCTATCATAATCTAGTTGTTAATGGTAGTGGGACGAGCGGAGGTGTGCCCAATTCAAGTTCGTCATGATAATGGCGGCATGACGGGCGAGGGGTCATTCCGCATTGGGATTGAGTGGATTTGCGTGACGGGACGGGCGAGGCGTCCACTTCGAGTTAGTCATGTTAAGGGACTAAGGTCGTGTATTGGGTCGTCCCGCTGGGAGTTAGACCGGTTTCGGAAGGAAGGAAGAGTATGGGTCATCCTGCATGGAATTAGACCGGATCCCAATTCCCGGATTTATTTTTTCTTTTCTTTTGCCTGTTGATTACACACATGTTCAAACATTACTTATTTTTCGTTGCGTTCTTTTTATTGCCTTTTTTGTCCACCTTTTTCTCTCATTCTACGAGCTTCAATTTTTTTTCTTTGGAAAGGAGTTAAGGATCGTTATATGCACGTCATTTTTATGATGGACGAGTTAACGTTCTACAGTTCGATAATAATTAACGTCGTCAATAGTAAAATGAACTCTAAATGAAAAGTATTTAATCCTTAAAAATTCTTCTACGTAATATACTAATATTTTTTTTTAGATACGTTTGTCATAATCGTTTCCATTTTTATACCCACGTTATTATTGCATATTACGAATCAGAAGCATAGTGTGAGATCGAGAAAAGATCGACAAATAATTCGAAGTGATATTGGACGAGTAAAATCGTTATCAACATCACGATCTTTACTTACCCTCCCATTAATTGTTTCCGTCTTGGATACAAAAGCGCTTCTTTTCTCGATTTATCAGTCCCGCAGATCGAGCAGGTAATTTTCAAGCTAACGTCACGGTTTGCAAATGATAATTTCGATCGATTCTTAGTATGTAATTGCTTTGACAAACGCAAATTAAAAGATCGACATGACATATCACGTGATATTTTGGTTCCGTATTTATCGTTTCATTATAGGATCTTCAGTATGCTTTTCGATTATTATTAAATGTATATTGCTGTACTAAAATTTTTGAATTTCAACAATACGATTCTACTCCCGTGGAAATTGTTCCCAATGACATATAATAGAATTTTTTTGAATTCGATGAAAGAAATATAAATATTTCCGGGATTATTTGCTTTTACGAATTCAATCGAGAACAGCATTCGATGTTTATTACGTTATTATATTTAGTTTTTTAGTTTCTTAATTTATTAATTATTTTTTTATTTTTTTTCGCAACATTTCGAAGATCGATCACTCTTCGTTAGTTTATTAGATTAAAACAAGCAGATTATCTGGAACATGTTGAATAAACATTAATGGAAGATATTATTTTTCAATTAAAATCGGTCGGTTTGTTGTGCACATGCAAAAGGTTGTTTTTGTCGACATAACTTCGACGAGATCGATCGTTCGATCTATAAAACAATGATAAAAGGTTAATCGACCATTCGACTATTCGACTTTAACGAACGCACGCTATTAATTCATCCTCCGATTTATCATTGAAAGTTTCATTAACCTCTTGACTTACACGGTATCTCCCGATTGCTCGGGCTATAGTAAACAGAAAGGTCGGTCGCGCGTCGAGCCATTCAGCTATTCTGCCAAGTGTCCGAACTTGCGGATAATATATACTTCTTATGATATAAACAACTCGTGGTTGTAGGCCAAAGTGTTAGTTTTTAACTAGTCTGATCTATATACGTGACGATCCCTTATAAAGAAAAAGAAAAAAGAACAAAACAAAAATTAAAAATAAAAAAGATAACTTTTTGTTTCTCGATTATCATCTTCGTCCTAACTAAAATTCCTTTCTTCGTCGTGTAAAATCGATGTGAAAATATTTCATATCGTTTTAATTTGATGAGTAAACAAGAAGGAGCAAAAAGAAAAAATAACGTGAACAAAATATTGCACTCGTTACGAGGAGATGAGGAAAAAGCATAAATATGGGTCTTAAGCAAAGTTGACCAAGAATTTAGGGTGGGGTTAGTGATAAGGTAGGATGGCAGAGGGTTGTACAGTTGTCTGTAACAGTACGACACCCTTTGTACGACGACGCTCGATTAAACGCGTAAAATTCGTAAGATTAATTTTCAATTTGCGAGGTAACGAAGGCGCCGATGAATGGCAATCAATCATCTAAAGAAGAAGAGAAAATAATAAAAAGAAAAGAAATAAGAAGAGAAAAGAGAAGAAAAAATAAAAAACAAAAAGGAAGAGGAAGAAAACGCATGGACAGGTGGGTGCGAGTGAGTGAGAAGAAAAAAATTAAAGAAAACAAAAGTGGGTAAAGGAAAGTGGTGGTGATGGAGGGGAAGAATTTTATTTTGTCCCACAACCGGGATGGATATTCTTTTCTCTAGATTTTTATTCTTTTTCTGTTTTTGTGTGTGTCTCTCTCTCTCTCTCTCTCTCTCTCTCTTTCTCTCTCTCTCTCTCTTTCTCTTTTTCTTTCTCAAGGTTAGAAAATAAAAAGGTGGCGTTAGCGTGTCGACGGGCGACTACGACACGACGATTACTACACGACACGACGCCAAATATCATTACGAATACGCGACCAAGTTTGGAACAATAGACGGCCGAGAACAAACCGAGGTTCACAATCAAACGAAATTCCCGCTACCCCTCCTGCTGTCCATATAAACCAATGCCAACCACTACCACTACCACCGCCACACCTCCTCCAACAACTCTTTTCCTTCCTCTCTTACTATAGTATCACTACCAGCCCTACTACTATTACTACTACTACCATTCCACGATCTTTTCTAAGGGCGACTGCGCTTCTCCTTTATTTACATCTGCAAAATTTGAGGGGAATCACGACTTTTCACCTCAGGTTTTATAGGTATATATTCAATAGAAAGTAACGATGCGACCGACGGACTATATGCACGACATTTTTCATCCCATTCACCTTTCGATTTTAGCAGTCATTTATTCTTTAGCTAGCTCCTCTTTCGCGCGTAATTTAAGAGAAAATGTACGTGTGTACCTAAAGCGCCAAAAAGGTTCATTCCTATACCCATTACGTATAACTCCGAGAGAGAGAGAGAGAGAGAAGAGGATACAATGCTTTCAAAATCGACTCGGTTTATCCTTTTATAGACGATGCTTTTATCTTTTTTCTCTCTTGTTTTCTTTTCTTTTTTTTTAATGGTGACAGGAAAAGGAACAGGATTGAGAGAGGGAAAAGTTCATGAGGAAGAAGAAATTTTACACTTCGTTCTCAGGTTAGAATTATTGAACCAATGTATCGCCCAAATAATAAGAGAACTTTAAATGTATAACAAAATTTATACAACACTACTCGAAGAGAAACCTATTTTTTCAAGTATTAATAACACAAGTAAAAAGAATTATAAAATAAACCACAGAACTTATGTACTTAGACACTTAATAGGAACTCAAAGAAAAGAATAATTTGTTAGATTATTCGTATATCCTTTTCTCTAATTTTACTGGGACACCCGGTTTTACTATGCAGCGATTACAACTTACTCGGCTAGTTTTTGACATAAACTGACTTAGACTGACTCAGAGTGAGCGTGTCTTCTCGCGAGAGAGAGTACTCAGTAGTTTCCTCGCATGCGCGCGCTGGTATACGTGTTGCAGCATGCGTGATTGGTAGCAAGATCATGCAGTGCTGTGATGTTGATCCGGTTGGTCAGCGACTTCGCGTGATTTTTAGTGCGCGGTGTCACCATCACACCATGGTTTCTCCAAGTACATTTATTGTACATTCACCACTTAGTGAGCGTACTCCGATCAGTCAGCGCACTCCGCTCTGTGAGCGTACTCCGCTCAGTGAACATACTTCGCTGAGTCAGCGTATTCCGCTCAGTGAGCCTACTCTGCTCAGTCAGCGTAATCCGCTCAGTGAGTCTACTCCACTCAGTGAGCTTAAACCGCTCAGTAAGCCTACTCCACCCAGTCAGCGTAATCCGCCTATTGAGCGTACATAGCTCAGTCAGCGTACCCCGCTCAGTGAGCGTGCTCCCTATGTGAGTGCAATCAGCTCAGTCAGCGTAATCCGTTCAGTGAGCGTACTCCCCTCAGTGAGCGAAATTAGCTCAGTCAGCTTACTACCCTCAGTGAGCGTACTCGGATCAGTGAGCCTAATCCTCTCAGTGTGCGCACTTCACTCAGTCATCGCAATCCGCCCAGTTGGCGTACTGCACTCAATCAGTGTACCTGGGAATTCGCCTGACCTCAATAGGCCTGGCGGGACCTTTTGTGTGCATCAGAAGGGACATAGGGCATCGCCTGAACTCAATTGGCCGGCCCGGACCGTTGATTTGGATCAGGAGCGACCTTGGGCTTTGCCTGACCTCAAATTAGCCAGCCGGGCCTTTCATGTGGATCGGGAGGGCCTATGGACTCGCCGGACCTCAATTGGCCGGCCCGTCCGTTTAGTGTGGATCGGTAGATACATAAGGCATCGCCTGACCTCAATTGGCCGCACCGGTCCTTTCATGTCGATCGGCAGGAACCTATGGCCTTTCCTGAACTTAATTGGCCGGCGCGGCCCTTTCATGTGGATCGGGAGAGACCTAGGAATCGCCTGACCTCATTTGGCCAGGGCGGCCCATTTGTGTGGATCGGGAAGGACCTAGGGCCTCGATTGACCTCAATTGGCCGGGCCGGCCCATTTATGTGGATCGGGAGGGACCTGGGGCCTCGACTGATCTCAATTGGTCAGCACGACCCTTTTATGTGGATTCGGAAGTACCTGGGGCCTAGCCTGATCTCAATTAACCAGCCCGGTACTTTTATGTGCATCGGGGTGTAGCTGGGGCCTCGAGTGACCTGAATTGTCCGGCCCGGCACTTCAATTTGGAACAAGAGGTACCTGCTACCTCGACTGACCTGAATTGGCCGGTTCAAAACTTTCATGTATATCGGGAGTTACCTGGGGCCTTGCCTGACCTGAATTGTCCGGTCCGGCCCTTTCATGTGGATCGGAAGGCGCCTTGTGCCTCGCTTGGCCTCAATTGGTCGGTCCGGCCATTTTATGTGGATCTAGAGGTACCTGGGGACTCGCCTGATCTGAATTGGCCTGTCCGGCACTTTTATGCTAATCGGGAGTTACCTGTGGCCTCGCCTGACCTGAATTGGCAGTCCCGGCACTTTTACGTGAATCGGGAGATACCTGGGACCTCGCCTGACATGATTTGTCAGGTCCGCCACTTAAATGTGGATCAAGAGGTACTTAGCGGATCGCCGGACCTGAATTGATATGCCCGCCCATTTTATGTGAACCGGAAGGTACCTGGGGCCTTGCCTGACCTGAATTGGCCGGCCCGGCACTATTATGTGGAACAGGAGGTAACTGGAGCCTCACATGATGTTAATTAGCCGGCACGGCACTTTCATGAGGATCGAGGGGTACCTGGAACTTCGCCTGACCTGAACTGGGCTACCCGGCCCTGTTATGTAGATCGTGATGTACCACGGTCATCGCCTGACCGGAATTGGCCAGCTCGGCACTTTTATGTGGATGCGGAGGTACCTGGGAATTCGCCTGACCTGGATTTGCGAGGCCGCCACGTATATGTGCATCGGAAAGTATTAGGGGACCCGCCTGTAGTCAAATGGCCGGCCCGACCTTTTTATGTGGATCGGAAAGTATCTGTGGCCTCGCCTAATCTGAATTGGCTGGTTCGGCTCTTCCATGTGGATCGGTAGTTAGTTGGGACCTCGCCTGTCCTGAATTGGGTGCCCGACACTTTTATGTGGATCGGGATTTACATGGGAACTCTCCTGACCTCAATTGGCCGGTCGGTAATTTTATGTGGATCGGGAGGTACCTGGGGACTCGCCTGAACTCAATTGGCCTGCCCGACCCTTTAATGAATATCGGGTGGTACTTGCAGCCTCGCCTGACTTTAATTGGTCGGCACGCCCACTTTATGTGGATCGGGAGGTATCTGGGGCCCCGCATGAACTGAATTGGCCTGCCCGATCCTTTTATGTGGACCGGGAAGGACCTGGAGTGTCGTCTGATTAAAATTGGCCGGCCTGGACCGTTAATGTGGATCGGGAGGTACCTGAGGCCTCGCCTGAACTGAATTGTCTGGCCCGGCCCTTTTATGTGGATCGGGAAGGACCTGGTGTCTCGTGTGATTACAATTGCCCGGCCCGGACCGTTAATATGAATCGGGAGGTACCTGGATCCTCACTTGACCTGAATAGACCGGCGGAACCCTTTTATGTGGACCGGGAGGTAACTGGTGCCTCGCCTGAACTCAATTAACTGGCTCGGCCCTTTTATTTGGATCTGGAGGAACCTGGGGACTCTCCTGACCTGAATTGGGCGGCTCTGCCCTTTTATGTGGATGTGGAGTTACCTGCGTACTCGCCTGTCCACAATTGGCCGGCCCGGACCTTCTATGTGGATCGGGAGGAACGTGGGGCCTCGCCAGACCTGAATTGGCGGGCTCGCCACTTAAATTTGGATTGGGAAGTGCCTGGGGCCCTGCCTGACCTGAATTGGCCGGCTCGGACCTTTTGTGTGGATCAGGATGTACCTGTGGCCTCGCTTGACCTGAATCGGGCGACCCGGTACTCAATTGTGGATCGAGAGGTACCAGTGGCCTCGGATATATAAAACTGCCTGGACCGGCCCTTTAATGTGGATCGGAAATTACCTGTGGCCTCGCCTAATCAGAATTGGCCGGCCGGGGCCTTTTATGTGCATCGGGGGGTACCTGGGGACTCTTCTGACCTCAATTGGCCGACACGACCATTTTATGTGGATGTGGAAATACATGGGGCTGCACCTGATCTGAATTGGCCGGCCCGGTACACAAATGTGGATCGGGAGGTACCTGCGACCTCGACTGGGCTGAATTGGCCAGCCCGTCCCCCATATGTGGATGCCGAGGTACCTGGCGACTCGCCTGACCTGAATAGGCCGGTCCGGCTCTATTATGTGTATCGGTAGGGACCTGGTGCCTCGTCTGGCCTGAATTGGCCGACCCGGTCATGTTATGTGGATCGGGAGGTACCTCGTTTCTCGCCTGATTTGAATTGGCCAGCCCGACTGTTTTATGTGGATCGGGAGGTATCTGAGGCCTCGCCTGACCTGAATTGGCCGGTCCGGCCCTTTCATGTGTATGCGGAAGTACCTGAGCCTCGCCTGAACTGAATTGACTGACCCGGTGCTTTTATGTGGATCGCGAGGTACTTGGGGTCTCACCTGACCTGACTTGGCCGGCCCGACCCCCTTATGTGGATGCGGAGGTACCAGGGGCCTCGCCTGGCCTCAATTGGGCGGGCCGGTACTTTTATGTCGATCGGGAGGGATCCAGGGCCACGCCTGAACTCAACTTTTCAGCCCGACCCTTTTATGTGGATCGGGAGATACCTGGTGCCTCGCCTGAATTTAATTGGCCGGCTCGGCCCTTTTATGCGGATGTAGATCGACCTATGGCCTCGCCTGACATGAATCAGCCGGCCCAGCACATTTATGCGTATCGAGAAGAACCTGCCGGAATAGGGATGGACTTGGGACATCGACAGAACTCAATTGGCTGGCATGATCCTTTTATGTTGATAGAAATAGACCTGAGGCATCGCCTGATATCAATCGACCAGCCGGACCATTTTATGCGGATCGGGACGGACCTAGGTCCTCGCCTGCCCTCAATCGGCAGGTCTGGCCCCTTTCTGCGGATCGGGAAGGACCTGGAGCCTCGCCTAACCTCAATTGGCCGGCACGGCCTTTTAATGCGGATCGGGAGCTTCCTAGGGACTCGCCATAACTCAATTGGCCGGCCCTGCCCTTTTATGTAGTTCGGGGCGGACGTAGGGACACGCCTCAACTGAATCGACACACCAGGCCCATTTATGTGGTTGAGGAGGCACCTAGGGCCTCGCTTGACCTCAATTGGCCGGCCCTGCCCTTTTATGTATATCGGTAGGGATCGAGAGACTTAATACACGTCAATTGGACCGCCCGGCCCTTTAATGCGGTTCGGGGAAACTTATGGCGTCGTCCGACCTCAATTGGCTGTAACGGGCCAGTTATGCGAATCGGGGGGGACCTAGAGCTTCACCTAACCTCAATTGGACGGCCCGGCCGTTTAATGCGGATCGGTGGAACCTAGGGAGTCGCCCGACCTCAATTGGCTGGACCGACCCATATGTAGATCGGGGGTGACATAGTGCCTCGCCTGAACTCAACTGGCCGGCTCGGCCCTTTTTTGTAGATCGGCAGAGAAGTAGCGCCTCGCCTGACCTCATTTGGCCGCAAAGGCCCTTTTATGTAGATCGGGAGGACCCAGGGCTTCGTCTGACATCAATTGGCCGCCTCTCCGCATTTATGTGGAACGGGAGGGACCTAGGGACTCACCTGACCTCAATTGGCCGGGTCGGCCCTTTTATGTTGATCAGAAGGGATCCAGGGCCTTTCCTGACCTCAATTGGTCGGTACGGCCTTTTTATGTACATCGGGATGGACCTTAGACCTCGCCTAACCTCAAAGGGCCGGCCTGGTCCTTTTATATAGTGCGGGGGGTCCTAGGGCCTCGCCTAACCTGAAAGGGCCGGCCCGGCCCTTTTACTTAGGTCGGGGTGGACCTAGGGCGTCGTCTAAACTGAAAGGGCCGCCCCGCCCTTTTTATGTATGGTGGGAGAGACACAGGTCCTCGCCTAACCTGAAAGGGCTGGTCCGAACCTTTTTTGTATGTCGAGAGGGTTCTAGGTCCTCGCTTGCCCTAATATGGTAAATGTAGTAAAAAGGAATCCATTATTTTTACATGAAATCGAAGGCTTTATTTATGTTAGTTATAATGATCCGATTTAGTTCAAATTTGCACCGTTTTGATCGACAACTTGTTGCCATTTTTATGGTAATTTCATTATACTTCTCTCTAAAGAACCCTTGTCCCTTTTGGCAAAGAACTGGGAAAGTTGATTTTCACATGCTTCCCTTGAGGCGAAGCTCTCACTAGCAAAATCATTCGCCATAGACAGGAGCAGGTGGTAATCACTTGGTGCCAGGTCCGGACTATAAAGTGGATGCATTAGTTCCTCCCAACCAAGCTCCCTTAACTTCTGGAAGGCATTATCGGTGTGTGTGGCCTGGCGTTGTCCTGTTGGAACACAACTCCTCTCCTATTTGCCAAAGCTGGCCTCTTCTGGGCAATTGCTTCCGTCAGACGGTTCAATCGTTCACAGTACAGGTCCGAATTAAGAAATTGGCTGTATGGGAGCAGCTCATAGTAGTTTTTCCCTGCCAATCCCACCGAACACACAACAAAACCTTCCGGCCGTCAGTCCAACTTTGGCCACCGTTTGCGCCGGCTCACCGCGATTCGAACACGACTGTTTGCGCTTGACGTTGTCGTAAGTGACCCACTTTTCATCACCAGTCACCGTCCGCTTCAGAAATGGGTCGATGTTTTGCGATTCAGTAGCGATGCGCAGGTGGAAATTCGTTCCATGAGGTTCTTTGTGTTAACTCGTGTTGTACCCATACATCGAGCTTTTCTTAGTATCCAGTCTTATGCAAGTGGTTGCAAACGGTTTTTTGTGCAATATTTAGCTCCTGGGCAAACGAAACCGTGCTTACATGACGGTCGGACTCGACGATTTCCATGATATTATCGACATTTTCGACTATTGGCCTTCCAGAGCGTGGTGCATCTATGACATCGAAATTACCGAAACGGAATCAACGAAACCAAAATTGCGCATGATTGGCTGTTACAGTGTTAGGACCATAAACACTATGCACATTTTCAGCCGCTTGCCTTGCGTTTTCGCCTTTATCGAAGAAAATATGTAAAATATGGCGTATTTTCTGAGAAGGTTTTTAGTACGAAATTTTAACTTTCTAACGCCAACTAGCGTTACCAGATCGAACTTATACCAAGCGAGATACAGATTACTAAAGTCATCTATTGGAAAAATAATGAATTTCTTTTTACTACACCCAATATGTAATAAGTGTGACGTACAGTAATGTGAGTGATGTTAAGAAGACTCCATGTATCTCGGGCTCGAGTGTGTTGAATATAATAGTGTTAATAAATAATGAAGACTATAAAGAACCCCTATATACTGGGCACGAATAATTTTGTAATATATATATATATATATAATAAAGTGCATGTTTCGCGAGCGCATTATACGAAGAAAAATTCATACATCGGAAGTTCATCATATCTGTACATTTAGAAAGGTCCATACACCGTGAGACGTAACAACGGACGAGGAGTTGTTACGCATCGATATCGATCGGATAAAAGAAGCAGGACGGGCGGGGAATCGTTCGGCATTGAGACCGAGCGGATAATGGTGACGCGACAGACAGGGGAAACGCCCAACGAGTTTGACCAGTTATGCGCAGCGTGACAGAGGTGGCATCGTTCCGAATCGAGATCGATCGGATATAGGCGGCAGGATGGGGGAAACGCCCGCTTCGATTTCGTTCGGATAAGGGCGGCCGGATTGGCCGGGTGCCGTTCCACATCGATTTCGACCGGATAAGGGCGGCGGGATGAGCGGAGGATCGCTCGCTTCGAATTCGACCAGATAAGGTCGATGGTTTTGGCGGGAAGTCGTTCAGGCATATAGATAGAGCGGTTATGGGCGGCGGGAAGGGTGGAGGTCGTCCGCTTCGAGTTCGATCGTAGAAAGGCGATGGGAGGGTCGGTTCGTCGTTCTGAATCGAGATCTAAGGGATAATGGTGGCGGAATTGGAATGTGGTCGCCCGCGTCGAGTTCGTTCTTACAAGCGCGATGGTTTGTGCGGGGCACCATTCCGCATCGAGATCAAGCGGATAAGGTAGACGAGAAGGTTGGAGTGTCGCCCGCTTCGAGTTCGAGCAGATAAGGACATCGGGACGGGTGAAGGTTCGTTCCGCATCGAGGTCAGCCGGATTAGGGAGACGGAACAGATGGATTATCGTTCCGAATCGAGGTCGATCGTATAAGTGCGGCGGGAAGAGGGAGGTGTCAGATGCTTCAAAGTGCTTCGGGGCGGGCAGGGAATCACAAGCATCGAGTTAGACAGGATAAGGCTGCTGGTTTAACATCGTCCGATTTATTACTGTCATATTAGGTTAATCCTCTTGCCAGCTATATAGAGAGTCTTCGTATTAATCACTGTTATATTAATTTTCAACTATATATATATTACTTCTAGCCCATAACATTGTAAGTCTTTTGTTATATCGACCTTTAAGCGTATCTTTATTAATCAATACATGCTTCGTGCCCGCTATTCAAGGAGTTTTTTACTAACTAACATTATTATATTTATACGCAACGTGCCCGCTTTATAGGGCGTCTCATTCTTAACACCTACTAATATGTTTATACGTACACGTAGTTTATAAGGAAATACATTTGCCTCTACATCAGGAGAACACTTTACGTTTATATAATACACCACTTATGTATATAAGATTAGTGTGTTTATATCCTAGCAATTAAGAAAACGAACGTATTTGTACAACACTTAAATCATCCGGGAGTAAGTCTTCACTTTTTACGAGGACCGACGCCATATGGAACACGCGGACCGGCCATATTGTCGGCACGTCGGACGACTCATCTCCTCCATCGTCGGCAACAGCTGACAACACACCGAACCTCAGTACATGCTCGACACTCGGCCAGTACGGTTCTTCCCCTCCACTTGCTCTCATCAGTCAGCGTTACAGCCAGACTTAGTCTTCCCCACTCCGACGCAGAGAACCAATCCTCGGATATATAATAATTGCATCTTTGTTTCTACACGGAAGACACCGCTGCAACTCTCACTCATTAGTAAGCTGCCAATATGACTTCTCAGGAGGAAACTAAGTTCTGATTGTTGGAGAACCTTAATAAAAGGAGCTACATCGCCAAGCAGTATCCGATTCCGATTTCATTTTGCGACGCGTTTACAATTTTGTATTATTAAATTTAGAATAAACTTAGCTTAAGACAATCTGCAGTCTTATTCAGTCGGAACCCCGGTTGTACGTCCATACTTTCTTAAATCGATCCTCCGGTGATCCAACGTACTTAAATCGGCGTGTAATCGACACGCTCCATAATTACATCTCTTTCTCTCTCCTGATATCTCAATATTTAACTCATCGTCAGAGGTGCATACGACTTGCACGGGCGAAAGGTTAAGTCCTATCAATACGAGTTAGAGGTGCATACGACTTGCACGAACTAGTTCCTTCGCATCACAAAAGATTGGAGATGCATCCTGCTCACAAGAGACAACGCCACGCCTCATGCCAAGGATACGCCGCGAAAGACGAAAACACCGTTTCCGTAGATTACACACACAGTTGTATAACAAGTTGAAGTATCATCCTGACTTAGGCGTCGGAACATACTGGACACCTTCACAAACTGGGTCAACACCATTGGCGCAATCATCGCTCCAAGCTCCTAGTGAAGCACCTGCCTACCATCACGGGACCGCCATATGCAGGGACCAGAGATCAACATTACGTAGGCTCATCATATACAAATCAACGCCGGTTACCTACCCGAAACTCATTTACGAAACAGGTCAACTCCCACAGTATGATCATAGGTCGGTTATTTAAAATTGTATTTTCTTGAAGAATAAAACATTCATTGATGTCCATGTCGTTTCTCTATGTCATACCTGGCCTATCGTTTCGCCCGTCCCGTGCAATGAACTGTGTGTAACAGGAGACGGTCAATAAGAGCATTAATCCCGACTTAGAAGGGGCTGCTTGATAAATATAGTTTCTATAATTTTTTGAGGCCCGCCACGAGCTGGACGTGACAGCGATACGGGTGGAGGCTCGCATCAAGATCTAGGGGATAATGGTGGCAATATTAGCGGGGGGTAGCCCACGTAAAATTCGTTCATATAATAGTGATGGAACGGGCGGCGGGACGAGCGGGGGTCGTTCCGCATTGAGATAGAGCAGATAATGGAGCCGTGTCGAACGGGGGTCGCCCGCGTCGAGTTTGTTCGTTTAAGCGCTATGGGACGAGCGGGATGACGTTCCACATCGAGATCGAGTGGAAAAGTGTTGCGGGACGGGCGAGGGGTGGCCCAGTTCGATTTCTACCAGTCAAAGGTAGCGGGACCGGCGGAGAATCGTTTCGCATCGCAATCGAACGGATATGGGTGGCGAAACATGTGGGAGGTCGACAGCTTCGAGTTCGATCCGATTAGGGAAGCTGGACAAACGTGATGTCGTTCCGCATCAGGATCGAGCGAATAAGGGTGACGGGACGGGCATGGGGTCGATCCGCTTCAGGATCTAGCGGATAAGAATGGCGGGACGGGCGCGGTCGGCCTATTCCTGTTCGACCGGATAAGTGCGGTGGAAAGAAGGGGGATCGTTTCTCATCGAGATCGAACTGTTAATGTGGCATGAAGGGCGCGGGGTCATTCCGTATCGATATGGAGAGAATGAACGAAATGGGACGGGCGGAGTTCGCCCGCTTTGAGTTCGACCAGATATGGGCGGCATGATGAGCGGGGGTTCGCCCGATTAGAGTTCATCGGGATAAGGTTGAGGAGACCGGCGGGGCTTCGCTCGTTACGAGTTCGACCGGATAAGTGCTGAGGGAAAGGCGAGGGTAGTTCCGCATCGAGACCGAGCAGATAATGGTGGCATGACAGGCGGGGGGTGGCCCGCTTCGAGTTCGAATGGATAAGTGCGACGGAACAGGCGGGGTTTCGTTACACATCGAGATCGAGGGAATAAAAGAGGGGGGACTGGCATGGGTTCGTCCGCTTCGAGATCGGCCGGTTAATTGCGGCGGGACGGTCGGGAGGTAGTCCTGCATTGAGATCGACCGCAGAAGTGTGGCAGGATGTGCGGATGTTCGTTCCTCAAGTAGATATCGAATTAGAGCGGAGGAACGAGCATGGGATCGTTCCGCATCGAGACTGAGTGTATAAGGGAGGGGTGACTGTCGGGGTGTCGCCCGCTTCGAGTTGGACCGCATAAGGGCGACGGTTTTTGCGGGGAGTCGTTCCGCTTCGAGATCGATCGGATAAGGTTAGCGGGACTAACCCTTTATCCGGGACGGATAAGGTTAGGGGGGGACGTTTGCTTCAAGTTCGACCGGATAAGGGTGTCGGGGTGGGCTGGGGTTCGTTCCGCATCCAGACCGTTCAGATTAGCTGGTCGGAACAGGCGGATTATTGTTCCGCACCAAGGTCGATCCAATAAGGGTGGCGGGAAGAGAAGGTGTCGCACGGTTCAAGGTTATTGGTATAAGAGCGGCGTTAGGGTCGGGGTGTCGTTCCCTGTCGAGATCTAGGGGATAAAGATGGCAGGATTGGCAGGGGTCGCCCGCGTTAAGTTTGACCGCATAAGGGATCCTGGATGAGCGGGGTTCGTTCCACATCGAGATCGATAGGATACGTATGGCGGGATTTGCAGGGGGTCGCTCGCGTCGAATTCGACCGCATAATGGATACTGGACGAGCAAGGAGTCGCCCGTGTCGAGTTCGTTCGTATAAGAGCGATGGGACGGGCCGGGGAACGAGCGTGGGTCGTTCCGCATTGAGATCGAGCGGATAATGGAGGCCTGTCGGACCGTGCTCGTCTGCTTCGAGTTTGACCTGATGAGGGTGCCGGGACAGGATTTCTTCGCCCGATTCGAGTTCGACCGTATAAGATCAGCAGATCGGACGTGGGGACGATCTACATTGAGATCGAGAGGATAAGAACGGCGGGACGCGCATGGGTATGCCCGCTTCGAGTTCAACCAGATAAGGGTGAGGGGACGGGCGCGCGTTCGCCCACTTCGAGTTGAACTAGATAAGGGCAACTGGATGGGCGGGGATTTATTCCGCATTGAGATCGATAGGATAAGGGCGGCCGGAGTGCTGTGATGTTGATCTGGTTGGTCAGCGATTTCGCGTGATTTTTAGTGCGCGGTTTACCATCACACTATGGTTTCTCCAAGTACATTTACTGCTGACAGTACCTGATAGAAACATCACGCCCAATACGGAAAATACATGCATTTATATATGTATAATATAGGTATATATGTATAGTAGTACAGCTCTCTCTCTCCCTCTCTCAGCTTTCCCGTCTCTCACCCCCTTTTTCGCGATCTATCTCTTTATTATTTCCACGTTATTTCACTTCGTCTTATTTCATCAACGATTAATTATTACCATACCTGTTCTTAGTAATTCGTATATCGTGGAGGGTGGGAGGGAATTATATCTCTAACGGTAATTAAACTATCGTTATTATGTGAACGATTAAGTGTACGTAATTTCAGTGGTAACAACATCGACGTATCTCTTGGGAAATGTCATGCTAATATTACCGACTACATATCTATGCATCTCTCTCTCCTCCCACCCCTTCTCTTTCTATCTTTCAGCTTGTGCATCTATATGGATCTTCACGTGAACGCCCATATAAGCCTCTTACGAATGATTCGAGCATAAATGAGAGAGAGAGTTACGTTCCGTGCTGCTTCTTCTTCTTCAACATCGAGAAACTTGCTGATGAGAGTTTATGATTTTCGCGGGTGATTCGATTTACTGTAAAGTACTCCAAGGGTTTTGCTTGCTTTGTCCTCAACATCCTCTCCCTCACAATACCCTCTCAATTCCTCCCCCACTGCTCCGAACACATTTTATCGTTTGAAAAGTTACAATCATTTTGCTGAAGTATTATTCATCGTTTTGTTCTCTACGAAACCGGGGACTGAAAGAGATTATCTCGAATGAAACAACTTGAAATTAAACGTAAAAAAAGAGAAAAAAAAGAAAAAGAAAGAAATATTACAGAAAAGAGGATAAAAACTCTTAAACAAGAGTTTTATGTGAGCGTTTTCTTTTCGTTCTGAATTAATATTCTGTTTTAGATCAAGGGCGTTAATTCCTCGTTTTGAGATTTTGTTCTGTTTAATACGAGAACATTCAGTCAAGAGAAAATCCATAAGACGTTCATAGAGTTAAGACGTGTTTGTTCCTTTGTTCAATTACAATAATAAACCTATAATAATTATTATAACTTCCTAGCTCAAACCTAATTAATTCTAACTTAATATAATTTATACAAGTTTGGGGGCTCAGCCGGAATCGAGCTAGGACAACGTATGAAATATGTGTCAAATAAGGTGTCAATCGTTAATGTGATTTACTATGATGTGTTATTTCCAAGTCAGAGTTAAATAATTCGAGTGAACTGGCGGTTCGTAAAATACGTGCGCATTCGGACAGTTTACAAGAATATTCAAAATTATCGACATCTTAACCAGTGATAAAACGGAATCGTTGGTGCAAATCGAGTGGATAATTGTGAGGTAGAGACGTAAAGACTTAAAAAAGACGATTAATAATGATGGGACTGAGACGTGAACTCGAGACTCTCATAGTTGCTGAGCTTAGAGCTATTCTTAAGAATAAAGGACTTGCTGCGGGAGGAACAAAAGCCGAGATTCTTGAACGACTACAAGCTAATGGCATAAGTGAAGCGTTTCTGCCTTCAGGTTTTGACGAATGTAGTGAACAGCAAAGCGACACAGGTGATAGTAGTGCTGTATCGATGATCTTACATTGAGAAATTGAGTTAGCAAGACGAGAAAAATAATTAATGGCACGAGAGCTTCCAATAGTCAAGCGAGAACTTGAAATTTTACAACGTTTGCAAGTAAGAGGACAAGCTGCAGAAGAGACGAGCAGAGGGGAACAGAGCGTACCCCTTGCACCGATTGTACCGAATAGAACAGCGGAAGTGCCGACTTCTGCAAAGGTAAATGTGACAACGGTAGTGGATCTTTTAAGTAATTTTGGCGTGAGTTTACATAACTTTGAGACGTGGGAGAGACAAGTGACTTTCTTGAAGACGGCGTACAATTTTGATGACAATATGACAAAAATTCTTATTGGAATGAGATTAAAGGGGAAAGCACTTCAATGGTTTCACTCGAAGCTCGAATTCATCGAAATGACATCCAATGATTTGTTAGTTGCACTTAAGGGTATGTTCCATCATAAACCAAATAAAATAATATTACAACAACGCTTTGAAGACCGTGCAAGGAAAAAGATGAGTCATTTAATGATTATGTTCATGAAAAAGTTATCTTAGCAAATCGAATTGCGGGAAGTGATGAAGTTATCATCGGTTATATTGTTGAAGGAATTCCAGATCCTCACCTGCGAAACAAAGTACGCGTCCAACGTTTTTCTTCAAGGGAATCAATCTTGGCAGCGTTTGAAGAAATCACGCTACGTGATAATAACGAACCATCAACTAACAGTAGCATAAAATCAAAAGAAAAGTTCAATGGAAGTAAGTACAAGAGTAATAGCCATGAGGAAGATATGCAAATTGCAACAGGTGGAAAGAAAGAATCTAGTGATAAAGGAAAAGTAACTAAGCGATGTTACAATTGTGGAAAGAGAACTCATGTTAGCAGTGTGTGTCCTGACAAAAATAAAGGACCGAAATGTTTTAATTGTTATGAATACGGACATAAAGCGTCGGATTGTCCTAAAAGAAGAAAAGAAAAAGTTGAGACAAATTGCGTGGTAACACCATTTATATCGGGTAAAAGAAGTATAGATGTAAAAATAAATGACATTTTAATGTCAGCGATTATTGACACAGGGAGTGATTTAACGGTCATGCCCGCAGACGAATTTATTAGAATTGGAGTACCTAAATTAATTGACAAAAGAGTTCCATTCCGTGATGTGGGAACTGAATCAAATACAACCTTAGAAGAGTTTAGCGCGACGATAATGGTTGACGGACATTCTTATCCGATTTTAATTCACGTAATTTCTGATGATCTCTCTTATCATAAATTATTGTTAGGTCGCGATTTCTCTTAGGTAAAGTGAATTTCCACATGAGGTGTGTCATGACAAAAATTAGTCCTATAAATGACGAACTTGTTTCAAATAATGTGCCAGAAATATTTCAAATAGATATATTTGATGACAGAAACAAATTCTACTGAGTTGTTTCTCATTAAAGATTCGAAACATCGTGCAATTTTTCGCGAATGCATTGATAATTACAAACCCATTCAAACCCGTGAAGTAGGAATTAAAGTGACTCTTGTATTAAAAGACGATCAACCCGTATATCAACGAGCGAGGCGTTCGAATGCGTCTGAAAAAGATGATATAAATGCTCAGATATAGAAGTGGATTGAAGTAGGTATTGCTAGACCTTCATTTTCCGATTATGCAAGTCCGATTGCATTAGTTAAAAAAAAAAGTTTGAACAAACCGAATTTGTGTAGATTATAGGTTACTTAACAAGAATATAATAAAGGATCGATATTCTTTACCGTTGATACAAGATAAGTTGGATAAATTACAAGACGTGAAAGTTTTTAGTACGTTAGATTTAGAAAATGGATTTTTCCATGTTGAAGTCGATGAATCAAGTCGAAAGTATACAGCTTTTATTGTTCTTGATGGACATTTTGAATTCATGAGAGTACCATTTGGTTTGTGTAATTCCCCGGCAGTTTTGCAAAGATTTGTTAATGATGTTTTTCAAGATTTGATCCCAGACGGGATAGTTTTGACATATATGGATGACTTAATTATTCCATCAGCAAATTATGAGAGTGAAATAGAGAAACTAAAACAAGTGTTAGACACTGCAAGTCAAGCAGGATTATTTACTAAATGGAAAAAATGTAGTTTCTTACAGGAAAAAATGGAATTTCTGGGTCACATTATTGAGAATGGACAGGTGCAGCCATCAAAATAAAAAACTGAAGTAGTTGAACGATTCCCAGAACCCACAAATGTGCGACAGGTACAAGGATTCCTTGGGTTAACAGGATATTTTAGAAAATTTATTCCTGGATACTCGTTGATTGTAAGACCTTTGACAAATTTATTGAAGGCAGATGTGAAATTCAGATTTGAAAAAGAACAAGATGATGCATTTACACATTTGGAGATTGCATTAACTAATAAACCGATTTTAAATTTGTATCGTATAGATGCCATTACTGAGGTTCACATCGACGCATGAATACATAAATATGCATCAATGCATAAAGTGTTGAATAATTTTTGTTACATAATTAAGGTTCTATTATTATTTGGGCGACATTGGGTCAATAATTCCAACCGGAGAACGAAGGGTAAGTCCATGATTTTAAATGAATTAAACACGGGATAACATAGCGGTATTTCAGAAGTGGTCAGGCTGTATTAATAAGAAACGAAAATTCCCCAAGCCCGGTAAAGTCTAGCACTGACCAAGAACGGGGCGGGTAAATAAATTGGAGTAAACGGGCAAATAAATTATTCATTTTTTTTCGTTAGCCAATCGACGATATTACATTATATATATGGGATGGAAGGTTCCCACAAACAAGTCGTATGTATATGTGTAGCGTCGGATATGCTGGTGAAAAAATGACAAATAGATGGAAGTTTTCAGGGCTTGATAATTGTATATTCTGCGTATGAGTGAGATATACTGATCGGTAGATGACAAAAAAACGGAAGGCTATATTATTAATAAGTTACGTGCGTATGCATATGAGACAAAGTAGTCGATATAGCGTGATTTGTCTTTGCGAGTTGCGTAGTTAGTGGAAAGAAAAGAGGATCGGAAATATTGGGAGAGTGATAGAGTGATTAAAGATGGTGACAGTGAGTATGCAGCACTCTTGAAAATTTGTAGCAAAACATTGATCACTTACAACGAGTAATGTACCAGCGAAACAAGCGAGAGCAACCACCAAATAGAGCAACAGCGCGTAACAAAAGGACCGACGAGTCAGCGAACAAGAAACAGCGTTCGAATACAACGTTTTTTCTCCGCATTGCGCCTGTCTATCAATAGAGAAAAATTGACCTACCATCTTCAGCAATATCATTAATAATATGTTTTCTTACACGCGCGCGCACACACACACACACACACACACACACACACACACATTCCTTCCTCTTTTTGAATTCCTACCCGCGATGCTCGTCGAAATTCTTGCCTGCCCGCGATGCTCGTCGAGATTCCACCAAGAGCTCATTTCTTGAGAAAGTGGGAGAAAAAAAAAGAAGAGGAAGAGGAAGTAGAAGAAGAAAGAAATAATCAAATCTCGGAGTACTTCGATTTAACCGTCGGCAGAATTACGTCGTATCGTATTTTTTGGAACAATAAAAAGGGAAACGAAGAAAACGAGAAAGAGAGAGAAAAGTAGAAAGATTAAAAAGGGGGGTTAATGATCAGATCAGTTCAGTTGAAACGTTAGCGACTCGATCTTCTTTTCGGGTCAACAGCGATTTATAAAAACGAGCCGTAGTTGGTGGTGTATTATCATAACTCGAATAAACACGTTGCATGAAGTCGAAGAGTCAATCTAAGCTATTATACACATGCTCGTCAAGTTGTCTATGCACAAAGTACACAGTAGTGTTATGTTCAAGATTAGTATATGCACATATGTATGTTTGTATTCCTAAACATCAATCGAAATTATCATTTGCAAACCGTGACGTTAGCTTGAAAATTACCTGCTCGATTTGCGAGACTGATAAACTGAGAAAAGAAGCGCTTTTGTATCCAAGTCGGAAACAATAAATGTGAGGGGAAGTAAAGATCGAGATGTTGATAACGATTCTACTCGTCCAATATCACCTCGAATTATTTATCGATCCTTTCGCGTTCTCACACTATGCTTCTGATCCGTAAGAAGCAATAATAACGTGGGTATAAAAATGGAAAAGATTATGACAAACGTATCTAAAAAATAATATTAGTATATTACATAGAAGAATTTTTAAAGATTAAATACTTTTCATTTAGAATTCATTTTACTATTGACGGCGTTAATTATTATCAAACTGCAGAATGTTAACTCGTCTATCATAAAAATGACGTGCATATATCGATCCTTATCTTATTATTTACAAAGAAAAAGAATTGAAGCTCGTAGAAAGAGAAAAAGTGGCCAAAAATAAAAAGAAAAAGAACGCGACGAAAAAAAAGAAACGTGCAAATATGCGTGTAGTCAACAGGAAAAAGAAGAGAAAAAGAAGAGAAAAAGAAGAGAAAAAAAAGAAAAATAAGAAATTCACACTGTCCATAGGATATGATATGTTTGCGACGCAAGCGGAGAAAAAATTAAACTGGTTGTGAGAGAACGCGACTATTTTCACAAAAAATGACTAATTTCCAGTAATAATAGTTTATTTTCGTCGAATATTATATGATTTTAATAAAATTGAGGAATGTTATATCTTATTTGATTTATTTTATTCCAATAAAGAAAATAGCTTCCTTGTTTTTTACAAAAGTTTCAATTTTTATAGAAAAAGATATTTTATTCTTTCACATGAAAATTACTCTCATCATTACGCCAAAGTGATCATTTTATTATGACGACCATACGCGTAAAATGCCGTTAAAGTATTTCGAATCGACTTAACTTTATTAAATCATATTTTTCAATTAATCGCTTTATTATAAAAATAATCGCAATCTTCATAATTGAATTGAATGATAATAAATCAAAAATAGAAGGAAACAGTAAGATTTAGCAAAAAATAAATAATATATCACATGTGCGTTATTTGTGTTATATGTTCACATTAATATAGATTCATTTTGTGCATTAGTTTATATTAACGAATAAACATAACATATATACTAACAAGTAGTTGTAAAATGTGATTTCATTAACAGAAAATATTTATATATTTGGGAAAAGATTCAAAATAAAATAAGAAGAGCTGCTGAGTAGAAGTCGAAACGCGTTCTGTATTATGTCTAACCGAACACCTCATGGATCCTAACAGTGCGAATCACAAGGAGAGAGAGAAATGACCGATTAGGCTGTTTATTTGTAGAGCGACTTAATTATTTTAAAGGCCTCTTTGAATCATGTTTTACCGAACAACTAAATTTTTCATCAGTTAACTAACAATAGAATAATCTAAATCGATCACATTTCATGATACTCACCTGATATTGTATATATGCACATATATTGTATAGGTCCTTTCTTTTTACTTTGTTCAGCCGGTCTATCTCTACTACATGGTACTTGTTACACTTATTATCAACTTTTACAATAGATACGGTCGCGCTATATGTGGGTAAAGAGTCAATCTCTTATCTTATTTTCAAAGAAAAAGAATTACGATGAAAAAATAGAAAAAACATTGATCAAAAATGTTTTGAAAATCGGTGAAAAAGAAAAAATTTAACAAATAATCATATTTTTCCGCATTTAATTCCTAAAATGGAAGTAAAATATGCAGTACAAGTCTTTAGCCATACTGTTGCAGATAGTATAGATATAATATTACCTTTAAATTATGGTACAATTGTTATTTAAGATGTGAAAAAATATTAGTCCTTCGTTAAAAAACAATATTACTAAAGTATTTTATTACAGGTACAGTAAAAATAAACAACACAACAATCACTTTGTCAAAAAACGGCACTGCAACAAAAGAGGCATTAAATTTTGTTGGCTCTTTTAATGGAAATATTAACCAAAGAGTCAACAACATTATCACACAAAATATCGAACATTTGAGATTTTAGTAAAAAGTATTGCAAACATTAAATAATATGGAATTTGTTGAGAAAAAAGCTAGAATTCTTTAAAGAGAAATAAATGAAAATGTTTGAATAATTGGAGACAGACGATACGAAGTATGCAATATTTAAGAAAAATGCTTCAAGATTGCGGATATACAAAACTAAATTCGGAATACTTAAACCAAGATGCTGCAGAAAATTTTTTAGTCAACTTAGAGATCATGGACATCGGAACAAAATAATCCTGCACCAATCTTATTTGGCACGTCGTTTAAAGCATTATTAACATGTTATTTGACATCAAAGCACTCCATATTAGCAAACTATAAAGAAGACGATACAAGCTTTCTACCTTTATTAACTGTAATCCGTACAGAAGAAATAGAAAGTACTGAGAAAAATGAAACAACTGTGGAATGTGAAGAAGCCGCTATTCCAGAAACATCAGATACGACACGAATTTTGTATATAAATATGAATAATATAATTAAAAAAGTTAAAAAGAAGATTAAAATGCACTGCAATATTGGAAGATAAAATGATCACAGAAACGCTAAAGCATGCTATAGAAATAGCCGAACAGCGATTTTATATTGTTTATCATAATATAGAAATTAAAAGTAAACTTATAAAAATATTAAATGAAGAAGCATTGTCTACAGTACATTTTCACTGTACACGTGCTCAATATTGTGCTTAACACTCTTGCACATTATTTTATTATGGAATAGTGCAATTTAATAAATAAATTCATGCAGGGAAAAATAAAATATGAATTAAAACATGATTATATGTATTTACAAGCAAATAGAATGTCATCGAAATATTGCAGAAAAAGGGGTCCGCCCAAAGTAACAAACAAATAATTATATAACACACACACATACAATATTGTAATGACACATTGTAATGTAAAATTGACTGTTGAATCACGCGAAAGGCAAAGTCAAACGACACACGTTTTTCCACATGTTTCATCCTCTAATCGTTCGTGATCTTGTAGCGACAATTCACTCGTAAGAAAAACGAGGCATTTAAGGGCGACAAGTCGTTTCTGAGTCTATAATTAGTTCTTAAATCCGATAATTTATACCACTACCACTACTACTACTGTTTGTAGATTCACTGTACCTCTCACATTCTCTCCCCGCCCCTCCCTCTATTTCCTTTTACTTCCTCCAGAAACTATCTCCTTCCCAGACGTAAGAAACTTCGGCAAACGTTAAATAAATCTAGGAATACGGAAGCAGATGGAAACTTTTTTTTTAATTGCTACATTTATATTCATAAGTTGACTCGCAGCGAAAGGATTTAATTTTTCTTGGGATAAAAAGATAAATCAAATATTATCTATTATTCTGGAATATTATCAAAAATGTTACGTTAATGTTATATCGTGAATGAAATTAGTATTGTATCTTAATATTTTGTTCTTTTATAGTGTTGACGCACACTTGCGCAACCTCAGTTATCTATCGTACTTTCTCTTAAGGGCTGTGTACCTCTATTGGGTCTACCCGTCCCTGGGAAATTCCTAGGATAATCATTAGGAATTTCTCTTGCCACTTCTTTTGTCCGAGCTTAAGCATTGTTAGTAAAATACTTCGTTTACGATAATTTGTCGAATTGGGCCCCAACCTTTGAGATAACGGTGCAGCGTTTATGGGCACACATAGTCACCACGACAAAGTACTGTTGTTTAGATTGTTTAAACATTTCGAACAAATAATTCCGTCATGACTACGACCAATAAGGATATTGCTTTCTCTTTATATATAATTGGAAAAGCATCGGAAAGCAGTGAAGCTACATCCTTCAGACTAACAGCATCCAGACATCCGAGTCTTATCACTCCTCAGAAATAGCCAACACAACTAACCATATATTACTACACAAGAACACATCAGCAATTTTATCACACTACTACGAAATATACTGTGACATTTTACATTTGCACTCTAATCATTTACGCGTAACAATATCACGAGCTACTGGAAATCCTTCAAAGAATTCGCGTTCTGCCATTAATTTGCGTGAACGCAGCAAATGGTATTTTGCTAGCCTAGTTCTGCCGCCATTATTCAACGCGTCCAGTGGGTCTATAATTCTGACGATTAGGAAGAGATGGGGAAGATTCTCCGTGCGAATCGATCGTCATCGCTGGTCCGGTGAGAGACGCGTATCTGGAAACGCTCTCGTAGTTGCGCTCCTCACGACGCAACATATAGTTTAGAGATCTATTAAAAAAAGAAATTGGTTATGTTTTTTATTATTCGTTATTGGATCAAAATTATGAACATTAATTATTTACAATTATAGCAAATAAATTTATCTGCACGAGTTTCTAATCTGATTTGAAGTAAAATTTCATCAGTGCCAGATTTAACCCTTTACGGACGACGATTTTTTCAGCCGGATGAGATAGCAGGACGAGGCGATTTTCGCGAATGCGTTGAGTGACTTACATGATACAATAAAATGATCTTACATATAAATTATCTTTTAAAAACGTTATATTTCGATCGTTTATCTATATTTACATCTTTAAAACCATATCTTTACAAGAATTACAATCTGTAATTTCGCTTTGTGTGATACATTATAAAGCATTCACCAAGATGCATTCGTGATTTATCTGGGCATGTATCACAATAATACGTCGTCTCATGTCTTCCACCTGGTTTGTTACGAGTCGAACAAACTTTGCAATCCTTCTTTGTTCCCGTAAAAATTACGTGAAGTTTTCCGTTCAGACGAACTTCATCAGGGTTGGACGTCGATTTTGAAGCTCGCTCTCGTGGTTGTCGAAAATCTCTCAATTTATTTACCAAATTTTTTCGAAACTGTAAATGTGTAAGCGGTTGTTCGTTTTTTTTCCTTTTTACTTGTTTGTACATATTTCCAATCCCCAAAAGAACAGTTTGCGCCACCACTTTAGGGACTTCCTCATAAAACAGTACGTGAACAATACTGATCTGCGAAATCAACGCCACCCATGAATTGAGTGTAATTTGTGATATATGTGATAAATGAAATTCGACCTTTGAATTTTACGATGGATTCGTCGACACAAATTTCTTGGCTGGGTATAAAATAATCCAAAAGTCTTGAATTTATATAATCAAGATAATAAGTGATGCGTTGCAAACGTGTAATGTTACTACTTTGTGCCCCTACTATTTGTACATGCAACATTCCAAAAATTTGGACAAATCGATCCCTTGTAAAGGTGTTAGCAAAAAATGAAATGTGGCTTATTTCATCTGTTGACCAGTATTCTTTTATATTGCCGAGTGGTATTATCCCCATATTTACAATCACTGCAATAAACGTCCAAAATTCTTCCTTCTTGACATTATACCAAGTTTTCCAGAGCGACCTTGATGATAGCGCCTTTCCCTCTAACTTCTTTGCAGCATAGTTGTTTGTATCTATTGTTATTCGATCGACTAGCTCTTCAGTAAAGAACATCTTGCAAAAATTCAAAGGTTCTCTCACATCCAAGGGTAGCTGTGGTCCTGCAGATCTTTCGCCAGGTATGAATTTTATTCTGGGAGGTACTTCCTTGGATTTGTGACAAGCTGTCCATTCTGATTTATCGGATGTTTGTGGGACATCACTATCACTTTCCGATTCGCTATCATTACTCGGATTTTTCGAGTTCTTACGCCTACTACTATACCATCATCTTCATCGCTTTCGTCACTTTCCGTCCTACTGATTTTTTTATAAATACGTCGGATTTCGTCATGCACCGTATCAAAACAAAATTCGTCTTCACTGGAGCTGAGTTCATTTGTGAAATCCATTTTTGTAGGGGTTCACACAAAATCAGGAAACAAATTCTTTTGATGCTTTTGCCACACTCGCCAAATCTCAACTGAACTCGGAACCGTTGTTAGAGCTACACTCTTTGAAAAAACTTTCATTATCTTATCTCTGTTATGACGTATTATTTCACACATCGTACATAAGAACTTAAACAGCTCAGTAATCTCTTTAAGAAACGATAGTGCAATCCAATCGATTGGAGATAACGAGAACTTAAATATATACCGACTGACGCCTCTCACTCGCCACTCGTCCTGCCGCGCGAAAAGCCGTGGCGACTGAGAGTTGCCTCTCGCCCGCAAAGGGTTAAAAAAAGAAATAAATATTTCTCCTTTTACAAAATTCCGTTAATTCAAATGCAAAATCCAATATCAATTTCATCGATTAAAAAGTCCATTGTAATTCGTTACTTTACAAAAATATAATTTAATTATTTAATCCAAAGCATTTCTTTCTGGCTTTTTCATTTTATTTTGAATCTGTAGCAAATTTCATTGATTTACGTTAATCAATCGAAAACTTACTCTGTGATTAATAGATTAATATAAAGAGAGGAATTTGAGTGCGCGCGCGCGCGCGTGTGTGTGTGTGTGTGTGTGACTTAAATTCGAATTTCTTTTATTTCGTCGTTAATTATTTCAGTCATATAAAGAGAACGAAAAAAGTGTTCGTTATTGAAAACAAATAATTATCGTTGAATCGACCGTAGAACGAACGGTATAACTCGTTGAAGATAATTAAGCATATTATGTAAACTTGTTAACGATGCTTTCATACCGTAAGAGCCGATTTGTCATCGACGTAAGGAGACTATTCGAATGAAAAGGAAAAAATAATGAAATGAGAAAAAAAAGAACAAAAAATAAGAGGAAAAAAAGAAAAAGAAAAGAAAATTTTTGTTCCAATAAATAAATAAAAATCCAAAAGAGATTGTTACGTGAGTGTTGTTAGAAATATCGTTTAGAAATTCACTGAAGAAAATCTTTCCTCTTTCATATGTATTCATATCTAATCGATCATTAATATCATACCTATGACTGATTTCATCTAATTTCATCTGATTACCCATTCGAGTGCCGAGGAGCGCGATAGCGCTCTTTGTTGTTTGGGCCAAAAGTGCGGCGAGCACCATCGTGCCTCACATATGATTTATTTTTTACTGCTTCTCTTTGGTCAATTATAGTTATCGAAACAAATAGGTACGCCAATCAATGTCTATGTTTGAATGTAAACACTAAGCCTCATTTAAGTGGCTTAAAAATTATTAAAGATATTAAATATTTAACAAACCAACTCTTCTTCGTTTTTTGGTTTAGCACTTTTGGGTAGTATATAATAAAAGCGCTCAGCACTCAAATGGTTACATCCGATTTCAAGATACGATGAAATGATTGGGGATGGTTTAAAAACGAATCGAACGTCAATCCGATCATTTATCCGCGGTATGGAAAGCATGTCGGTTATGAACGAGCGATCGAGAATACGAATTTCATAGTTCCGATAATTCGTGAGGTATTTCTTTTTTATCGCCAATACAATAATACAGCGAATTAAAATGGTAATTGACGGATTTATTGATCACGCACGTTTTTCGTTCTTATTTTTCCAAATTACCTGATATTTCTGAATATGTTTCTCTCTCACCTTCTCTCTCTCTGTCTCTCTCGTTTACCTTTCTCCTTTTACCTTTTCTGTTTTACTTTTTTCTTTTATTTTCTTTGTTAGTTTTTTTTTTAATATTCGACAACGAGTTGTCGAATGTACGTCGCTTTGCAACGAATGCCATCCAATAGAGCCAGTGCAACTTGTCATTCTTTATCCGTTAACACGCACCGCTGTAAGCAATACACGCGTCGATTTCTAGTTTGAAACCAAACTCTTCTCGCGTTGTTATCCACCATATGTTCTTTATTTTTTGTTCCTCTTTTTTCTTTCTCTCTGTCTTTTTTTTTATTCACGTACATGCATACATACATTCATACGTACAGGGTGTATAAAAAATATGTGTAAAGAGTATCATAAGGATATGATAGGATATGATAGGGATATACCTTCGGATCGGTGGACATCTATAGAAAGTAGCGCATACAAATTTATCCTTGCCTTCGAAATTGAAGGTCAAATTTTGTTTTGTTTGTATCGTATTCGACTCGTCGCGAGGACAAAAAGTGTCAAAGGAAGCAAAGGTCTAAAGTCAACCGTTCACTTGAAAAATGACTTTAAAGTTCCAATACGTCCACAACTGACTTTATTTATAATATGTTTACATTTCATTGTTTACATTACATAGGACATAAAGATTCTCATGGAAAGTTGTTCTTAACGTCGAAATTGAAGGTCACAACAAATAGTGCAACAATCAAGATGAGATATAAGTGAAAAACTCTAGTCTCGAACTAACTTTATTTATAATATTTCTACATTTCACAGTTTACCTTTTACAGTCGCCTCCTATTTACAGTCGCCCCCTATTCGTATTATTGACGATTTCTTGTAGCTATGTTTGTAATCAGTCAGTCTATTTTTGATATTCAATGAGTGTAGTAAGATGGCAATCCACAAAAATATACAGCAAATGTTACGTGCTATTGACGAAACAGGAGAGAATTTCCGTTTAGCGCGTAAAATACAGTGGGGAACAAAGTATTCGTACAGTAAGTATGTGAAAAGAAAAAGATCTGTATTTCTACATTATTGATCAGATTGACATAAATTAGTTCACATGTTATTTGCTAAGATTAGTAGTAAGTAATATAAATAAACAAAAGTTAATTATAATCCTTGGTCACTTGTAAAACTTAATTTTTCATCAAATGGTGAAATTTCACTAGGACATAAGTATTCGTACAGTATTATTTATATTGATAAATATAAGAGATATATTTGATCTTGAACGTTTGACCCAAAACAAACATTGCACCAGTAGAATTCTAGTAGTTTGCTTAAAATAGACAAGGTGACAACACGTTATTGTTAATAATTTGAAATATGTGAAGAAAGTACAAGGAAACGACTTTAGAAGTGCGAAAAATTATTATAAATTTATTCAAGAAGGGTAAATCTTACGCCAAAAATGCTGAAATATTAAAAAGAAGTCGTTCAACGATTCAGAGTATAATAAATAAATTTAAAATAGAAGGAATATTACATAATCTAAAAAGAAGTGGTAGACCTCGAAAATTGAGTTTAAGAGAAGAACGAAAAATTGTAAGAATTATTAAAAAAAAAACAAGATACCAGTGCATCTGAAATTACATCAGAAATTCGGGAACATATGCACAATGAAGTACATCCGAAAACAATACGAAGAATATTGCATAAAGCAGAATATAAAAGTAGATTCGCACGACGGAAACCATTCATCAATAAAGTTAATAAGAAAAAGAGACTGGAATTTGCAGAAAAATATATAAGTGTAAACAATGACTTTTAGTGTAACGTTATATTCTCAGACGAATCTAAATTTAATATTTTTGAGTCAGATGGTTACAAAAGGATATGACAAAAAGCAAATAAAGAGCTGGACCCAAACAATATTCGACCGACTGTGAAACATGGGGGAGGAGGTGTTATGATGTGGGGGTGCATCGCTGCAAATGGGGTTGGAGAATTAGTTATAATAGATAAAATAATGGATAAACATCTATATTTAAATATTTTAAAGGAAAATTTACAAAAAAGTGCGGACAAATTAGATATTGGAAGTACATTTTATATCCAACAAGACTGTGACTCAAAACATAGGGCAAACATAGTACGCCAGTGGTTGTTATACAACACTCCGTACATGTTAGTAACTCCCCCGCTACCACCTAATATAAATCCCATTGAACATGTATGGTGGGAACTCGAAAAAAGGGTAAGAAAATATAATATAACATCGAAAGAACATTTAAAAGAAATTTTAGAAAAAGTGTGGGATAGTATAACACCGGATTTTATAAAAAAATTAGTATTATCAATGCCGAACAGATTAGGTGAAGTTATTCGCCAAAAGAGGAATCCTACGAAATACTAAATATTACATTTATATTAATTACTAAAGATGTACGAATACTTATGTCCCGGTGAAATTTCACCATTTGACGAAAAATTAAATTTTACAAGTGACCAAGGATTATAATTAATTTTTGTTTATTTATATTACTTACTACTAATGTTAGCGAATAACATGCAAACTAATTTATGTCATCTGATCAATAATGTAAAAAATACAGATCCTTTTCTTTTCACATACTTACTGTACGAATACTTTTGTCCCCCATTGTATATCGAGAGACAGTAAGATATAATGGATGATTATTACGTGCAAATGTTCCAAGGCAACGTGATTTTCAGCGGCTAGATCAAAAATTTGATGCAGGCAAATAAATAGGGCCAATAATATAATCTCCAATGATGCCTGCTCATACGTTGATTGTGAAACATCCTTGATTGAATCTTTCAATCATTGCATTAGGATGTTTAGAAACCTATATTCTAGCATTTTGACGATTAAGGATATTAGAACTTTAAAAACTACTTTCATCGGCAAACAACACACGTTGCAAAAACCGTGGTTCGCTTTGCAATTTATATAGCATCCAACGGCAGAAGTTTCGTCGATGGCCATAGTCATCTGGATGAAGTGCCTACACATGTCAAATTTTATAAGGTCATAGACCTTCTCGAATTATTCTTCACACTGTCATGTGACTTATTCCTACGCTACGTAGGACTATTAGTGGATATGCAGGAGCAAGAGCGATAACTCGTTCCTCTTTACGCCAGTACACACGGGAACGGCCCTGGCCCAGTGTGGATTAAAATGACGTAATATCATATTGTTGATCTAGCCGCTGAAAATCACGTTGCATTGGAAAGTAAATATTTGTATTGGAATATTTCTATGGATTGACATCTTACTAAATTTACTGAATATCTATTTGTCGTGCCTTCAATTTCGACGTTAAGAACAATTTTGCACGAGAGTCTTTGTATTCTATGAAATGTTAACAATGAAATGTAAACATATTATAAATAAAGATAGTTTTAGGCATATTGAAACTTTAAAGTCATTTTTCAAGTGAACAGTTGACTTTAGACCTGTGCTTTCTTTGACACTTTTTGTCCTCGCGACGAGTCGAATACGATGCAAGCAAAACAAAATTTGACCTTCAATTTCGAAGTCAAGGATAAATTTGTATGCGCTACTTTTTATAAATCTCCACCGATCCGAATGTGTAGAATGCCCCTATGGTAGCTTTACCCATATTTTTTATACACCCTGTACAACAATTTACTAGACGTCGAAACCTCAGTACCCCCTCCCCCCATTCTATCGAATTTCTTCTAAGAGAGAGAGAGAGAGAGAGAGAGAGAGAGAGAGAGAGAGAGAAGAATGATTGTATTTGACACATTGAGTTTAGATCTCGTGGTTTCCCGACAAAAACTTGATGCACTTTCACGCTCGCACACGTATACTTTAAATCTATAAAATACAAATCTTTTGTTTTAAAAGAAAAACCCGAGCCAATCATTCTCTCAATCACTCTTTCTCTCTTGCTCTCGCATACAACACTCAGCCATTCTGACCGACATTCGTCCCGAGTGTCCGCCAATACAGAATATTTTCGGCAAAAACTCGATACATCTTAAGAAAAGGCTATTTTGATTTTCTCTTTGGCAATTACCGTCTTCTTTTGTTCTATTATCTTCATCTTTGGCGTGGTTATCTTGTAGATGTTCTCTTTCGTCGTCGCTCAACAGCCGATTTTCGTTGTCTTCACTTGTCCAGAACTTCATGAAATCGACAACCATCGAAGTCTGTCTCGGCCCTTCGGTTTCCCCGATGCTTTGTACAACATAGCGATCATGACGTAATGTTTTAATGATTTCGTAAGGCCCAAGAAACTTGTGCATGAACTTTGAATCGGGACCCTGTTGCGTTCGACGTATTACAACGAAATCCCCCTGCGATATCGATGAGGTTCTTTCTTGATTCATCAAACTTTCGCTTGTTCTCGAATTGGACGTGTAGAATATTTTCTTTCGCGTGTCGTCGCAGCTCTTCTCGTTCTTTATCAAAGGAACTAACGAGTTCTTCGACTAGTAGTTCCTTAATCTTCGGTTTATCCGGCAATCGTGCGTCGATCGTCTATTGGAACTCTTCTAAAAGCAAAACCCATCGCGCCACACGAACGCACAGGTCCTTTTTGTTCATGGTCATCGTGAATGCTTTACGATCCGTCACGATATTGAATCGAATACCATGCAGATAAATGCAGAATCGTCGAAGCGCTCTTATCGCCAGTACCTCGAGCTCGCAGCTGGAGTAATTCTGTTCGGCTGGTGTCGTCTTCCCGCTGGCAAAATACACCGGATGTAGTTGTCGATCAGCTGCACTTCGTTGCATCAAAAGCGCTCCATAACCGATCTTCGCGGTTATTGAGACGTGACCGATATCACGTCCTTCTTGTTCCACAGCACGATCGGACTCGCGTATCCCGACGACGAAGATCTGATGCCCTGATTTATCTACTCCTCAATTTGAGTGTTGACAATTTCTCCCTCGTTCGCTGCTAAACGTCTCGCCTTCTGGTAGACTGGTTCGTTATCTTTTAACACCAGCTTCATACTACCGTCGTGATACTCTTTGCCGGTGAAATAATGTTCACCGTTTTTAAAAACTATTTGCGAGAAGTAGACGCAACCGCTCTCACCTCTTTCGTTGTTTCGTCTTTTTTCTCTGGACACTGATGCGATGTGTCCGTGTTTACCACATTTAAAACAGTTCGGACAGAGTTCTTTCGTGGGGCAAGATGAGCTCAGGTGGTCGAATTGGCCACAGTTGTAACAACCTTTACGATTCGCCCTTCGTTTTTCTTCGTTTGTCTCATTCTTCTTGGTGTCCGCACTTTTCTCGTTTTGCGACATCCTCGTCAGTGCACTATTTTTCTTCTCATACTGACCCGAACTCGCCGATGATTGTTCCTGCAGCGTGATCTTGTCGAACGTCTCGATCAAAGCTTCTTTTGTCGCGAAACACTGTAAACGCGTCTGATTACACAGTATTATATCGGAAATCTCGTCGATAAGATAGTTCAGCAAATCATTATCATCGATTGGTATGCGGTTACCGATGATGATTTTATCGTGCACATACTCTCGGAATATCTCACCTTTTTCCACACGTGCGCCTCAAACTTTCTACGCAGATCGACTTTGTTTTGTTTCGGAAGATACATTCGCCCTATTTCGTCTATCAGTTCATGAAATGTCTCGTGAGGTTTTCTGCCTTCGAATGCTTTTTTATGCACTTTCATACCGATAAGCGTTTTCGCAGCGTCATCCGCGAATCGATATGCCACTTTCATAAATCGGATCTGTCTTTCCCACACTTCAAAACTGTCCGGCATACCGTCAAACTCGCTTACTAATTTGGAAATCATTTTTAAATTCATGAGCGAAGAAAGATACGGCGCTTCCCCCACTACATTTTGTTCTTCACTCGGTTTTCGCCGCTCGTGGTTCACCCCTCATCACGGGCCAACCTTCACCTTCTTGCAATAACTCGATTTCACGTCGCACAAGTTCGAGTAGACGTTCATGTCTCAAAAACTCTCGTTACGTCATCGTACCGGAAATTTGTTCTTCGTTTCTGACACCACCGACAGCACCATCTGTATTTTCACCGTCACATTTTTCCATCCACGTCCCGCTGGATCGTGTTCCTTCAGCCGGACGACAATCTCTGCTTTTGTCCCGCCGATCGGCAATCCACACGCTTTCGCCTTCTCTCAACTCGGCAACTGTAAATGGCGCTACTGTCGCGCTTCTCGTCTTTTCTCGAAACTTCTACTGCCGTTCTCTTTCGCGAACTTCATCCCCCGCTAACCGACGTCCCGTGTAAATACCGACCAACTTTCGTCTTACGTCGCAAAACTTATGTCGAAAAGGCATCGTCTGAGCACCGTCCTCGTTCGACAAAATTTCATCTTCTCTCACCTTCCGTTTAACCCATAGTCCCTCTCTGAACCTTAAACAAAACGGCGTCTCCTAGTCACACACTCGTATGCGATGCTTAATCCCGCGACGCGACCACGTTCTTTTTTCACTCGTAAAGCCTTCGTCCCTACGATATCCGCGACTTTCCCGTACGATCCCGGACGAGCCCCCAATTGTAAAATCAAATCTTTCTATAATTTGTTCGGAAGCACGGATTGATTACAACGAAATAAACAAAATCTTTATTTGAAGAAATGGTTAACAGAAAAACGTCACCCCCGCTCGGCGTCTGGGTTGAGTCTGAATGTTATATTTTGTAAGTAGTGTTAAACAAACATGTAAATAACAAGCATAAAACTTTTATAATAGAGAAATTCAATTGTGTTTTGATTAACTGTCATTATGATTTTTTAATCGGACTTGACTGTATGAAAAGATTCTATTTAGATCATAATGAAATCTTAGAAATCAGTCAAAAAATTGTTATACAAAGAAATGGAATTAAAATTCAAAGACAAACAACATTTCTAAGAAAATGGAAAGTATTGAGTCAATGAAAAATAAAAAAATTTCGAAGAAAACAAAAACAAAAAGTTTAGAGAGTGACAACATTTCTAAGGAAATTAAAAATAAAGAGTCAAAAATAAAAAATGAAATAATAACGGAAATAAAATCAGAAAATTCTCAAAACGACAGCACAAACCTTATAAACTTTAACGAAAGCTTCAGCCAAGAAAATTTTAATATTTGCATAAACCATTTAGACTATGAAAAATAGGCAATAATTGATAACTTAATAATAAACAATAAATCCGTAACGCCATCTAACTTTGAAGTAACATATACTTACGTGTTTCATTATATTGCAACAAAATTAATTTTTATGTCAAACATAAACAATTATCCAAATTTTTCTTAATATTTTGTAAGTATAAATTATATCGAATAAATTGAAAAAGAAAGAAAAAGAGAGAGATAGAATGTGTGTGCGCGCGCGCGTGTGTGGTGTGCGTGTGTGCGTGTGTGTGTGTAAAGAAAGTATACTCTTCAGTCAAACTTGCCGCGCTCCTCATGCTGCGCGTGCCTTCTGATCGGCTAATATAAGACAAAACCATAAGTCCGATCAGTAGTTTAACAACAAATACAAAGAGAGATAAATAAGATGATAACGCAGAAAGATAGATAAAATCAAATAGAAATAATTAATGAATATAGTTAAATAGTATAATTAAATAGTATAGTTTAGTAGACATAATTAGGCTATTATTAAAAGGAATTAATTAAACACTGTAAATAGTAGACTTTAATTGTCGTTTTGTGTTTTTCAGGTAAGATGTATATAATGTAAATAATGTAAATAACCATTATCCGTAATTAAATTTTCCATTGTGTTTTTCAGAAAACATATTCCAATTGACTGTTATTCTCTTAGATATTTTTTCTTATAAAACGACAATTCCAAGTTTATTATGGCGAAAAAATTACAATTTCAATTCCAATACGTAGCATCGCCAAAGGACAAGAAAACAAATAATGTTACTATAACTCAATAAAAACAAAGGACAACAGAGAATATATGCTATCACAGGACATGAGGTTTGCAGTGAACACAAGGAACTGACAAATACAAATATTTACACACGAGTAAAAAAAAGCTTAACTCAATGAGGACAAATCAGAACAGTGTGGATCAAACTAACAGAAGAAATGGAGCAAGTATATTTTGATGAAGGTAACATAATATTTAAGGACATATATTTGGAACAAATAAAAGAAATAAGCATAATAAAATTCGCACAAAAAAAAAGAAAATCAACTTGATTTAAAACAAATAGCAGAAAAATTTATGATAGAAAAATTTATATCTTAATATTTAAATGCAACACATTGGATGGAAACATTTGAAAAAGAATGTAGAAGGTTTGAAATCAATGAAGACGATATAAAAATTGAAATATTAAGACTATTCCTAGACAGAACATGTGCAGATTGGCAATCAGCAACACTCACAATATTGACAATGGAAACTGGATGGTCTGAATGGAAAAAGAGATTCTTGCAGTCATTCACAGTCAAAGGATAGTACAGGAATTTATATCTTACAAATATAAAGAAGGTTTTCTGATTGAATATGCTATGAGGAAAGAGAAGTTATTACTAGATATGGACAAGGACATAACCTCAAAAACTCTAGTGTTGCTTATTGTAGCAGGATTACCTGACTATGCCAAAAATAGTATAGATGAAGAGAAATGTAGGAATTCGACTGAATTGCTGCACGAAATCAGAAAGTGTGCAGACTTAGTAGATAAGAATAGTTTCACAAAAAAAAATGAAGAGAAACATAATAATAAAAAGAAATTTGAGAAAAAAACCATGCAAGAACTGTAAAAACAAACTTAAACAAAGGTATCACATATCATCCAGTAGACTTATGTTGGTTTAAAAAAAAAAAGAAAGAAATGAAGATAGAGT
The DNA here is from genome assembly GCA_918808275.2 of Dolichovespula sylvestris. NCBI lineage: Eukaryota > Metazoa > Arthropoda > Insecta > Hymenoptera > Vespidae > Dolichovespula > Dolichovespula sylvestris. The sequence goes on from OU964967.1 coordinate 697,066, forward strand.
GATAGGAAGCAACTCAATTTTAGAAATATATCTAAACACAGAGAAATAAAAACTAGTGATCACAACATTGATTAAAGTAAAAATATTATTAGAAAATAAATTAGAAGTAAATGAAACATGATCCAGATTCCCAAGTCTCCTTAATACATTCGAAATTAATTAGAATAAAGGAAAAGATAAAAGATATAAATAAAATATTTTTAAAAATAGTCAATGGTGTGACAAATATGAAAGGCTTAATGACTATGAAAATAAACATTTTTGACATAGAGTTTGACTTTTTTGACATTCATGTATTCATTGTGGAGAAAGAAGATTTCGAGGATTTCCTCAAATGATAAGACATAAAAAAATTCAGATTAATCCAAGAAGAGAATTTTCAAATATCACAAAAAAATGATAGATATAGAGAAAACAGGAAAAAAAATTAAGATAGATAATAATGATAATAAAATCAAACAAGGTTCAATAAATTTGAATGAACACATAAAAAAAGACGAATTTCAAATAAAGCTAGGGCATCTAAACAATACAAAAACAATTAGGATAGAAAAATTAATAGAGAAATACAAAACTTACTTGCAAAAGACAAATACGATATTGGCACGGTTAAGGACTATGAGGCAAGAATCGAATTAATAGTAGACAAATATAATAGCAAAAGACCATAAAGGTGTTCAATAGAAAATAAAAAGGAAATAGAAACACAAGTAGAAAAATTATTAGAGAGAAACTTGATCGAAGAATTGTACAGTCCAATTGTTGCACCAGTAACATTGGCATATAAAAGAGATGAAGGAAGAAAAACTGCCCATGTATAGACTACAAAGACCTGAATAATAATATTGTACCACAGTCTCAACCATTTCCACTAATAGACAACTTAATAGTGAAACCCAAAAAGTCCAAATATTTCACAACCCTAGATATCAACTCTGCCTTCTGGTCAATCCCATTGCAAATCGAGGACAGAAAAAAGGCAGGTTTTGTAGCACAAGAAGGACACTGCCAATGGGCATACCTATCATTTGGTTTAAAAACGTCACCAGCAATTTTCCAAAGGATACTCAGCAGCATATTAAGAACACAAAAATTAACAGGATTCGCAGAAAATTACATTGACGACATATTAATTTATTCACAAACCTTCGAAGAACATACCGGACATATAGAACAAGTACTAGAAGCGACCATAGAAGAAGGATTTAGATTGAAACTCAAAAAATCACCTAATTAATAAAATACACCTAATAAAATTCATTAAAATTTACATAATTCTGTAGGGCGCGATGACCGGTTGTGTGTGTATGCGCGCATGCGTGCGGGAGTGGGATATGGGTGTGTGTGTGCATGGTGGAGCGATTGACGAACTATCGACGAGAGAACGCGCAGCCGCGAACTATGGACGAGAGAGGAACGCTTCTAGAGTTTGTATTCTAATATTCTGTAATAATTAAACGCATTGTCTAACAACTGTGTGCCTCCTTTTCATTTTTTCCCTCCTCTAACCCGGAATTCAGGGCTTTTATTACGAAATTATAAGAGTTTATCCCTACAATAGGTGTCAGAGAGATTAGAAAAAATGATCGGTGAGGAGTACGATGAAAACGACGACGAGAACTTTCGAAACGACGACAAAGATGACGACGACGACGAGGATTTTTGCAACGACGACGGCGAGAATACTCGAAAAACGACGACGACGACGACGACGACGACGATGATAGAAGGAAACGACGAGAACCTTCGAGAAAACAAAGTCGAAACGAACGTTAAAGCTAGGACAGAACGATGAGAGAGACACCGAGAGCAATGAAATGTTGACCGCGGCTGAAATAAAGAGTATACTAAAGGCGAAAGGACTGAGTATAGGTGGTACGAAAGCGGAGCTAGTGGCGCAACTCAGGACGGCTGACCCGGAAAAGGAGTGGATGAATGCGGCAAATATCAGTGAGTCAAATCAACCGCAAAACGACGCGACAGATTCCCGGCTCTGCATCGCTGAGCTATCAACGAGAGAAAAACAGTTGATGGCGTAACTGAGACGAGCGCAACAAGAGATTGAGTTGCTGCGACGTACACGCACTCCTGAACAGGAAGTGGCCACCACCAGTCGAGCCGAACGAATCCCGGAAGTAAGGCTGGCATCGCCACACATGACTACGACGAAAATGAATATGACGGCGATAGCTGATCTCCTGAGCTATTTCGATGGGGACTCAGAGCGATAAGAGATACGGGTAAATCAAGTTTTATTTCGCAAAGCAGCGTACCACATGGAGAGTGATATGGTAAAACTTCTCATCGGAATGAGGCTCAATGAAAAGGCGCTCGAATGGTTCCACTCCGGTTCGGCGTATATTCGAATGACAGCTGACGAGCTTTTGGCTGCGTCGAGGGATATGTTTTATATTCCCCCAAACCGAATAACTCTACGACGACGCTTCGAAGGACATATCTGACAGAAGAACGAGACGTTTCGCGATTACGTTCACCAAAAGATAATTTTGGCAAATCGCATCTCAATAAACGAGAACATCACGGAATACATCCAATCCATCTAAGGAGTCCTTGCTGTTGGCGTTTGAGCAAATAACCTTGAAGGACAGCGGTCGCACGTCAGTGTGACTAACAGTAAATTACAGACGTAGCAACTTTGTGTTTACATAAAAACCTGCGCCCTTCGACAATGGCAAACGAAAAAGAAGACACAATTATACATGATGAGTGTGTGGACATCTTGTCTGATGTTCCATCCGAATTTGAAGATTGTAAGGAACTAGGAGACATTACGTCTTCAGGAAAAGAAATTGAGACAACATTTTCGGATGAATCTGATATATATAGACGGAGAATTCGGCGAACGCTACCGTTACCAAGTGATACAGGAGAATCAGACGAAGATAACAGTAGATAGTGGTTAGATTTTGTGATTTGCCAAAAAACAATAATGCTTTCGAAGGATCATCCGGTCCTAACGTACTTCCCAGAGATGCAAACAATATCGAGGATGTCGTGGAACTATTTATAGGGAACGACTTGTTTGAATTTATTAGTACCGATTATTTTTCAAAAAAGTTTCAAAAAAACTTCAATCTTGGTCAGAATATTACAACCGATGAAGGTATGATACCGTGGCGTGGGCGATTAAGTTTTAAAATTTATAACCCATCAAAAATTACAAAGTACGGTATACTTTACCGGATTCTGTGAGATTCCGTCACGGGATATATTTCGCGTTTCAAAATATACTCTGGCATTAAAAAACCTTTAAAGGATACAGTAAAAAAACTATTGAAAAATGTTTCTGGAAAATGGCATCACTTGTACATGGACAACTACTATAACAATGTGGAACTTGCGGAAGATTTTCTTACGAAGAAAATTCACGTTTGTGGAACGCTGCGGCAGAATAGAGGATTACCGGCAAAATTGAAAAACTGCAAACTAAATTTATTTGAAACCAAACATTAACGAAGAGGAGAAGTACTCGCGCAAGTATGGAAAGCATCGAAGATGAAAATAATAAGAACAATTTCTACCATACACAATGCCAATTTAGTTGACACAGCAAAACAATGCAGAAAAACCAATAGTACGATTAAAAAACCCACATCTATTTCGGACTACAATAAATATATGAAGGGGTAGATCGAGCTGATCAATTTCTGAGCTATTATCCTATATACAGGAAAATCATAAAATGGTCAAAAAATGTGGCGTTATACCTCTTTAATCGCGCTTTATACAACGCGTTCGTACTGCAACAACATTATAATAAAGATTCCAAGAAACTCCACTTTCGTGATTTTTTATTAAAAATATGCGAAACGTGGATAAAAGATCATTCACCTGTCGGTGAAGAGAACTTGGAGGTCCCGTGTACATCGCGTGCTTCCAGGCATGAATCAATCAACAGACTTTCCGGCCACATAAAGGAACACCAGCTGATACGTATTTCAGAAACCAACAACCGAAAACGCAGAAAGTGTCATGTGTGTTATAAAAACAAAAACAAAATAAAAGAACTAATGTAATGTGTAAATCTTGTGGAGTTGCGCTTCACCTCGGAAATTGGTATAACGGGAATTTAAAAATTGAATCTCTCGAAACAATGAAAGTTAGGTCCTTTTGTCAATATAAAAGTAGGATGTAAATCTTACGTATTGATATACGCATAACTCGTATAGTATAAAATGTATAAATAAAGGATAAAGAAATTAATCAAAACTCAAACCTTTTGCACATTACTTAATTCACTTTAGAAAATATTTATTCGATTTCGGAGGAGTTCTAATGTTTACGTCTTAACGTTCTTCTACGTACTTATCGGCTTCTCGTTCTCATCATGTCCGGACTCTCTAACGTTTTTGTTTTCGTTAAATTGCTACATCACGGTAGTACTATGCATATATATATATATATATATATATATATATATATATATTTATATAGATAGATAGATAGATAGATATTTTTATTCTTCCCCTTGGGGTTTGAAGGCGCTTTTCCGAGGAGCGTACCCAAACCTCTTACAATCCTTTTACAATCTCCTCCTCACCCCCCCTAGCCTCCACACCCATGACCATATTTACATCCACTTAATCTATCTAAATCTACCTTATGACTAACTTAAAACTATCTTACTTACTAGTCACCTTAATATAATCTATTAGTCAAATAACAACTTAACCTAATTTAATAACCAATAATTTTATTGCTAAACTAAATTTACTATCCTAGAGAGAGAGAGAGAGAGAGCTCTAGTACCCTGACTATGGGCTTCCGGTTCCACACACATACATACATTCACCTCCTTTCCGATTCACACTCCCATTCTTCCCTTCCCCCGTTCTCCCTCGTCCTTTCCTCCCCTCTCTTCTTTTCCAGCTCCCTCATCCACCACTCACCTTCCCCTCCTTGCTCCAACACCTCCCTCATTTTCCCGTATATATATATATATATATAAACATGCACATTACCAAACATATCGAATACAAATTATCGATTAATAGGGTGGTATCGTTTGTTTTTCGTTGAGGTTCCGCGCTATTTATTGCGCATGTGCCATTCTTTTTGTTAGAGAGGCACTTATTTATATTAATAGTTATGCAAAATAATGATTGTTTTGACTAGTGGATATTGCCAACAATGATAGGACTTTATCATTATTAACCTATTGATAGAAAATATTATTTAAATTAATATCTATTATAATAAGTACAGATGCGTCATACCGAATATCGTGCACTATTCGATATTATCGACGAAATATATTTGTGAATGTAAAAACAAAATACTTCCAAGTGATAAAAATTCAATCTAGTTATAAATAACAAGTAACCAACAATTATAAACTTAAAGATATTCCTAAGCTAGGTGTCATTAATTGTAGCGTCCTTACGAAGCCAATATTTATTAAAAAGGTTGTATATATTTTACTGTCACTTAAATATGACTATTTGAATATACGAACGTTTACTATTCTCGCCAACATAATGAGTTCCAACGCGTGCCACGATTTTTTATTAGAAAGAATTCATCATCCAGGAACTATTGTTTTAAACAAACCAGGAAAAACAGTAAAGATATTTGCAGTTTTCTTTTTCATTTTATAATTAATTCGAATACGTTGAAATTATTAATTGTTATTACATTTCTTATTCTATTACTTATCTTTCAGTATACTTGCGGCAGGGGAAAGGAAAATCAAATACACTGTGTTAGTCTTACAGTATCTCTTCTGCACTGCAGTTTCTTCCGGAATGATCATGAAATATATGTTATAGATTTAGGCAGTTCCAATGGTTTATTTGGAAATGAAATTAGACAAAAAGCTAGGCATATGGTAAAATTGAAGGATAATGATATCATTGGAATTGGTTGCCAAAACTCGAAAGATAAAAATATTGACATGTTTATTTATAAATTACATTGTATCATTAAAAACAAAACACCAACGGATAGGATGTATACTTCAATGACCAAGCAGTTTCTCCCACAGATTTACCAACAGGAAGTACTGATAAATATTGCCATTTCTGGACTGTACATAATTCAAATGAGTCCTCTGATTTAGTTTTATCAAATGAAATATCAGGACTTTCAACAAATACATATAAAAATCCTCAGATAAAAATGTTTAAGGAAAAGTTGGATGATGAAGCTTGCAAAATTATTTTAAGTGAAAATATTGAATTAACAGACAATTGCGCAGAAAGGAGTATGATGATACAAAATAAACTACATTTGAAATCTAAGGACGATAATAAATGGCTGAGAAAAAATCATTCTAGTAAAGGTAAAAAATCATCTGAAATAAACAATGCAGAAGGTTCTTTGATACAGTCTGGTCCCTGGAATAAAACAAATGAATTGCTTCACTTAAAAGAAATTGAAGGGATCTGTGTGGATTTGTCCAATGACATTGATACAGAAATAGTACGACAAAACAACAACAATAAGACTAATAACACATGTACAGATGAAGAAATATACCATGCAAATAATGCAGTAAAAACATATAATATTAATGATGCAAATATAAATAAAACTGGACCGATAGTAATGTTTAATGAAAAGTTGGATAGTGAAGCTTCCAAAATTCTTTCAAGTGAAGAGTTTGAATTAACAGATAATTGCGCAGAAAGGAGTATGATGATACAAAATAAACTACACTTGAAATCTAAGGACGATAATAAATGTCTGAGAAAAAATCATTCTAGTAAAGGTAAAAAATCATCTGAAATAAATAACGCAGAAAGATCTTTGATACAGCCTGGTCCCTGGAATAAAACAAATGAATTGCTTCACTTAAAAGAAATTGAAGGGATCTGCATGGATTTGTCCAATGACATTGATACAGAAATAATACAACAAAACAAGAACAATAAGACTAATAACACATGTACAGATGAAGAAATATACCATGCAAATAATGCAGTAAAAACATATAGTATTATTGATGCAAATATAGATAAAACTGGACCGATAGTAATGTTTAAGGAAAAGTTGGATGATGAAGCTTGCAAAATTCTTTTAAGTGAAAATATTGAATTAACAGACAATTGCGCAGAAAGGAGTATGATGATACAAAATAAACTACATTTGAAATCTAAGGACGATAATAAATGGCTGAGAAAAAATCATTCTAGTGAAGGTAAAAAATCATCTGAAATAAACAATGCAGAAGGTTCTTTGATACAGTCTGGTCCCTGGAATAAAACAAATGAATTGCTTCACTTAAAAGAAATTGAAGGGATCTGTGTGGATTTGTCCAATGACATTGATACAGAAATAGTACGACAAAACAACAACAATAAGACTAATAACACATGTACAGATGAAGAAATATACCATGCAAATAATGCAGTAAAAACATATAATATTAATGATGCAAATATAAATAAAACTGGACCGATAGTAATGTTTAATGAAAAGTTGGATAGTGAAGCTTCCAAAATTCTTTCAAGTGAAGAGTTTGAATTAACAGATAATTGCGCAGAAAGGAGTATGATGATACAAAATAAACTACACTTGAAATCTAAGGACGATAATAAATGTCTGAGAAAAAATCATTCTAGTAAAGGTAAAAAATCATCTGAAATAAATAACGCAGAAAGATCTTTGATACAGCCTGGTCCCTGGAATAAAACAAATGAATTGCTTCACTTAAAAGAAATTGAAGGGATCTGCATGGATTTGTCCAATGACATTGATACAGAAATAATACAACAAAACAAGAACAATAAGACTAATAACACATGTACAGATGAAGAAATATACCATGCAAATAATGCAGTAAAAACATATAGTATTATTGATGCAAATATAGATAAAACTGGACCGATAGTAATGATTAAGGAAAAGATGGATGATGAAGCTTGCAAAATTCTTTTAAGTGAAAATATTGAATTAACAGACAATTGCGCAGAAAGGAGTATGATGATACAAAATAAACTACATTTGAAATCTAAGGACGATAATAAATGGCTGAGAAAAAATCATTCTAGTGAAGGTAAAAAATCATCTGAAATAAACAATGCAGAAGGTTCTTTGATACAGTCTGGTCCCTGGAATAAAACAAATGAATTGCTACACTTAAAAGAAATTGAAGTGATCTGTGTGGATTTGTCCAATGACATTGATACAGAAATAATACAACAAAACAAGAACAATAAGACTAATAACACATGTACAGATGAAGAAATATACCATGCAAATAATGCAGTAAAAACATATAGTATTATTGATGCAAATATAGATAAAACTGGACCGATAGTAATGTTTAATGAAAAGTTGGATAGTGAAGCTTCCAAAATTCTTTCAAGTGAAGAGTTTGAATTGACAGATAATTGCGCAGAAGGGAGTATGATGATACAAAATAAACTACATTTGAAATCTAAGGACGATAATAAATGTCTGAGAAAAAATCATTCTAGTAAAGGTAAAAAATCATCTAAAATAAATAACGCAGAAAGATCTTTGATACAGCCTGGTCCCTGGAATAAAACAAATGAATTGCTTCACTTAAAAGAAATTGAAGGGATCTGTGTGGATTTGTCCAATGACATTGATACAGAAATAGTACGACAAAACAAGAACAATAAGACTAATAACACATGTACAGATGAAGAAATATACCATGCAAATAATGCAGTAAAAACATATAATATTAATGATGCAAATATAAATAAAACTGGACCGATAGTAATGTTTAATGAAAAGTTGGATAGTGAAGCTTCCAAAATTCTTTCAAGTGAAGAGTTTGAATTAACAGTTAATTGCGCAGAAAGGAGTATGATGATACAAAATAAACTACATTTGAAATCTAAGGACGATAATAAATGTCTGAGAAAAAATCATTCTAGTAAAGGTAAAAAATCATCTGAAATAAACAATGCAGAAGGTTCTTTGATACAGCCTGGTCCCTGGAATAAAACAAATGAATTGCTTCACTTAAAAGAAATTGAAGTGATCTGTGTGGATTTGTCCAATGACATTGATACAGAAATAATACAACAAAACAAGAACAATAATAGTAATAAGACATGTACAGATGAAGAAATATACCATGCAAATAATGCAGTAAAAACATATAATATTAATGTTGCAAATATAAATAAAACTGGACCGATAGTAATGTTTAATGAAAAGTTGGATAGTGAAGCTTCCAAAATTCTTTCAAGTGAAGAGTTTGAATTAACAGATATTTGCGCAGAAAGGAGTATGATGATACAAAATAAACTACATTTGAAATCTAAGGACGATAATAAATGTCTGAGAAAAAGTCATTCTAGTAGAGGTAAAAAATCATATGAAATAAACAAGGCAGAAGGTTCTTTGATACAGCCTAGTCCCAGGAATAAAACAAAATGAATTGCTACACTTAAAAGAAATTGAAGTGATCTGTGTGGATTTGTCCAATGACATTGATACAGAAATAATACAACAAAACAAGAACAATAAGACTAATAACACATGTACAGATAAAGAAATATACCATGCAAATAATGCAGTAAAAACATATAGTATTATTGATGCAAATATAGATAAAACTGGACGGATAGTAATGTTTAAGGAAAAGTTGGATGATGAAGCTTCCAAAATTCTTTCAAGTGAAGAGTTTGAATTAACAGATAATTGCGCAGAAAGGAGTATGATGATACAAAATAAACTACATTTGAAATCTAAGGACGATAATAAATGTCTGAGAAAAAATCATTCTAGTAAAGGTAAAAAATCATATGAAATAAACAAGGCAGAAGGTTCTTTGATACAGCCTAGTCCCAGGAATAAAACAAATGAATTGCTACACTTAAAAGAAATTGAAGTGATCTGTGTGGATTTGTCCAAAGACATTGATACAGAAATAATACAACAAAACAAGAACAATAAGACTAATAACACATGTACAGATGAAGAAATATACCATGCAAATAATGCAGTAAAAACATATAGTATTATTGATGCAAATATAGATAAAACTGGACCGATAGTAATGTTTAAGGAAAAGTTGGATGATGAAGCTTGCAAAGTTCTTTTAAGTGAAAATATTGAATTAACAGACAATTGCGCAGAAAGGAGTATGATGATACAAAATAAACTACATTTGAAATCTAAGGACGATTATAAATGGCTGAGAAAAAATCATTCTAGTAAAGGTAAAAAATCATCTAAAATAAATAACGCAGAAAGATCTTTGATACAGCCTGGTCCCTGGAATAAAACAAATGAATTGCTTCACTTAAAAGAAATTGAAGGGATCTGTGTGGATTTGTCCAATGACATTGATACAGAAATAATACAACAAAACAAGAACAATAAGACTAATAACACATGTACAGATGAAGAAATATACCATGCAAATAATGCAGTAAAAACATATAGTATTATTGATGCAAATATAGATAAAACTGGACCGATAGTAATGTTTAAGGAAAAGTTGGATGATGAAGCTTGCAAAATTCTTTTAAGTGAAAATATTGAATTAACAGACAATTGCGCAGAAAGGAGTATGATGATACAAAATAAACTACATTTGAAATCTAAGGACGATAATAAATGGCTGAGAAAAAATCATTCTAGTGAAGGTAAAAAATCATCTGAAATAAACAATGCAGAAGGTTCTTTGATACAGTCTGGTCCCTGGAATAAAACAAATGAATTGCTACACTTAAAAGAAATTGAAGTGATCTGTGTGGATTTGTCCAATGACATTGATACAGAAATAATACAACAAAACAAGAACAATAAGACTAATAACACATGTACAGATGAAGAAATATACCATGCAAATAATGCAGTAAAAACATATAGTATTATTGATGCAAATATAGATAAAACTGGACCGATAGTAATGTTTAATGAAAAGTTGGATAGTGAAGCTTCCAAAATTCTTTCAAGTGAAGAGTTTGAATTAACAGATAATTGCGCAGAAAGGTGTATGATGATACAAAATAAACTACATTTGAAATCTAAGGAGGATAATAAATGTCTGAGACAAAATCATTCTAGTAAAGGTAAAAAATCATCTGAAATAAACAATGCAGAAGGTTCTTTGATACAGTCTGGTCCCTGGAATAAAACAAATGAATTGCTTCACTTAAAAGAAATTGAAGGGATCTGTGTGGATTTGTCCAATGACATTGATACAGAAATAGTACGACAAAACAAGAACAATAAGACTAATAACACATGTACAGATGAAGAAATATACCATGCAAATAATGCAGTAAAAACATATAATATTAATGATGCAAATATAAATAAAACTGGACCGATAGTAATGTTTAATGAAAAGTTGGATAGTGAAGCTTCCAAAATTCTTTCAAGTGAAGAGTTTGAATTAACAGTTAATTGCGCAGAAAGGAGTATGATGATACAAAATAAACTACATTTGAAATCTAAGGACGATAATAAATGTCTGAGAAAAAATCATTCTAGTAAAGGTAAAAAATCATCTAAAATAAATAACGCAGAAAGATCTTTGATACAGCCTGGTCCCTGGAATAAAACAAATGAATTGCTTCACTTAAAAGAAATTGAAGGGATCTGTGTGGATTTGTCCAATGACATTGATACAGAAATAATACAACAAAACAAGAACAATAAGAGTAATAACACATGTACAGATGAAGAAATATACCATGCAAATAATGCAGTAAAAACATATAGTATTATTGATGCAAATATAGATAAAACTGGACCGATAGTAATGATTAAGGAAAAGTTGGATGATGAAGCTTGCAAAATTCTTTTAAGTGAAAATATTGAATTAACAGACAATTGCCCAGAAAGAAGTATGACGATACAAAATAAACTACATTTGAAATCTAAGGACGATAATAAATGGCTGAGAAAGAATCATTCTAGTAAAGGTAAAAAATCATATGAAATAAACAAGGCAGAAGGTTCTTTGATACAGCCTAGTCCCAGGAATAAAACAAATGAATTGCTTCACTTAAAAGAAATTGAAGGGATCTGTGTGGATTTGTCCAATGACATTGATACAGAAATAATACAACAAAACAAGAACAATAAGACTAATAACACATGTACAGATGAAGAAATATACCATGCAAATAATGCAGTAAAAACATATAGTATTATTGATGCAAATATAGATAAAACTGGACCGATAGTAATGATTAAGGAAAAGTTGGATGATGAAGCTTGCAAAATTCTTTTAAGTGAAAATATTGAATTAACAGACAATTGCCCAGAAAGGAGTATGACGATACAAAATAAACTACATTTGAAATCTAAGGACGATAATAAATGGCTGAGAAAGAATCATTCTAGTAAAGGTAAAAAATCATATGAAATAAACAAGGCAGAAGGTTCTTTGATACAGCCTAGTCCCAGGAATAAAACAAATGAATTGCTTCACTTAAAAGAAATTGAAGGGATCTGTGTGGATTTGTCCAATGACATTGATACAGAAATAATACAACAAAACAAGAACAATAAGACTAATAACACATGTACAGATGAAGAAATATACCATGCAAATAATGCAGTAAAAACATATAGTATTATTGATGCAAATATAGATAAAACTGGACCGATAGTAATGTTTAATGAAAAGTTGGATAGTGAAGCTTCCAAAATTCTTTCAAGTGAAGAGTTTGAATTGACAGATAATTGCGCAGAAGGGAGTATGATGATACAAAATAAACTACATTTGAAATCTAAGGACGATAATAAATGTCTGAGAAAAAATCATTCTAGTAAAGGTAAAAAATCATCTAAAATAAATAACGCAGAAAGATCTTTGATACAGCCTGGTCCCTGGAATAAAACAAATGAATTGCTTCACTTAAAAGAAATTGAAGGGATCTGTGTGGATTTGTCCAATGACATTGATACAGAAATAATACAACAAAACAAGAACAATAATAGTAATAAGACATGTACAGATGAAGAAATATACCATGCAAATAATGCAGTAAAAACATATAATATTAATGTTGCAAATATAAATAAAACTGGACCGATAGTAATGTTTAATGAAAAGTTGGATAGTGAAGCTTCCAAAATTCTTTCAAGTGAAGAGTTTGAATTAACAGATATTTGCGCAGAAAGGAGTATGATGATACAAAATAAACTACATTTGAAATCTAAGGACGATAATAAATGTCTGAGAAAAAGTCATTCTAGTAGAGGTAAAAAATCATATGAAATAAACAAGGCAGAAGGTTCTTTGATACAGCCTAGTCCCAGGAATAAAACAAATGAATTGCTACACTTAAAAGAAATTGAAGTGATCTGTGTGGATTTGTCCAATGACATTGATACAGAAATAATACAACAAAACAAGAACAATAAGACTAATAACACATTTACAGATAAAGAAATATACCATGCAAATAATGCAGTAAAAACATATAGTATTATTGATGCAAATATAGATAAAACTGGACGGATAGTAATGTTTAAGGAAAAGTTGGATGATGAAGCTTCCAAAATTCTTTCAAGTGAAGAGTTTGAATTAACAGATAATTGCGCAGAAAGGAGTATGATGATACAAAATAAACTACATTTGAAATCTAAGGACGATAATAAATGTCTGAGAAAAAATCATTCTAGTAAAGGTAAAAAATCATATGAAATAAACAAGGCAGAAGGTTCTTTGATACAGCCTAGTCCCAGGAATAAAACAAATGAATTGCTACACTTAAAAGAAATTGAAGTGATCTGTGTGGATTTGTCCAAAGACATTGATACAGAAATAATACAACAAAACAAGAACAATAAGACTAATAACACATGTACAGATGAAGAAATATACCATGCAAATAATGCAGTAAAAACATATAGTATTATTGATGCAAATATAGATAAAACTGGACCGATAGTAATGTTTAAGGAAAAGTTGGATGATGAAGCTTGCAAAATTCTTTTAAGTGAAAATATTGAATTAACAGACAATTGCGCAGAAAGGAGTATGATGATACAAAATAAACTACATTTGAAATCTAAGGACGATTATAAATGGCTGAGAAAAAATCATTCTAGTAAAGGTAAAAAATCATCTAAAATAAATAACGCAGAAAGATCTTTGATACAGCCTGGTCCCTGGAATAAAACAAATGAATTGCTTCACTTAAAAGAAATTGAAGGGATCTGTGTGGATTTGTCCAATGACATTGATACAGAAATAATACAACAAAACAAGAACAATAAGACTAATAACACATGTACAGATGAAGAAATATACCATGCAAATAATGCAGTAAAAACATATAGTATTATTGATGCAAATATAGATAAAACTGGACCGATAGTAATGTTTAAGGAAAAGTTGGATGATGAAGCTTGCAAAATTCTTTTAAGTGAAAATATTGAATTAACAGACAATTGCGCAGAAAGGAGTATGATGATACAAAATAAACTACATTTGAAATCTAAGGACGATAATAAATGGCTGAGAAAAAATCATTCTAGTGAAGGTAAAAAATCATCTGAAATAAACAATGCAGAAGGTTCTTTGATACAGTCTGGTCCCTGGAATAAAACAAATGAATTGCTTCACTTAAAAGAAATTGAAGGGATCTGTGTGGATTTGTCCAAAGACATTGATACAGAAATACTACGACAAAACAACAACAATAAGACTAATAACACATGTACAGATGAAGAAATATACCATGCAAATAATGCAGTAAAAACATATAGTATTATTGATGCAAATGTAGATAAAACTGGACCGATAGTAATGTTTAAGGAAAAGTTGGATGATGAAGCTTGCAAAATTCTTTTAAGTGAAAATATTGAATTAACAGACAATTGCGCAGAAAGGAGTATGATGATACAAAATAAACTACATTTGAAATCTAAGGACGATAATAAATGGCTGAGAAAAAATCATTCTAGTGAAGGTAAAAAATCATTTGAAATAAACAATGCAGAAGGTTCTTTGATACAGTCTGGTCCCTGGAATAAAACAAATGAATTGCTTCACTTAAAAGAAATTGAAGGGATCTGTGTGGATTTGTCCAAAGACATTGATACAGAAATACTACGACAAAACAACAACAATAAGACTAATAACACATGTACAGATGAAGAAATATACCATGCAAATAATGCAGTAAAAACATATAATATTAATGGTTCAAATATAAATAAAACTGGACCGATAGTAATGTTTAATGAAAAGTTGGATAGTGAAGCTTCCAAAATTCTTTCAAGTGAAGAGTTTGAATTAACAGATAATTGCGCAGAAAGGAGTATGATGATACAAAATAAACTACATTTGAAATCTAAGGACGATAATAAATGGCTGAGAAAAAATCATTCTAGTAAAGGTAAAAAATCATCTGAAATAAACAATGCAGAAGGTTCTTTGATACAGTCTGGTCCCTGGAATAAAACAAATGATTTGCTTCACTTAAAAGAAATTGAAGGGATCTGTGTGGATTTGTCCAATGACATTGATACAGAAATAATACAACAAAACAAGAACAATAAGACTAATAACACATGTACAGATGAAGAAATATACCATGCAAATAATGCAGTAAAAACATATAGTATTATTGATGCAAATGTAGATAAAACTGGACCGATAGTAATGTTTAAGGAAAAGTTGGATGATGAAGCTTGCAAAATTCTTTTAAGTGAAAATATTGAATTAACAGACAATTGCGCAGAAAGGAGTATGATGATACAAAATAAACCACATTTGAAATCTAAGGACGATAATAAATGGCTGAGAAAAAAACATTCTAGTAAAGGTAAAAAATCATCTGAAATAAACAATGCAGAGGGTTCTTTGATACAGCCTGGTCCCTGGAATAAAACAAATGAATTGCTATACTTAAAAGAAATTGAAGTGATCTGTGTGGATTTGTCCAATGACATTGATACAGAAATAGTATGACAAAGCAACAATAATAAGACTAATAACACATGTACAGATGAAAAAATATACCATGCAAATAATGCAGTAAAAACATATAATATTAATGATGCAAATATAGATAAAACTGGACCGATAGTAATGTTTAAGGAAAAGTTGGATGATGAAGCTTGCAAAATTCTTTTAAGTGAAAATATTGAATTAACAGACAATTGCGCAGAAAGGAGTATGATGATACAAAATAAACTACATTTGAAATCTAAGGAAGATAATAAATGTCTGAGAAAAAATCATTCTAGTAAAGGTAAGAAATCATCTGAAATAAACAATGCAGAGGGTTCTTTGATACAGCCTGGTACCTGGAATAAAACAAATGAATTGCTACACTTAAAAGAAATACAGGTGATCTGTGTGGATTTGTCCAATGACATTGATGCAGAAATAGTATGACAAAGCAACAACAATAAGACTAATAACACATGTTCAGATGAAGAAATATACCATGCAAATAATGCAGTAAAAACATATAGTATTATTGATGCAAATATAGATAAAACTGGACCGATAGTAATGTTTAAGGAAAAGTTGGATGATGAAGCTTGCAAAATTCTTTTAAGTGAAAATATTGAATTAACAGACTATTGCGCAGAAAGGAGTATGATGATACAAAATAATCTACATTTGAAATCTAAGGACGATAATTAATGTCTGTGAAAAAATCATTCTAGTAAAGGTAAGAAATCATCTGAAATAATCAATGCAGAGGGTTCTTTGATACAGCCTGGTCCCTGGAATAAAACAAATGAATTGCTATACTTAAAAGAAATTGAAGTGATCTGTGTGGATTTGTCCAATGACATTGATACAGAAATAGTATGACAAAACAAGAACAATAAGACTAATAATACATGTGCAGATGAAAAAATATACTATGCATATAATGCAGTAAAAACATATAATATTAATGATGCAAATATAAATAAAACTGGACCGATATTAATTGTTAATGAAATGTTGGATAATGAAGCTTGCAAAATTCTTTTAAGTGAAAATATTGAATTAACAGACAATTGCGCAGAAAGGAGTATGATGATACAAAATAAACTACATTTGAAATCTAAGGACGATAATAAATGGCTGAGAAAAAATCATTCTAGTAAAGGTAAAAAATCATCTGAAATAAACAATGCAGAAGGTTCTTTGATACAGCCTGGTCCCTGGAATAAAACAAATGAATTGCTTCACTTAAAAGAAATTGAAGTGATCTGTGTGGATTTGTCCAATGAAATTGATACAGAAATAGTATGACAAAGCAACAATAATAAGACTAATAACACATGTACAGATGAAGAAATATACCATGCAAATAATGCAGTAAAAACATATAGTATTATTGATGCAAATGTAGATAAAACTGGACCGATAGTAATGTTTAAGGAAAAGTTGGATGATGAAGCTTGCAAAATTCTTTTAAGTGAAAATATTGAATTAACAGACAATTGCGCAGAAAGGAGTATGATGATACAAAATAAACCACATTTGAAATCTAAGGACGATAATAAATGGCTGAGAAAAAAACATTCTAGTAAAGGTAAAAAATCATCTGAAATAAACAATGCAGAGGGTTCTTTGATACAGCCTGGTCCCTGGAATAAAACAAATGAATTGCTACACTTAAAAGAAATACAGGTGATCTGTGTGGATTTATCCAATGACATTGATACAGAAATAGTAGAACAAAACAAGAACAATAAGAGTAATAATACATGTGCAGATGAAAAAATATACCACGCAAATAATGCAGTAAAAACATATAATATTAATGATGCAAATATAGATAAAACTGGACCGATAGTAATGTTTAAGGAAAAGTTGGATGATGAAGCTTGCAAAATTCTTTTAAGTGAAAATATTGAATTAACAGACAATTGGGGAGAAAGCAGTATGATGATACAAAATAAACTACACTTGAAATATAAGGACGATAATTAATGTCTGTGAAAAAATCATTCTAGTAAAGGTAAGAAATAATCTGAAATAAACAATGCAGAGGGTTCTTTGATACAGCCTGGTCCCTGGAATAAAACAAATGAATTGCTATACTTAAAAGAAATTGAAGTGATCTGTGTGGATTTGTCCAATGACATTGATACAGAAATAGTACAACAAAACAAGAACAATAAGAGTAATAAAACATGTGCAGATGAGAAAATATACCATGCAAATAATGCAGTAAAAACATATAATATTAATGATGCAAATATAGATAAAACTGGACCGATAGTAATGTTTAAGGAAAAGTTGGATGATGAAGCTTGCAAAATTCTTTTAAGTGAAAATATTGAATTAACAGACAATTGCGCAGAAAGGAGTATGATGATACAAAATAAACTACATTTGAAATCTAAGGACGATAATAAATGTCTGAGAAAAAATCATTCTAGTAAAGGTAAGAAATCATCTGAAATAAACAATGCAGAGGATTCTTTGATACAGCCTGGTCCCTGGAATAAAACAAATGAATTGCTATACTTAAAAGAAATTGAAGTGATCTGTGTGGATTTGTCCAATGACATTGATACAGAAATAGTACAACAAAACAAGAACAATAAGAGTAATAATACATGTGCAGATGAAAAAATATACCATGCAAATAATGCAGTAAATACATATAATATTAATGATGCAAATATAAATAAAACTGGACCGAGAGTAATGTTTAATGAAAAGTTGGATAATGAAGCTAGCAAAATTCTTTTAAGTGAAAATATTGAATTAACAGACAATTGCGCAGTAAGGAGTATGATGATACAAAATAAACTACATTTGAAATCTAAGGACGATAATAAATGTCTGAGAAAAAATCATTCTAGTAAAGGTAAGAAATCATCTGAAATAAACAATGCAGAGGGTTCTTTGATACAGCCTGGTCCCTGGAATAAAACAAATGAATTGCTATACTTAAAAGAAATTGAAGTGATCTGTGTGGATTTGTCCAATGACATTGATACAGAAATAGTATGACAAAGCAACAACAATAAGACTAATAACACATGTACAGATGAAGAAATATACCATGCAATTAATGCAGTAAAAACATATAGTATTATTGATGCAAATATAGATTAAACTGGACCGATAGTAATGTTTAAGGAAAAGTTGGATGATGAAGCTTGCAAAATTCTTTTAAGTGAAAATATTGAATTAACAGACAATTGCGCAGAAAGGAGTATGATGATACAAAATAAACTACATTTGAAATCTAAGGAAGATAATAAATGTCTGAGAAAAAATCATTCTAGTAAAGGTAAGAAATCATCTGAAATAAACAATGCAGAGGGTTCTTTGATACATCCTGGTACCTGGAATAAAACAAATGAATTGCTACACTTAAAAGAAATACAGGTGATCTGTGTGGATTTGTCCAATGACATTAATACAGAAATAGTATGACAAAGCAACAACAATAAGACTAATAACACATGTACAGATGAAGAAATATACCATGCAAATAATGCAGTAAAAACATATAGTATTATTGATGCAAATATAGATAAAACTGGACCGATAGTAATGTTTAAGGAAAAGTTGGATGATGAAGCTTGCAAAATTCTTTTAAGTGAAAATATTGAATTAACAGACAATTGCGCAGAAAGGAGTATGATGATACAAAATAAACTACATTTGAAATCTAAGGACGATAATAAATGGCTGAGAAAAAATCATTCTAGTGAAGGTAAAAAATCATCTGAAATAAACAATGCAGAAGGTTCTTTGATACAGTCTGGTCCCTGGAATAAAACAAATGAATTGCTTCACTTAAAAGAAATTGAAGGGATCTGTGTGGATTTGTCCAAAGACATTGATACAGAAATAGTACAACAAAACAAGAACAATAAGACTAATAATACATGTGCAGATGAAAAAATATACCATGCATATAATGCAGTAAAAACTTATAATATTAATGATGCAAATATAAATAAAACTGGACCGATATTAATTGTTAATGAAATGTTGGATAATGAAGCTTGCAAAATTCTTTTAAGTGAAAATATTGAATTAACAGACAATTGCGCAGAAAGGAGTATGATGATACAAAATAAACTACATTTGAAATCTAAGGACGATAATAAATGTCTGAGAAAAAATCATTCTAGTAAAGGTAAAAAATCATCTGAAATAAACAATGCAGAAGGTTCTTTGATACAGCCTGGTCCCTGGAATAAAACAAATGAATTGCTTCACTTAAAAGAAATTGAAGTGATCTGTGTGGATTTGTCCAATGAAATTGATACAGAAATAGTATGACAAAGCAACAATAATAAGACTAATAACACATGTACAGATGAAGAAATATACCATGCAAATAATGCAGTAAAAACATATAATATTAATGATGCAAATATAGATAAAACTGGACCGATAGTAATGTTTAAGGAAAAGTTGGATGATGAAGCTTGCAAAATTCTTTTAAGTGAAAATATTAAAGTAACAGACAATTGCGCAGAAAGGAGAATGATGATACAAAATAAACTATATTTGAAATCTAAGGACGATAATAAATGTCTGAGAAAAAATCATTCCAGTAAAGGTAAAAAATCATCTGAAATAAACAATGCAGAGGGTTCTTTGATACAGCCTGGTACCTGGAATAAAACAAATGAATTGCTACACTTAAAAGAAATACAGGTGATCTGTGTGGATTTATCCAATGACATTGATACAGAAATAGTATGACAAAGCAACAACAATAAGACTAATAACACATGTACAGATGAAGAAATATACCATGCAAATAATGCAGTAAAAACATATAGTATTATTGATGCAAATATAGATAAAACTGGACCGATAGTAATGTTTAAGGAAAAGTTGGATGATGAAGCTTGCAAAATTCTTTTAAGTGAAAATATTGAATTAACAGACTATTGCGCAGAAAGGAGTATGATGATACAAAATAAACTACATTTGAAATCTAAGGACGATAATTAATGTCTGTGAAAAAATCATTCTAGTAAAGGTAAGAAATCATCTGAAATAAACAATGCAGAGGGTTCTTTGATACAGCCTGGTCCCTGGAATAAAACAAATGAATTGCTATACTTAAAAGAAATTGAAGTCATCTGTGTGGATTTGTCCAATGACATTGATACAGAAATAGTACAACAAAACAAGAACAATAAGACTAATAATACATGTGCAGATGAAAAAATATACCATGCATATAATGCAGTAAAAACATATAATATTAATGATGCAAATATAAATAAAACTGGACCGATATTAATTGTTAATGAAATGTTGGATAATGAAGCTTGCAAAATTCTTTTAAGTGAAAATATTGAATTAACAGACAATTGCGCAGAAAGGAGTATGATGATACAAAATAAACTACATTTGAAATCTAAGGACGATAATAAATGTCTGAGAAAAAATCATTCTAGTAAAGGTAAAAAATCATCTGAAATAAACAATGCAGAAGGTTCTTTGATACAGCCTGGTCCCTGGAATAAAACAAATGAATTGCTTCACTTAAAAGAAATTGAAGTGATCTGTGTGGATTTGTCCAATGAAATTGATACAGAAATAGTATGACAAAGCAACAATAATAAGACTAATAACACATGTACAGATGAAGAAATATACCATGCAAATAATGCAGTAAAAACATATAATATTAATGATGCAAATATAGATAAAACTGGACCGATAGTAATGTTTAAGGAAAAGTTGGATGATGAAGCTTGCAAAATTCTTTTAAGTGAAAATATTAAGGTAACAGACAATTGCGCAGAAAGGAGAATGATGATACAAAATAAACTATATTTGAAATCTAAGGACGATAATAAATGTCTGAAATAAATCATTCCAGTAAAGGTAAAAAATCATCTGAAATAAACAATGCAGAAGGTTCTTTGATACAGCCTGGTCCCTGGAATAAAACAAATAAATTGCTTCACTTAAAAGAAATTGTAGGGATCTGTGTGGATTTGTCCAATGACATTGATACAGAAATAGTATGACAAAGCAACAACAATAAGACTAATAACACATGTACAGATGAAGAAATATACCATGCAAATAATGCAGTAAAAACATATAGTATTATTGATGCAAATATAGATAAAACTGGACCGATAGTAATGTTTAAGGAAAAGTTGGATGATGAAGCTTGCAAAATTCTTTTAAGTGAAAATATTGAATTAACAGACAATTGCGCAGAAAGGAGTATGATGATACAAAATAAACTACATTTGAAATCTAAGGAAGATAATAAATGTCTGAGAAAAAATCATTCTAGTAAAGGTAAGAAATCATCTGAAATAAACAATGCAGAGGGTTCTTTGATACAGCCTGGTACCTGGAATAAAACAAATGAATTGCTACACTTAAAAGAAATACAGGTGATCTGTGTGGATTTGTCCAATGACATTGATACAGAAATAGTATGACAAAGCAACAACAATAAGACTAATAACACATGTACAGATGAAGAAATATACCATGCAAATAATGCAGTAAAAACATATAGTATTATTGATGCAAATATAGATAAAACTGGACCGATAGTAATGTTTAAGGAAAAGTTGGATGATGAAGCTTGCAAAATTCTTTTAAGTGAAAATATTGAATTAACAGACTATTGCGCAGAAAGGAGTATGATGATACAAAATAAACTACATTTGAAATCTAAGGACGATAATTAATGTCTGTGAAAAAATCATTCTAGTAAAGGTAAGAAATCATCTGAAATAAACAATGCAGAGGGTTCTTTGATACAGCCTGGTCCCTGGAATAAAACAAATGAATTGCTATACTTAAAAGAAATTGAAGTCATCTGTGTGGATTTGTCCAATGACATTGATACAGAAATAGTACAACAAAACAAGAACAATAAGACTAATAATACATGTGCAGATGAAAAAATATACCATGCATATAATGCAGTAAAAACATATAATATTAATGATGCAAATATAAATAAAACTGGACCGATATTAATTGTTAATGAAATGTTGGATAATGAAGCTTGCAAAATTCTTTTAAGTGAAAATATTGAATTAACAGACAATTGCGCAGAAAGGAGTATGATGATACAAAATAAACTACATTTGAAATCTAAGGACGATAATAAATGTCTGAGAAAAAATCATTCTAGTAAAGGTAAAAAATCATCTGAAATAAACAATGCAGAAGGTTCTTTGATACAGCCTGGTCCCTGGAATAAAACAAATGAATTGCTTCACTTAAAAGAAATTGAAGTGATCTGTGTGGATTTGTCCAATGAAATTGATACAGAAATAGTATGACAAAGCAACAATAATAAGACTAATAACACATGTACAGATGAAAAAATATACCATGCAAATAATGCAGTAAAAACATATAATATTAATGATGCAAATATAGATAAAACTGGACCGATAGTAATGTTTAAGGAAAAGTTGGATGATGAAGCTTGCAAAATTCTTTTAAGTGAAAATATTGAATTAACAGACAATTGCGCAGAAAGGAGTATGAAGATACAAAATAAACTACATTTGAAATCTAAGGACGATAATTAATGTCTGTGAAAAAATCATTCTAGTAAACGTAAGAAATCATCTGAAATAAACAATGCAGAAGGTTCTTTGATACAGCCTGGTCCCTGGAATAAAACAAATGAATTGCTTCACTTAAAAGAAATTGAAGTGATCTGTGTGGATTTGTCCAATGACATTGATACAGAAATAGTACAACAAAACAAGAACAATATGACTAATAATACATGTGCAGATGAAAAAATATACCATGCATATAATGCAGTAAAAACATATAATATTAATGATGCAAATATAGATAAAACTGGACCGATAGTAATGTTTAAGGAAAAGTTGGATGATGAAGCTTGCAAAATTCTTTTAAGTGAAAATATTAAAGTAACAGACAATTGCGCAGAAAGGAGAATGATGATACAAAATAAACTATATTTGAAATCTAAGGACGATAATAAATGTCTGAGAAAAAATCATTCCAGTAAAGGTAAAAAATCATCTGAAATAAACAATGCAGAAGGTTCTTTGATACAGCCTGGTCCCTGGAATAAAACAAATAAATTGCTTCACTTAAAAGAAATTGTAGGGATCTGTGTGGATTTGTCCAATGACATTGATACAGAAATAGTATGACAAAGCAACAACAATAAGACTAATAACACATGTACAGTTGAAGAAATATACCATGCAAATAATGCAGTAAAAACATATAGTATTATTAATGCAAATATAGATAAAACTGGACCGATAGTAATGTTTAAGGAAAAGTTGGATGATGAAGCTTGCAAAATTCTTTTAAGTGAAAATATTGAATTAACAGACAATTGCGCAGAAAGGAGTATGATGATACAAAATAAACTACATTTGAAATCTAAGGAAGATAATAAATGTCTGAGAAAAAATCATTCTAGTAAAGGTAAGAAATCATCTGAAATAATCAATGCAGAGGGTTCTTTGATACAGCCTGGTCCCTGGAATAAAACAAATGAATTGCTATACTTAAAAGAAATTGAAGTGATCTGTGTGGATTTGTCCAATGACATTGATACAGAAATAGTATGACAAAACAAGAACAATAAGACTAATAATACATGTGCAGATGAAAAAATATACCACGCAAATAATGCAGTAAAAACATATAATATTAATGATGCAAATATAGATAAAACTGGACCGATAGTAATGTTTAAGGAAAAGTTGGATGATGAAGCTTGCAAAATTCTTTTAAGTGAAAATATTGAATTAACAGACAATTGGGGAGAAAGCAGTATGATGATACAAAATAAACTACACTTGAAATATAAGGACGATAATTAATGTCGGTGAAAGAATCATTCTAGTAAAGGTAAGAAATAATCTGAAATAAACAATGCAGAGGGTTCTTTGATACAGCCTGGTCCCTGGAATAAAACAAATGAATTGCTATACTTAAAAGAAATTGAAGTGATCTGTGTGGATTTGTCCAATGACATTGATACAGAAATAGTACAACAAAACAAGAACAATAAGAGTAATAATACATGTGCAGATGAGAAAATATACCATGCAAATAATGCAGTAAAAACATATAATATTAATGATGCAAATATAGATAAAACTGGACCGATAGTAATGTTTAAGGAAAAGTTGGATGATGAAGCTTGCAAAATTCTTTTAAGTGAAAATATTGAATTAACAGACAATTGCGCAGAAAGGAGTATGATGATACAAAATAAACTACATTTGAAATCTAAGGACGATAATAAATGTCTGAGAAAAAATCATTCTAGTAAAGGTAAGAAATCATCTGAAATAAACAATGCAGAGGGTTCTTTGATACAGCCTGGTCCCTGGAATAAAACAAATGAATTGCTATACTTAAAAGAAATTGAAGTGATCTGTGTGGATTTGTCCAATGACATTGATACAGAAATAGTATGACAAAGCAACAACAATAAGACTAATAACACATGTACAGATGAAGAAATATACCATGCAAATAATGCAGTAAAAACATATAGTATTATTGATGCAAATATAGATTAAACTGGACCGATAGTAATGTTTAAGGAAAAGTTGGATGATGAAGCTTGCAAAATTCTTTTAAGTGAAAATATTGAATTAACAGACAATTGCGCAGAAAGGAGTATGATGATACAAAATAAACTACATTTGAAATCTAAGGAAGATAATAAATGTCTGAGAAAAAATCATTCTAGTAAAGGTAAGAAATCATCTGAAATAAACAATGCAGAGGGTTCTTTGATACAGCCTGGTCCCTGGAATAAAACAAATGAATTGCTATACTTAAAAGAAATTGAAGTGATCTGTGTGGATTTGTCCAATGACATTGATACAGAAATAGTACAACAAAACAAGAACAATAAGAGTAATAAAACATGTGCAGATGAGAAAATATACCATGCAAATAATGCAGTAAAAACATATAATATTAATGATGCAAATATAGATAAAACTGGACCGATAGTAATGTTTAAGGAAAAGTTGGATGATGAAGCTTGCAAAATTCTTTTAAGTGAAAATATTGAATTAACAGACAATTGCGCAGAAAGGAGTATGATGATACAAAATAAACTACATTTGAAATCTAAGGACGATAATAAATGTCTGAGAAAAAATCATTCTAGTAAAGTTAAGAAATCATCTGAAATAAACAATGCAGAGGGTTCTTTGATACAGCCTGGTCCCTGGAATAAAACAAATGAATTGCTATACTTAAAAGAAATTGAAGTGATCTGTGTGGATTTGTCCAATGACATTGATACAGAAATAGTACAACAAAACAAGAACAATAAGAGTAATAATACATGTGCAGATGAAAAATTATA
Source organism: Dolichovespula sylvestris (assembly GCA_918808275.2). NCBI lineage: Eukaryota > Metazoa > Arthropoda > Insecta > Hymenoptera > Vespidae > Dolichovespula > Dolichovespula sylvestris. The sequence goes on from OU964967.1 coordinate 723,297, forward strand.
CCATGCAAATAATGCAGTAAATACATATAATATTAATGATGCAAATATAAATAAAACTGGACCGAGAGTAATGTTTAATGAAAAGTTGGATAATGAAGCTAGCAAAATTCTTTTAAGTGAAAATATTGAATTAACAGACAATTGCGCAGAAAGGAGTATGATGATACAAAATAAACTACATTTGAAATCTAAGGACGATAATAAATGTCTGAGAAAAAATCATTCTAGTAAAGGTAAGAAATCATCTGAAATAAACAATGCAGAGGGTTCTTTGATACAGCCTGGTCCCTGGAATAAAACAAATGAATTGCTATACTTAAAAGAAATTGAAGTGATCTGTGTGGATTTGTCCAATGACATTGATACAGAAATAGTATGACAAAGCAACAACAATAAGACTAATAACACATGTACAGATGAAGAAATATACCATGCAAATAATGCAGTAAAAACATATAGTATTATTGATGCAAATATAGATTAAACTGGACCGATAGTAATGTTTAAGGAAAAGTTGGATGATGAAGCTTGCAAAATTCTTTTAAGTGAAAATATTGAATTAACAGACAATTGCGCAGAAAGGAGTATGATGATACAAAATAAACTACATTTGAAATCTAAGGAAGATAATAAATGTCTGAGAAAAAATCATTCTAGTAAAGGTAAGAAATCATCTGAAATAAACAATGCAGAGGGTTCTTTGATACAGCCTGGTACCTGGAATAAAACAAATGAATTGCTACACTTAAAAGAAATACAGGTGATCTGTGTGGATTTGTCCAATGACATTAATACAGAAATAGTATGACAAAGCAACAACAATAAGACTAATAACACATGTACAGATGAAGAAATATACCATGCAAATAATGCAGTAAAAACATATAGTATTATTGATGCAAATATAGATAAAACTGGACCGATAGTAATGTTTAAGGAAAAGTTGGATGATGAAGCTTGCAAAATTCTTTTAAGTGAAAATATTGAATTAACAGACTATTGCGCAGAAAGGAGTATGATGATACAAAATAAACTACATTTGAAATCTAAGGACGATAATTAATGTCTGTGAAAAAATCATTCTAGTAAAGGTAAGAAATCATCTGAAATAAACAATGCAGAGGGTTCTTTGATACAGCCTGGTCCCTGGAATAAAACAAATGAATTGCTATACTTAAAAGAAATTGAAGTGATCTGTGTGGATTTGTCCAATGACATTGATACAGAAATAGTACAACAAAACAAGAACAATAAGACTAATAATACATGTGCAGATGAAAAAATATACCATGCATATAATGCAGTAAAAACATATAATATTAATGATGCAAATATAAATAAAACTGGACCGATATTAATTGTTAATGAAATGTTGGATAATGAAGCTTGCAAAATTCTTTTAAGTGAAAATATTGAATTTACAGACAATTGCGCAGAAAGGAGTATGATGATACAAAATAAACTACATTTGAAATCTAAGGACGATAATAAATGTCTGAGAAAAAATCATTCTAGTAAAGGTAAAAAATCATCTGAAATAAACAATGCAGAAGGTTCTTTGATACAGCCTGGTCCCTGGAATAAAACAAATGAATTGCTTCACTTAAAAGAAATTGAAGTGATCTGTGTGGATTTGTCCAATGAAATTGATACAGAAATAGTATGACAAAGCAACAATAATAAGACTAATAACACATGTACAGATGAAGAAATATACCATGCAAATAATGCAGTAAAAACATATAATATTAATGATGCAAATATAGATAAAACTGGACCGATAGTAATGTTTAAGGAAAAGTTGGATGATGAAGCTTGCAAAATTCTTTTAAGTGAAAATATTAAAGTAACAGACAATTGCGCAGAAAGGAGAATGATGGTACAAAATAAACTATATTTGAAATCTAAGGACGATAATAAATGTCTGAGAAAAAATCATTCTAGTAAAGGTAAGAAATCATCTGAAATAAACAATGCAGAGGGTTCTTTGATACAGCCTGGTCCCTGGAATAAAACAAATGAATTGCTATACTTAAAAGAAATTGAAGTGATCTGTGTGGATTTGTCCAATGACATTGATACAGAAATAGTATGACAAAGCAACAACAATAAGACTAATAACACATGTACAGATGAAGAAATATACCATGCAAATAATGCAGTAAAAACATATAGTATTATTGATGCAAATATAGATTAAACTGGACCGATAGTAATGTTTAAGGAAAAGTTGGATGATGAAGCTTGCAAAATTCTTTTAAGTGAAAATATTGAATTAACAGACAATTGCGCAGAAAGGAGTATGATGATACAAAATAAACTACATTTGAAATCTAAGGAAGATAATAAATGTCTGAGAAAAAATCATTCTAGTAAAGGTAAGAAATCATCTGAAATAAACAATGCAGAGGGTTCTTTGATACAGCCTGGTCCCTGGAATAAAACAAATGAATTGCTATACTTAAAAGAAATTGAAGTGATCTGTGTGGATTTGTCCAATGACATTGATACAGAAATAGTACAACAAAACAAGAACAATAAGAGTAATAAAACATGTGCAGATGAGAAAATATACCATGCAAATAATGCAGTAAAAACATATAGTATTATTAATGCAAATATAGATAAAACTGGACCGATAGTAATGTTTAAGGAAAAGTTGGATGATGAAGCTTGCAAAATTCTTTTAAGTGAAAATATTGAATTAACAGACAATTGCGCAGAAAGGAGTATGATGATACAAAATAAACTACATTTGAAATCTAAGGAAGATAATAAATGTCTGAGAAAAAATCATTCTAGTAAAGGTAAGAAATCATCTGAAATAATCAATGCAGAGGGTTCTTTGATACAGCCTGGTCCCTGGAATAAAACAAATGAATTGCTATACTTAAAAGAAATTGAAGTGATCTGTGTGGATTTGTCCAATGACATTGATACAGAAATAGTATGACAAAACAAGAACAATAAGACTAATAATACATGTGCAGATGAAAAAATATACCACGCAAATAATGCAGTAAAAACATATAATATTAATGATGCAAATATAGATAAAACTGGACCGATAGTAATGTTTAAGGAAAAGTTGGATGATGAAGCTTGCAAAATTCTTTTAAGTGAAAATATTGAATTAACAGACAATTGGGGAGAAAGCAGTATGATGATACAAAATAAACTACACTTGAAATATAAGGACGATAATTAATGTCGGTGAAAGAATCATTCTAGTAAAGGTAAGAAATAATCTGAAATAAACAATGCAGAGGGTTCTTTGATACAGCCTGGTCCCTGGAATAAAACAAATGAATTGCTATACTTAAAAGAAATTGAAGTGATCTGTGTGGATTTGTCCAATGACATTGATACAGAAATAGTACAACAAAACAAGAACAATAAGAGTAATAATACATGTGCAGATGAGAAAATATACCATGCAAATAATGCAGTAAAAACATATAATATTAATGATGCAAATATAGATAAAACTGGACCGATAGTAATGTTTAAGGAAAAGTTGGATGATGAAGCTTGCAAAATTCTTTTAAGTGAAAATATTGAATTAACAGACAATTGCGCAGAAAGGAGTATGATGATACAAAATAAACTACATTTGAAATCTAAGGACGATAATAAATGTCTGAGAAAAAATCATTCTAGTAAAGGTAAGAAATCATCTGAAATAAACAATGCAGAGGGTTCTTTGATACAGCCTGGTCCCTGGAATAAAACAAATGAATTGCTATACTTAAAAGAAATTGAAGTGATCTGTGTGGATTTGTCCAATGACATTGATACAGAAATAGTATGACAAAGCAACAACAATAAGACTAATAACACATGTACAGATGAAGAAATATACCATGCAAATAATGCAGTAAAAACATATAGTATTATTGATGCAAATATAGATTAAACTGGACCGATAGTAATGTTTAAGGAAAAGTTGGATGATGAAGCTTGCAAAATTCTTTTAAGTGAAAATATTGAATTAACAGACAATTGCGCAGAAAGGAGTATGATGATACAAAATAAACTACATTTGAAATCTAAGGAAGATAATAAATGTCTGAGAAAAAATCATTCTAGTAAAGGTAAGAAATCATCTGAAATAAACAATGCAGAGGGTTCTTTGATACAGCCTGGTCCCTGGAATAAAACAAATGAATTGCTATACTTAAAAGAAATTGAAGTGATCTGTGTGGATTTGTCCAATGACATTGATACAGAAATAGTACAACAAAACAAGAACAATAAGAGTAATAAAACATGTGCAGATGAGAAAATATACCATGCAAATAATGCAGTAAAAACATATAATATTAATGATGCAAATATAGATAAAACTGGACCGATAGTAATGTTTAAGGAAAAGTTGGATGATGAAGCTTGCAAAATTCTTTTAAGTGAAAATATTGAATTAACAGACAATTGCGCAGAAAGGAGTATGATGATACAAAATAAACTACATTTGAAATCTAAGGACGATAATAAATGTCTGAGAAAAAATCATTCTAGTAAAGTTAAGAAATCATCTGAAATAAACAATGCAGAGGGTTCTTTGATACAGCCTGGTCCCTGGAATAAAACAAATGAATTGCTATACTTAAAAGAAATTGAAGTGATCTGTGTGGATTTGTCCAATGACATTGATACAGAAATAGTACAACAAAACAAGAACAATAAGAGTAATAATACATGTGCAGATGAAAAATTATACCATGCAAATAATGCAGTAAATACATATAATATTAATGATGCAAATATAAATAAAACTGGACCGAGAGTAATGTTTAATGAAAAGTTGGATAATGAAGCTAGCAAAATTCTTTTAAGTGAAAATATTGAATTAACAGACAATTGCGCAGAAAGGAGTATGATGATACAAAATAAACTACATTTGAAATCTAAGGACGATAATAAATGTCTGAGAAAAAATCATTCTAGTAAAGGTAAGAAATCATCTGAAATAAACAATGCAGAGGGTTCTTTGATACAGCCTGGTCCCTGGAATAAAACAAATGAATTGCTATACTTAAAAGAAATTGAAGTGATCTGTGTGGATTTGTCCAATGACATTGATACAGAAATAGTATGACAAAGCAACAACAATAAGACTAATAACACATGTACAGATGAAGAAATATACCATGCAAATAATGCAGTAAAAACATATAGTATTATTGATGCAAATATAGATTAAACTGGACCGATATTAATGTTTAAGGAAAAGTTGGATGATGAAGCTTGCAAAATTCTTTTAAGTGAAAATATTGAATTAACAGACAATTGCGCAGAAAGGAGTATGATGATACAAAATAAACTACATTTGAAATCTAAGGAAGATAATAAATGTCTGAGAAAAAATCATTCTAGTAAAGGTAAGAAATCATCTGAAATAAACAATGCAGAGGGTTCTTTGATACAGCCTGGTACCTGGAATAAAACAAATGAATTGCTACACTTAAAAGAAATACAGGTGATCTGTGTGGATTTGTCCAATGACATTAATACAGAAATAGTATGACAAAGCAACAACAATAAGACTAATAACACATGTACAGATGAAGAAATATACCATGCAAATAATGCAGTAAAAACATATAGTATTATTGATGCAAATATAGATAAAACTGGACCGATAGTAATGTTTAAGGAAAAGTTGGATGATGAAGCTTGCAAAATTCTTTTAAGTGAAAATATTGAATTAACAGACTATTGCGCAGAAAGGAGTATGATGATACAAAATAAACTACATTTGAAATCTAAGGACGATAATTAATGTCTGTGAAAAAATCATTCTAGTAAAGGTAAGAAATCATCTGAAATAAACAATGCAGAGGGTTCTTTGATACAGCCTGGTCCCTGGAATAAAACAAATGAATTGCTATACTTAAAAGAAATTGAAGTGATCTGTGTGGATTTGTCCAATGACATTGATACAGAAATAGTACAACAAAACAAGAACAATAAGACTAATAATACATGTGCAGATGAAAAAATATACCATGCATATAATGCAGTAAAAACATATAATATTAATGATGCAAATATAAATAAAACTGGACCGATATTAATTGTTAATGAAATGTTGGATAATGAAGCTTGCAAAATTCTTTTAAGTGAAAATATTGAATTTACAGACAATTGCGCAGAAAGGAGTATGATGATACAAAATAAACTACATTTGAAATCTAAGGACGATAATAAATGTCTGAGAAAAAATCATTCTAGTAAAGGTAAAAAATCATCTGAAATAAACAATGCAGAAGGTTCTTTGATACAGCCTGGTCCCTGGAATAAAACAAATGAATTGCTTCACTTAAAAGAAATTGAAGTGATCTGTGTGGATTTGTCCAATGAAATTGATACAGAAATAGTATGACAAAGCAACAATAATAAGACTAATAACACATGTACAGATGAAGAAATATACCATGCAAATAATGCAGTAAAAACATATAATATTAATGATGCAAATATAGATAAAACTGGACCGATAGTAATGTTTAAGGAAAAGTTGGATGATGAAGCTTGCAAAATTCTTTTAAGTGAAAATATTAAAGTAACAGACAATTGCGCAGAAAGGAGAATGATGGTACAAAATAAACTATATTTGAAATCTAAGGACGATAATAAATGTCTGAGAAAAAATCATTCTAGTAAAGGTAAGAAATCATCTGAAATAAACAATGCAGAGGGTTCTTTGATACAGCCTGGTCCCTGGAATAAAACAAATGAATTGCTATACTTAAAAGAAATTGAAGTGATCTGTGTGGATTTGTCCAATGACATTGATACAGAAATAGTATGACAAAGCAACAACAATAAGACTAATAACACATGTACAGATGAAGAAATATACCATGCAAATAATGCAGTAAAAACATATAGTATTATTGATGCAAATATAGATTAAACTGGACCGATAGTAATGTTTAAGGAAAAGTTGGATGATGAAGCTTGCAAAATTCTTTTAAGTGAAAATATTGAATTAACAGACAATTGCGCAGAAAGGAGTATGATGATACAAAATAAACTACATTTGAAATCTAAGGAAGATAATAAATGTCTGAGAAAAAATCATTCTAGTAAAGGTAAGAAATCATCTGAAATAAACAATGCAGAGGGTTCTTTGATACAGCCTGGTCCCTGGAATAAAACAAATGAATTGCTATACTTAAAAGAAATTGAAGTGATCTGTGTGGATTTGTCCAATGACATTGATACAGAAATAGTACAACAAAACAAGAACAATAAGAGTAATAAAACATGTGCAGATGAGAAAATATACCATGCAAATAATGCAGTAAAAACATATAATATTAATGATGCAAATATAGATAAAACTGGACCGATAGTAATGTTTAAGGAAAAGTTGGATGATGAAGCTTGCAAAATTCTTTTAAGTGAAAATATTGAATTAACAGACAATTGCGCAGAAAGGAGTATGATGATACAAAATAAACTACATTTGAAATCTAAGGACGATAATAAATGTCTGAGAAAAAATCATTCTAGTAAAGTTAAGAAATCATCTGAAATAAACAATGCAGAGGGTTCTTTGATACAGCCTGGTCCCTGGAATAAAACAAATGAATTGCTATACTTAAAAGAAATTGAAGTGATCTGTGTGGATTTGTCCAATGACATTGATACAGAAATAGTACAACAAAACAAGAACAATAAGAGTAATAATACATGTGCAGATGAAAAATTATACCATGCAAATAATGCAGTAAATACATATAATATTAATGATGCAAATATAAATAAAACTGGACCGAGAGTAATGTTTAATGAAAAGTTGGATAATGAAGCTAGCAAAATTCTTTTAAGTGAAAATATTGAATTAACAGACAATTGCGCAGAAAGGAGTATGATGATACAAAATAAACTACATTTGAAATCTAAGGACGATAATAAATGTCTGAGAAAAAATCATTCTAGTAAAGGTAAGAAATCATCTGAAATAAACAATGCAGAGGGTTCTTTGATACAGCCTGGTCCCTGGAATAAAACAAATGAATTGCTATACTTAAAAGAAATTGAAGTGATCTGTGTGGATTTGTCCAATGACATTGATACAGAAATAGTATGACAAAGCAACAACAATAAGACTAATAACACATGTACAGATGAAGAAATATACCATGCAAATAATGCAGTAAAAACATATAGTATTATTGATGCAAATATAGATTAAACTGGACCGATAGTAATGTTTAAGGAAAAGTTGGATGATGAAGCTTGCAAAATTCTTTTAAGTGAAAATATTGAATTAACAGACAATTGCGCAGAAAGGAGTATGATGATACAAAATAAACTACATTTGAAATCTAAGGAAGATAATAAATGTCTGAGAAAAAATCATTCTAGTAAAGGTAAGAAATCATCTGAAATAAACAATGCAGAGGGTTCTTTGATACAGCCTGGTACCTGGAATAAAACAAATGAATTGCTACACTTAAAAGAAATACAGGTGATCTGTGTGGATTTGTCCAATGACATTAATACAGAAATAGTATGACAAAGCAACAACAATAAGACTAATAACACATGTACAGATGAAGAAATATACCATGCAAATAATGCAGTAAAAACATATAGTATTATTGATGCAAATATAGATAAAACTGGACCGATAGTAATGTTTAAGGAAAAGTTGGATGATGAAGCTTGCAAAATTCTTTTAAGTGAAAATATTGAATTAACAGACTATTGCGCAGAAAGGAGTATGATGATACAAAATAAACTACATTTGAAATCTAAGGACGATAATTAATGTCTGTGAAAAAATCATTCTAGTAAAGGTAAGAAATCATCTGAAATAAACAATGCAGAGGGTTCTTTGATACAGCCTGGTCCCTGGAATAAAACAAATGAATTGCTATACTTAAAAGAAATTGAAGTGATCTGTGTGGATTTGTCCAATGACATTGATACAGAAATAGTACAACAAAACAAGAACAATAAGACTAATAATACATGTGCAGATGAAAAAATATACCATGCATATAATGCAGTAAAAACATATAATATTAATGATGCAAATATAAATAAAACTGGACCGATATTAATTGTTAATGAAATGTTGGATAATGAAGCTTGCAAAATTCTTTTAAGTGAAAATATTGAATTAACAGACAATTGTGCAGAAAGGAGTATGATGATACAAAATAAACTACATTTGAAATCTAAGGACGATAATAAATGTCTGAGAAAAAATCATGCTAGTAAAGGTAAAAAATCATCTGAAATAAACAATGCAGAAGGTTCTTTGATACAGCCTGGTCCCTGGAATAAAACAAATGAATTGCTTCACTTAAAAGAAATTGAAGTGATCTGTGTGGATTTGTCCAATGAAATTGATACAGAAATAGTATGACAAAGCAACAATAATAAGACTAATAACACATGTACAGATGAAGAAATATACCATGCAAATAATGCAGTAAAAACATATAATATTAATGATGCAAATATAGATAAAACTGGACCGATAGTAATGTTTAAGGAAAAGTTGGATGATGAAGCTTGCAAAATTCTTTTAAGTGAAAATATTAAAGTAACAGACAATTGCGCAGAAAGGAGAATGATGATACAAAATAAACTATATTTGAAATCTAAGGACGATAATAAATGTCTGAAAAAAAATCATTCCAGTAAAGGTAAAAAATCATCTGAAATAAACAATGCAGAAGGTTCTTTGATACAGCCTGGTCCCTGGAATAAAACAAATAAATTGCTTCACTTAAAAGAAATTGTAGGGATCTGTGTGGATTTGTCCAATGACATTGATACAGAAATAGTATGACAAAGCAACAACAATAAGACTAATAACACATGTACAGATGAAGAAATATACCATGCAAATAATGCAGTAAAAACATATAGTATTATTGATGCAAATATAGATAAAACTGGACCGATAGTAATGTTTAAGGAAAAGTTGGATGATGAAGCTTGCAAAATTCTTTTAAGTGAAAATATTGAATTAACAGACAATTGCGCAGAAAGGAGTATGATGATACAAAATAAACTACATTTGAAATCTAAGGACGATAATAAATGTCTGAGAAAAAATCATTCTAGTAAAGGTAAGAAATCATCTGAAATAAACAATGCAGAGGGTTCTTTGATACAGCCTGGTACCTGGAATAAAACAAATGAATTGCTACACTTAAAAGAAATACAGGTGATCTGTGTGGATTTGTCCAATGACATTGATACAGAAATAGTATGACAAAGCAACAACAATAAGACTAATAACACATGTACAGATGAAGAAATATACCATGCAAATAATGCAGTAAAAACATATAGTATTATTGATGCAAATATAGATAAAACTGGACCGATAGTAATGTTTAAGGAAAAGTTGGATGATGAAGCTTGCAAAATTCTTTTAAGTGAAAATATTAAAGTAACAGACAATTGCGCAGAAAGGAGAATGATGATACAAAATAAACTATATTTGAAATCTAAGGACGATAATAAATGTCTGAAAAAAAATCATTCCAGTAAAGGTAAAAAATCATCTGAAATAAACAATGCAGAAGGTTCTTTGATACAGCCTGGTCCCTGGAATAAAACAAATAAATTGCTTCACTTAAAAGAAATTGTAGGGATCTGTGTGGATTTGTCCAATGACATTGATACAGAAATAGTATGACAAAGCAACAACAATAAGACTAATAACACATGTACAGATGAAGAAATATACCATGCAAATAATGCAGTAAAAACATATAGTATTATTGATGCAAATATAGATAAAACTGGACCGATAGTAATGTTTAAGGAAAAGTTGGATGATGAAGCTTGCAAAATTCTTTTAAGTGAAAATATTGAATTAACAGACTATTGCGCAGAAAGGAGTATGATGATACAAAATAAACTACATTTGAAATCTAAGGACGATAATTAATGTCTGTGAAAAAATCATTCTAGTAAAGGTAAGAAATCATCTGAAATAAACAATGCAGAGGGTTCTTTGATACAGCCTGGTCCCTGGAATAAAACAAATGAATTGCTATACTTAAAAGAAATTGAAGTGATCTGTGTGGATTTGTCCAATGACATTGATACAGAAATAGTACAACAAAACAAGAACAATATGACTAATAATACATGTGCAGATGAAAAAATATACCATGCATATAATGCAGTAAAAACATATAATATTAATGATGCAAATATAAATAAAACTGGACCGATATTAATTGTTAATGAAATGTTGGATAATGAAGCTTGCAAAATTCTTTTAAGAGAAAATATTGAATTAACAGACAATTGCGCAGAAAGGAGTATGATGATACAAAATAAACTACATTTGAAATCTAAGGACGATAATAAATGTCTGAGAAAAAATCATTCTAGTAAAGGTAAAAAATCATCTGAAATAAACAATGCAGAAGGTTCTTTGATACAGCCTGGTCCCTGGAATAAAACAAATGAATTGCTTCACTTAAAAGAAATTGAAGTGATCTGCGTGGATTTGTCCAATGAAATTGATACAGAAATAGTATGACAAAGCAACAATAATAAGACTAATAACACATGTACAGATGAAGAAATATACCATGCAAATAATGCAGTAAAAACATATAATATTAATGATGCAAATATAGATAAAACTGGACCGATAGTAATGTTTAAGGAAAAGTTGGATGATGAAGCTTGCAAAATTCTTTTAAGTGAAAATATTAAAGTAACAGACAATTGCGCAGAAAGGAGAATGATGATACAAAATAAACTATATTTGAAATCTAAGGACGATAATAAATGTCTGAGAAAAAATCATTCCAGTAAAGGTAAAAAATCATCTGAAATAAACAATGCAGAAGGTTCTTTGATACAGCCTGGTCCCTGGAATAAAACAAATAAATTGCTTCACTTAAAAGAAATTGTAGGGATCTGTGTGGATTTGTCCATTGACATTGATACAGAAATAGTATGACAAAGCAACAACAATAAGACTAATAACACATGTACAGTTGAAGAAATATACCATGCAAATAATGCAGTAAAAACATATAGTATTATTAATGCAAATATAGATAAAACTGGACCGATAGTAATGTTTAAGGAAAAGTTGGATGATGAAGCTTGCAAAATTCTTTTAAGTGAAAATATTGAATTAACAGACAATTGCGCAGAAAGGAGTATGATGATACAAAATAAACTACATTTGAAATCTAAGGAAGATAATAAATGTCTGAGAAAAAATCATTCTAGTAAAGGTAAGAAATCATCTGAAATAAACAATGCAGAGGGTTCTTTGATACAGCCTGGTACCTGGAATAAAACAAATGAATTGCTACACTTAAAAGAAATACAGGTGATCTGTGTGGATTTGTCCAATGACATTGATACAGAAATAGTATGACAAAGCAACAACAATAAGACTAATAACACATGTTCAGATGAAGAAATATACCATGCAAATAATGCAGTAAAAACATATAGTATTATTGATGCAAATATAGATAAAACTGGACCGATAGTAATGTTTAAGGAAAAGTTGGATGATGAAGCTTGCAAAATTCTTTTAAGTGAAAATATTGAATTAACAGACTATTGCGCAGAAAGGAGTATGATGATACAAAATAATCTACATTTGAAATCTAAGGACGATAATTAATGTCTGTGAAAAAATCATTCTAGTAAAGGTAAGAAATCATCTGAAATAATCAATGCAGAGGGTTCTTTGATACAGCCTGGTCCCTGGAATAAAACAAATGAATTGCTATACTTAAAAGAAATTGAAGTGATCTGTGTGGATTTGTCCAATGACATTGATACAGAAATAGTATGACAAAACAAGAACAATAAGACTAATAATACATGTGCAGATGAAAAAATATACTATGCATATAATGCAGTAAAAACATATAATATTAATGATGCAAATATAAATAAAACTGGACCGATATTAATTGTTAATGAAATGTTGGATAATGAAGCTTGCAAAATTCTTTTAAGAGAAAATATTGAATTAACAGACAATTGCGCAGAAAGGAGTATGATGATACAAAATAAACTACATTTGAAATCTAAGGACGATAATAAATGTCTGAGAAAAAATCATTCTAGTAAAGGTAAAAAATCATCTGAAATAAACAATGCAGAAGGTTCTTTGATACAGCCTGGTCCCTGGAATAAAACAAATAAATTGCTTCACTTAAAAGAAATTGTAGGGATCTGTGTGGATTTATCCAATGACATTGATACAGAAATAGTAGAACAAAACAAGAACAATAAGAGTAATAATACATGTGCAGATGAAAAAATATACCACGCAAATAATGCAGTAAAAACATATAATATTAATGATGCAAATATAGATAAAACTGGACCGATAGTAATGTTTAAGGAAAAGTTGGATGATGAAGCTTGCAAAATTCTTTTAAGTGAAAATATTGAATTAACAGACAATTGCGCAGAAAGGAGTATGATGATACAAAATAAACTACATTTGAAATCTAAGGAAGATAATAAATGTCTGAGAAAAAATCATTCTAGTAAAGGTAAGAAATCATCTGAAATAAACAATGCAGAGGGTTCTTTGATACAGCCTGGTACCTGTAATAAAACAAATGAATTGCTACACTTAAAAGAAATACAGGTGATCTGTGTGGATTTGTCCAATGACATTGATACAGAAATAGTATGACAAAGCAACAACAATAAGACTAATAACACATGTTCAGATGAAGAAATATACCATGCAAATAATGCAGTAAAAACATATAGTATTATTGATGCAAATATAGATAAAACTGGACCGATAGTAATGTTTAAGGAAAAGTTGGATGATGAAGCTTGCAAAATTCTTTTAAGTGAAAATATTGAATTAACAGACAATTGCGCAGAAAGGAGTATGATGATACAAAATAAACTACATTTGAAATCTAAGGAAGATAATAAATGTCTGAGAAAAAATCATTCTAGTAAAGGTAAGAAATCATCTGAAATAAACAATGCAGAGGGTTCTTTGATACAGCCTGGTACCTGGAATAAAACAAATGAATTGCTACACTTAAAAGAAATACAGGTGATCTGTGTGGATTTGTCCAATGAAATTGATACAGAAATAGTATGACAAAGCAACAATAATAAGACTAATAACACATGTACAGATGAAAAAATATACCATGCAAATAATGCAGTAAAAACATATAATATTAATGATGCAAATATAGATAAAACTGGACCGATAGTAATGTTTAAGGAAAAGTTGGATGATGAAGCTTGCAAAATTCTTTTAAGTGAAAATATTAAAGTAACAGACAATTGCGCAGAAAGGAGAATGATGATACAAAATAAACTATATTTGAAATCTAAGGACGATAATAAATGTCTGAAAAAAAATCATTCCAGTAAAGGTAAAAAATCATCTGAAATAAACAATGCAGAAGGTTCTTTGATACAGCCTGGTCCCTGGAATAAAACAAATAAATTGCTTCACTTAAAAGAAATTGTAGGGATCTGTGTGGATTTGTCCAATGACATTGATACAGAAATAGTATGACAAAGCAACAACAATAAGACTAATAACACATGTACAGATGAAGAAATATACCATGCAAATAATGCAGTAAAAACATATAGTATTATTGATGCAAATATAGATAAAACTGGACCGATAGTAATGTTTAAGGAAAAGTTGGATGATGAAGCTTGCAAAATTCTTTTAAGTGAAAATATTGAATTAACAGACTATTGCGCAGAAAGGAGTATGATGATACAAAATAAACTACATTTGAAATCTAAGGACGATAATTAATGTCTGTGAAAAAATCATTCTAGTAAAGGTAAGAAATCATCTGAAATAAACAATGCAGAGGGTTCTTTGATACAGCCTGGTCCCTGGAATAAAACAAATGAATTGCTATACTTAAAAGAAATTGAAGTGATCTGTGTGGATTTGTCCAATGACATTGATACAGAAATAGTACAACAAAACAAGAACAATATGACTAATAATACATGTGCAGATGAAAAAATATACCATGCATATAATGCAGTAAAAACATATAATATTAATGATGCAAATATAAATAAAACTGGACCGATATTAATTGTTAATGAAATGTTGGATAATGAAGCTTGCAAAATTCTTTTAAGAGAAAATATTGAATTAACAGACAATTGCGCAGAAAGGAGTATGATGATACAAAATAAACTACATTTGAAATCTAAGGACGATAATAAATGTCTGAGAAAAAATCATTCTAGTAAAGGTAAAAAATCATCTGAAATAAACAATGCAGAAGGTTCTTTGATACAGCCTGGTCCCTGGAATAAAACAAATGAATTGCTTCACTTAAAAGAAATTGAAGTGATCTGCGTGGATTTGTCCAATGAAATTGATACAGAAATAGTATGACAAAGCAACAATAATAAGACTAATAACACATGTACAGATGAAGAAATATACCATGCAAATAATGCAGTAAAAACATATAATATTAATGATGCAAATATAGATAAAACTGGACCGATAGTAATGTTTAAGGAAAAGTTGGATGATGAAGCTTGCAAAATTCTTTTAAGTGAAAATATTAAAGTAACAGACAATTGCGCAGAAAGGAGAATGATGATACAAAATAAACTATATTTGAAATCTAAGGACGATAATAAATGTCTGAGAAAAAATCATTCCAGTAAAGGTAAAAAATCATCTGAAATAAACAATGCAGAAGGTTCTTTGATACAGCCTGGTCCCTGGAATAAAACAAATAAATTGCTTCACTTAAAAGAAATTGTAGGGATCTGTGTGGATTTGTCCATTGACATTGATACAGAAATAGTATGACAAAGCAACAACAATAAGACTAATAACACATGTACAGTTGAAGAAATATACCATGCAAATAATGCAGTAAAAACATATAGTATTATTAATGCAAATATAGATAAAACTGGACCGATAGTAATGTTTAAGGAAAAGTTGGATGATGAAGCTTGCAAAATTCTTTTAAGTGAAAATATTGAATTAACAGACAATTGCGCAGAAAGGAGTATGATGATACAAAATAATCTACATTTGAAATCTAAGGACGATAATTAATGTCTGTGAAAAAATCATTCTAGTAAAGGTAAGAAATCATCTGAAATAATCAATGCAGAGGGTTCTTTGATACAGCCTGGTCCCTGGAATAAAACAAATGAATTGCTATACTTAAAAGAAATTGAAGTGATCTGTGTGGATTTGTCCAATGACATTGATACAGAAATAGTATGACAAAACAAGAACAATAAGACTAATAATACATGTGCAGATGAAAAAATATACTATGCATATAATGCAGTAAAAACATATAATATTAATGATGCAAATATAAATAAAACTGGACCGATATTAATTGTTAATGAAATGTTGGATAATGAAGCTTGCAAAATTCTTTTAAGTGAAAATATTGAATTAACAGACAATTGCGCAGAAAGGAGTATGATGATACAAAATAAACTACATTTGAAATCTAAGGACGATAATAAATGTCTGAGAAAAAATCATTCTAGTAAAGGTAAAAAATCATCTGAAATAAACAATGCAGAAGGTTCTTTGATACAGCCTGGTCCCTGGAATAAAACAAATAAATTGCTTCACTTAAAAGAAATTGTAGGGATCTGTGTGGATTTATCCAATGACATTGATACAGAAATAGTAGAACAAAACAAGAACAATAAGAGTAATAATACATGTGCAGATGAAAAAATATACCACGCAAATAATGCAGTAAAAACATATAATATTAATGATGCAAATATAGATAAAACTGGACCGATAGTAATGTTTAAGGAAAAGTTGGATGATGAAGCTTGCAAAATTCTTTTAAGTGAAAATATTGAATTAACAGACAATTGCGCAGAAAGGAGTATGATGATACAAAATAAACTACATTTGAAATCTAAGGAAGATAATAAATGTCTGAGAAAAAATCATTCTAGTAAAGGTAAGAAATCATCTGAAATAAACAATGCAGAGGGTTCTTTGATACAGCCTGGTACCTGGAATAAAACAAATGAATTGCTACACTTAAAAGAAATACAGGTGATCTGTGTGGATTTGTCCAATGACATTGATACAGAAATAGTATGACAAAGCAACAACAATAAGACTAATAACACATGTTCAGATGAAGAAATATACCATGCAAATAATGCAGTAAAAACATATAGTATTATTGATGCAAATATAGATAAAACTGGACCGATAGTAATGTTTAAGGAAAAGTTGGATGATGAAGCTTGCAAAATTCTTTTAAGTGAAAATATTGAATTAACAGACTATTGCGCAGAAAGGAGTATGATGATACAAAATAATCTACATTTGAAATCTAAGGACGATAATTAATGTCTGTGAAAAAATCATTCTAGTAAAGGTAAGAAATCATCTGAAATAATCAATGCAGAGGGTTCTTTGATACAGCCTGGTCCCTGGAATAAAACAAATGAATTGCTATACTTAAAAGAAATTGAAGTGATCTGTGTGGATTTGTCCAATGACATTGATACAGAAATAGTATGACAAAACAAGAACAATAAGACTAATAATACATGTGCAGATGAAAAAATATACTATGCATATAATGCAGTAAAAACATATAATATTAATGATGCAAATATAAATAAAACTGGACCGATATTAATTGTTAATGAAATGTTGGATAATGAAGCTTGCAAAATTCTTTTAAGTGAAAATATTGAATTAACAGACAATTGCGCAGAAAGGAGTATGATGATACAAAATAAACTACATTTGAAATCTAAGGACGATAATAAATGTCTGAGAAAAAATCATTCTAGTAAAGGTAAAAAATCATCTGAAATAAACAATGCAGAAGGTTCTTTGATACAGCCTGGTCCCTGGAATAAAACAAATAAATTGCTTCACTTAAAAGAAATTGTAGGGATCTGTGTGGATTTATCCAATGACATTGATACAGAAATAGTAGAACAAAACAAGAACAATAAGAGTAATAATACATGTGCAGATGAAAAAATATACCACGCAAATAATGCAGTAAAAACATATAATATTAATGATGCAAATATAGATAAAACTGGACCGATAGTAATGTTTAAGGAAAAGTTGGATGATGAAGCTTGCAAAATTCTTTTAAGTGAAAATATTGAATTAACAGACAATTGGGGAGAAAGCAGTATGATGATACAAAATAAACTACACTTGAAATATAAGGACGATAATTAACGTCTGTGAAAAAATCATTCTAGTAAAGGTAAGAAATCATCTGAAATAAACAATGCAGAGGGTTCTTTGATACAGCCTGGTCCCTGGAATAAAACAAATGAATTGCTATACTTAAAAGAAATTGAAGTGATCTGTGTGGATTTGTCCAATGACATTGATACAGAAATAGTACAACAAAACAAGAACAATAAGAGTAATAATACATGTGCAGATGAAAAAATATACCATGCAAATAATGCAGTAAATACATATAATATTAATGATGCAAATATAAATAAAACTGGACCGAGAGTAATGTTTAATGAAAAGTTGGATAATGAAGCTAGCAAAATTCTTTTAAGTGAAAATATTGAATTAACAGACAATTGCGCAGAAAGGAGTATGATGATACAAAATAAACTACATTTGAAATCTAAGGACGATAATAAATGTCTGAGAAAAAATCATTCTAGTAAAGGTAAGAAATCATCTGAAATAAACAATGCAGAGGGTTCTTTGATACAGCCTGGTCCCTGGAATAAAACAAATGAATTGCTATACTTAAAAGAAATTGAAGTGATCTGTGTGGATTTGTCCAATGACATTGATACAGAAATAGTATGACAAAGCAACAACAATAAGACTAATAACACATGTACAGATGAAGAAATATACCATGCAAATAATGCAGTAAAAACATATAGTATTATTGATGCAAATATAGATTAAACTGGACCGATAGTAATGTTTAAGGAAAAGTTGGATGATGAAGCTTGCAAAATTCTTTTAAGCGAAAATATTGAATTAACAGACAATTGCGCAGAAAGGAGTATGATGATACAAAATAAACTACATTTGAAATCTAAGGACGATAATTAATGTCTGTGAAAAAATCATTCTAGTAAAGGTAAGAAATCATCTGAAATAAACAATGCAGAGGGTTCTTTGATACAGCCTGGTCCCTGGAATAAAACAAATGAATTGCTATACTTAAAAGAAATTGAAGTGATCTGTGTGGATTTGTCCAATGACATTGATACAGAAATAGTACAACAAAACAAGAACAATAAGACTAATAATACATGTGCAGATGAAAAAATATACCATGCAAATAATGCAGTAAAAACATATAATATTAATGATGCAAATATAGATAAAACTGGACCGATAGTAATGTTTAAGGAAAAGTTGGATGATGAAGCTTGCAAAATTCTTTTAAGTGAAAATATTAAAGTAACAGACAATTGCGCAGAAAGGAGAATGATGATACAAAATAAACTATATTTGAAATCTAAGGACGATAATAAATGTCTGAGAAAAAATCATTCCAGTAAAGGTAAAAAATCATCTGAAATAAACAATGCAGAGGGTTCTTTGATACAGCCTGGTACCTGGAATAAAACAAATGAATTGCTACACTTAAAAGAAATACAGGTGATCTGTGTGGATTTGTCCAATGACATTGATACAGAAATAGTATGACAAAGCAACAACAATAAGACTAATAACACATGTACAGATGAAGAAATATACCATGCAAATAATGCAGTAAAAACATATAGTATTATTGATGCAAATATAGATAAAACTGGACCGATAGTAATGTTTAAGGAAAAGTTGGATGATGAAGCTTGCAAAATTCTTTTAAGTGAAAATATTGAATTAACAGACTATTGCGCAGAAAGGAGTATGATGATACAAAATAAACTACATTTGAAATCTAAGGACGATAATTAATGTCTGTGAAAAAATCATTCTAGTAAAGGTAAGAAATCATCTGAAATAAACAATGCAGAGGGTTCTTTGATACAGCCTGGTCCCTGGAATAAAACAAATGAATTGCTATACTTAAAAGAAATTGAAGTGATCTGTGTGGATTTGTCCAATGACATTGATACAGAAATAGTACAACAAAACAAGAACAATAAGACTAATAATACATGTGCAGATGAAAAAATATACCATGCATATAATGCAGTAAAAACATATAGTATTATTGATGCAAATATAGATTAAACTGGACCGATAGTAATGTTTAAGGAAAAGTTGGATGATGAAGCTTGCAAAATTCTTTTAAGTGAAAATATTGAATTAACAGACAATTGCGCAGAAAGGAGTATGATGATACAAAATAAACTACATTTGAAATCTAAGGAAGATAATAAATGTCTGAGAAAAAATCATTCTAGTAAAGGTAAGAAATCATCTGAAATAAACAATGCAGAGGGTTCTTTGATACAGCCTGGTACCTGGAATAAAACAAATGAATTGCTACACTTAAAAGAAATACAGGTGATCTGTGTGGATTTGTCCAATGAAATTGATACAGAAATAGTATGACAAAGCAACAATAATAAGACTAATAACACATGTACAGATGAAAAAATATACCATGCAAATAATGCAGTAAAAACATATAATATTAATGATGCAAATATAGATAAAACTGGACCGATAGTAATGTTTAAGGAAAAGTTGGATGATGAAGCTTGCAAAATTCTTTTAAGTGAAAATATTAAAGTAACAGACAATTGCGCAGAAAGGAGAATGATGATACAAAATAAACTATATTTGAAATCTAAGGACGATAATAAATGTCTGAAAAAACATCATTCCAGTAAAGGTAAAAAATCATCTGAAATAAACAATGCAGAAGGTTCTTTGATACAGCCTGGTCCCTGGAATAAAACAAATAAATTGCTTCACTTAAAAGAAATTGTAGGGATCTGTGTGGATTTGTCCAATGACATTGATACAGAAATAGTATGACAAAGCAACAACAATAAGACTAATAACACATGTACAGATGAAGAAATATACCATGCAAATAATGCAGTAAAAACATATAGTATTATTGATGCAAATATAGATAAAACTGGACCGATAGTAATGTTTAAGGAAAAGTTGGATGATGAAGCTTGCAAAATTCTTTTAAGTGAAAATATTGAATTAACAGACTATTGCGCAGAAACGAGTATGATGATACAAAATAAACTACATTTGAAATCTAAGGACGATAATTAATGTCTGTGAAAAAATCATTCTAGTAAAGGTAAGAAATCATCTGAAATAAACAATGCAGAGGGTTCTTTGATACAGCCTGGTCCCTGGAATAAAACAAATGAATTGCTATACTTAAAAGAAATTGAAGTGATCTGTGTGGATTTGTCCAATGACATTGATACAGAAATAGTACAACAAAACAAGAACAATAAGACTAATAATACATGTGCAGATGAAAAAATATACCATGCATATAATGCAGTAAAAACATATAATATTAATGATGCAAATATAAATAAAACTGGACCGATATTAATTGTTAATGAAATGTTGGATAATGAAGCTTGCAAAATTCTTTTAAGTGAAAATATTGAATTAACAGACAATTGCGCAGAAAGGAGTATGATGATACAAAATAAACTACATTTGAAATCTAAGGACGATAATAAATGTCTGAGAAAAAATCATTCTAGTAAAGGTAAAAAATCATCTGAAATAAACAATGCAGAAGGTTCTTTGATACAGCCTGGTCCCTGGAATAAAACAAATGAATTGCTTCACTTAAAAGAAATTGAAGTGATCTGTGTGGATTTGTCCAATGAAATTGATACAGAAATAGTATGACAAAGCAACAATAATAAGACTAATAACACATGTACAGATGAAGAAATATACCATGCAAATAATGCAGTAAAAACATATAATATTAATGATGCAAATATAGATAAAACTGGACCGATAGTAATGTTTAAGGAAAAGTTGGATGATGAAGCTTGCAAAATTCTTTTAAGTGAAAATATTAAAGTAACAGACAATTGCGCAGAAAGGAGAATGATGATACAAAATAAACTATATTTGAAATCTAAGGACGATAATAAATGTCTGAAAAAAAATCATTCCAGTAAAGGTAAAAAATCATCTGAAATAAACAATGCAGAAGGTTCTTTGATACAGCCTGGTCCCTGGAATAAAACAAATAAATTGCTTCACTTAAAAGAAATTGTAGGGATCTGTGTGGATTTGTCCAATGCCATTGATACAGAAATAGTATGACAAAGCAACAACAATAAGACTAATAACACATGTACAGATGAAGAAATATACCATGCAAATAATGCAGTAAAAACATATAGTATTATTGATGCAAATATAGATAAAACTGGACCGATAGTAATGTTTAAGGAAAAGTTGGATGATGAAGCTTGCAAAATTCTTTTAAGTGAAAATATTGAATTAACAGACAATTGCGCAGAAAGGAGTATGATGATACAAAATAAACTACATTTGAAATCTAAGGACGATAATAAATGTCTGAGAAAAAATCATTCTAGTAAAGGTAAAAAATCATCTGAAATAAACAATGCAGAAGGTTCTTTGATACAGCCTGGTCCCTGGAATAAAACAAATGAATTGCTTCACTTAAAAGAAATTGAAGTGATCTGCGTGGATTTGTCCAATGAAATTGATACAGAAATAGTATGACAAAGCAACAATAATAAGACTAATAACACATGTACAGATGAAGAAATATACCATGCAAATAATGCAGTAAAAACATATAATATTAATGATGCAAATATAGATAAAACTGGACCGATAGTAATGTTTAAGGAAAAGTTGGATGATGAAGCTTGCAAAATTCTTTTAAGTGAAAATATTAAAGTAACAGACAATTGCGCAGAAAGGAGAATGATGATACAAAATAAACTATATTTGAAATCTAAGGACGATAATAAATGTCTGAGAAAAAATCATTCCAGTAAAGGTAAAAAATCATCTGAAATAAACAATGCAGAAGGTTCTTTGATACAGCCTGGTCCCTGGAATAAAACAAATAAATTGCTTCACTTAAAAGAAATTGTAGGGATCTGTGTGGATTTGTCCATTGACATTGATACAGAAATAGTATGACAAAGCAACAACAATAAGACTAATAACACATGTACAGTTGAAGAAATATACCATGCAAATAATGCAGTAAAAACATATAGTATTATTAATGCAAATATAGATAAAACTGGACCGATAGTAATGTTTAAGGAAAAGTTGGATGATGAAGCTTGCAAAATTCTTTTAAGTGAAAATATTGAATTAACAGACAATTGCGCAGAAAGGAGTATGATGATACAAAATAAACTACATTTGAAATCTAAGGAAGATAATAAATGTCTGAGAAAAAATCATTCTAGTAAAGGTAAGAAATCATCTGAAATAAACAATGCAGAGGGTTCTTTGATACAGCCTGGTACCTGGAATAAAACAAATGAATTGCTACACTTAAAAGAAATACAGGTGATCTGTGTGGATTTGTCCAATGACATTGATACAGAAATAGTATGACAAAGCAACAACAATAAGACTAATAACACATGTTCAGATGAAGAAATATACCATGCAAATAATGCAGTAAAAACATATAGTATTATTGATGCAAATATAGATAAAACTGGACCGATAGTAATGTTTAAGGAAAAGTTGGATGATGAAGCTTGCAAAATTCTTTTAAGTGAAAATATTGAATTAACAGACTATTGCGCAGAAAGGAGTATGATGATACAAAATAATCTACATTTGAAATCTAAGGACGATAATTAATGTCTGTGAAAAAATCATTCTAGTAAAGGTAAGAAATCATCTGAAATAATCAATGCAGAGGGTTCTTTGATACAGCCTGGTCCCTGGAATAAAACAAATGAATTGCTATACTTAAAAGAAATTGAAGTGATCTGTGTGGATTTGTCCAATGACATTGATACAGAAATAGTATGACAAAACAAGAACAATAAGACTAATAATACATGTGCAGATGAAAAAATATACTATGCATATAATGCAGTAAAAACATATAATATTAATGATGCAAATATAAATAAAACTGGACCGATATTAATTGTTAATGAAATGTTGGATAATGAAGCTTGCAAAATTCTTTTAAGTGAAAATATTGAATTAACAGACAATTGCGCAGAAAGGAGTATGATGATACAAAATAAACTACATTTGAAATCTAAGGACGATAATAAATGTCTGAGAAAAAATCATTCTAGTAAAGGTAAAAAATCATCTGAAATAAACAATGCAGAAGGTTCTTTGATACAGCCTGGTCCCTGGAATAAAACAAATAAATTGCTTCACTTAAAAGAAATTGTAGGGATCTGTGTGGATTTATCCAATGACATTGATACAGAAATAGTAGAACAAAACAAGAACAATAAGAGTAATAATACATGTGCAGATGAAAAAATATACCACGCAAATAATGCAGTAAAAACATATAATATTAATGATGCAAATATAGATAAAACTGGACCGATAGTAATGTTTAAGGAAAAGTTGGATGATGAAGCTTGCAAAATTCTTTTAAGTGAAAATATTGAATTAACAGACTATTGCGCAGAAAGGAGTATGATGATACAAAATAAACTACATTTGAAATCTAAGGACGATAATTAATGTCTGTGAAAAAATCATTCTAGTAAAGGTAAGAAATCATCTGAAATAAACAATGCAGAGGGTTCTTTGATACAGCCTGGTCCCTGGAATAAAACAAATGAATTGCTATACTTAAAAGAAATTGAAGTGATCTGTGTGGATTTGTCCAATGACATTGATACAGAAATAGTACAACAAAACAAGAACAATAAGACTAATAATACATGTGCAGATGAAAAAATATACCATGCATATAATGCAGTAAAAACATATAATATTAATGATGCAAATATAAATAAAACTGGACCGATATTAATTGTTAATGAAATGTTGGATAATGAAGCTTGCAAAATTCTTTTAAGTGAAAATATTGTATTAACAGACAATTGCGCAGAAAGGAGTATGATGATACAAAATAAACTACATTTGAAATCTAAGGACGATAATAAATGTCTGAGAAAAAATCATTCTAGTAAAGGTAAAAAATCATCTGAAATAAACAATGCAGAAGGTTCTTTGATACAGCCTGGTCCCTGGAATAAAACAAATGAATTGCTTCACTTAAAAGAAATTGAAGTGATCTGTGTGGATTTGTCCAATGAAATTGATACAGAAATAGTATGACAAAGCAACAATAATAAGACTAATAACACATGTACAGATGAAGAAATATACCATGCAAATAATGCAGTAAAAACATATAATATTAATGATGCAAATATAGATAAAAGTGGACCGAGAGTAATGTTTAATGAAAAGTTGGATAATGAAGCTAGCAAAATTCTTTTAAGTGAAAATATTGAATTAACAGACAATTGCGCAGAAAGGAGTATGATGATACAAAATAAACTACATTTGAAATCTAAGGACGATAATAAATGTCTGAGAAAAAATCATTCTAGTAAAGGTAAGAAATCATCTGAAATAAACAATGCAGAGGGTTCTTTGATACAGCCTGGTCCCTGGAATAAAACAAATGAATTGCTATACTTAAAAGAAATTGAAGTGATCTGTGTGGATTTGTCCAATGACATTGATACAGAAATAGTATGACAAAGCAACAACAATAAGACTAATAACACATGTACAGATGAAGAAATATACCATGCAAATAATGCAGTAAAAACATATAGTATTATTGATGCAAATATAGATTAAACTGGACCGATATTAATGTTTAAGGAAAAGTTGGATGATGAAGCTTGCAAAATTCTTTTAAGTGAAAATATTGAATTAACAGACAATTGCGCAGAAAGGAGTATGATGATACAAAATAAACTACATTTGAAATCTAAGGAAGATAATAAATGTCTGAGAAAAAATCATTCTAGTAAAGGTAAGAAATCATCTGAAATAAACAATGCAGAGGGTTCTTTGATACAGCCTGGTACCTGGAATAAAACAAATGAATTGCTACACTTAAAAGAAATACAGGTGATCTGTGTGGATTTGTCCAATGACATTAATACAGAAATAGTATGACAAAGCAACAACAATAAGACTAATAACACATGTACAGATGAAGAAATATACCATGCAAATAATGCAGTAAAAACATATAGTATTATTGATGCAAATATAGATAAAACTGGACCGATAGTAATGTTTAAGGAAAAGTTGGATGATGAAGCTTGCAAAATTCTTTTAAGTGAAAATATTGAATTAACAGACTATTGCGCAGAAAGGAGTATGATGATACAAAATAAACTACATTTGAAATCTAAGGACGATAATTAATGTCTGTGAAAAAATCATTCTAGTAAAGGTAAGAAATCATCTGAAATAAACAATGCAGAGGGTTCTTTGATACAGCCTGGTCCCTGGAATAAAACAAATGAATTGCTATACTTAAAAGAAATTGAAGTGATCTGTGTGGATTTGTCCAATGACATTGATACAGAAATAGTACAACAAAACAAGAACAATAAGACTAATAATACATGTGCAGATGAAAAAATATACCATGCATATAATGCAGTAAAAACATATAATATTAATGATGCAAATATAAATAAAACTGGACCGATATTAATTGTTAATGAAATGTTGGATAATGAAGCTTGCAAAATTCTTTTAAGTGAAAATATTGTATTAACAGACAATTGCGCAGAAAGGAGTATGATGATACAAAATAAACTACATTTGAAATCTAAGGACGATAATAAATGTCTGAGAAAAAATCATTCTAGTAAAGGTAAAAAATCATCTGAAATAAACAATGCAGAAGGTTCTTTGATACAGCCTGGTCCCTGGAATAAAACAAATGAATTGCTTCACTTAAAAGAAATTGAAGTGATCTGTGTGGATTTGTCCAATGAAATTGATACAGAAATAGTATGACAAAGCAACAATAATAAGACTAATAACACATGTACAGATGAAGAAATATACCATGCAAATAATGCAGTAAAAACATATAATATTAATGATGCAAATATAGATAAAAGTGGACCGATAGTAATGTTTAAGGAAAAGTTGGATGATGAAGCTTGCAAAATTCTTTTAAGTGAAAATATTAAAGTAACAGACAATTGCGCAGAAAGGAGAATGATGATACAAAATAAACTATATTTGAAATCTAAGGACGATAATAAATGTCTGAAAAAAAATCATTCCAGTAAAGGTAAAAAATCATCTGAAATAAACAATGCAGAAGGTTCTTTGATACAGCCTGGTCCCTGGAATAAAACAAATAAATTGCTTCACTTAAAAGAAATTGTAGGGATCTGTGTGGATTTGTCCAATGACATTGATACAGAAATAGTATGACAAAGCAACAACAATAAGACTAATAACACATGTACAGATGAAGAAATATACCATGCAAATAATGCAGTAAAAACATATAGTATTATTGATGCAAATATAGATAAAACTGGACCGATAGTAATGTTTAAGGAAAAGTTGGATGATGAAGCTTGCAAAATTCTTTTAAGTGAAAATATTGAATTAACAGACAATTGCGCAGAAAGGAGTATGATGATACAAAATAAACTACATTTGAAATCTAAGGAAGATAATAAATGTCTGAGAAAAAATCATTCTAGTAAAGGTAAGAAATCATCTGAAATAAACAATGCAGAGGGTTCTTTGATACAGCCTGGTACCTGGAATAAAACAAATGAATTGCTACACTTAAAAGAAATACAGGTGATCTGTGTGGATTTGTCCAATGACATTGATACAGAAATAGTATGACAAAGCAACAACAATAAGACTAATAACACATGTACAGATGAAGAAATATACCATGCATATAATGCAGTAAAAACATATAATATTAATGATGCAAATATAAATAAAACTGGACCGATATTAATTGTTAATGAAATGTTGGATAATGGAGCTTGCAAAATTCTTTTAAGTGAAAATATTGAATTAACAGACAATTGCGCAGAAAGGAGTATGATGATACAAAATAAACTACATTTGAAATCTAAGGACGATAATAAATGTCTGAGAAAAAACCATTCTAGTAAAGGTAAAAAATCATCTGAAATAAACAATGCAGAAGGTTCTTTGATACAGCCTGGTCCCTGGAATAAAACAAATGAATTGCTTCACTTAAAAGAAATTGAAGTGATCTGTGTGGATTTGTCCAATGAAATTGATACAGAAATAGTATGACAAAGCAACAATAATAAGACTAATAATACATGTGCAGATGAAAAAATATACCATGCATATAATGCAGTAAAAACATATAATATTAATGATGCAAATATAAATAAAACTGGACCGATATTAATTGTTAATGAAATGTTGGATAATGAAGCTTGCAAAATTCTTTTAAGAGAAAATATTGAATTAACAGACAATTGCGGAGAAAGGAGTATGATGATACAAAATAAACTACATTTGAAATCTAAGGACGATAATAAATGTCTGAGAAAAAATCATTCTAGTAAAGGTAAAAAATCATCTGAAATAAACAATGCAGAAGGTTCTTTGATACAGCCTGGTCCCTGGAATAAAACAAATGAATTGCTTCACTTAAAAGAAATTGAAGTGATCTGCGTGGATTTGTCCAATGAAATTGATACAGAAATAGTATGACAAAGCAACAATAATAAGACTAATAACATATGTACAGATGAAGAAATATACCATGCAAATAATGCAGTAAAAACATATAATATTAATGATGCAAATATAGATAAAAGTGGACCGATAGTAATGTTTAAGGAAAAGTTGGATGATGAAGCTTGCAAAATTCTTTTAAGTGAAAATATTAAAGTAACAGACAATTGCGCAGAAAGGAGAATGATGATACAAAATAAACTATATTTGAAATCTAAGGACGATAATAAATGTCTGAAAAAAAATCATTCCAGTAAAGGTAAAAAATCATCTGAAATAAACAATGCAGAAGGTTCTTTGATACAGCCTGGTCCCTGGAATAAAACAAATAAATTGCTTCACTTAAAAGAAATTGTAGGGATCTGTGTGGATTTGTCCAATGACATTGATACAGAAATAGTATGACAAAGCAACAACAATAAGACTAATAACACATGTACAGATGAAGAAATATACCATGCAAATAATGCAGTAAAAACATATAGTATTATTGATGCAAATATAGATAAAACTGGACCGATAGTAATGTTTAAGGAAAAGTTGGATGATGAAGCTTGCAAAATTCTTTTAAGTGAAAATATTGAATTAACAGACAATTGCGCAGAAAGGAGTATGATGATACAAAATAAACTACATTTGAAATCTAAGGAAGATAATAAATGTCTGAGAAAAAATCATTCTAGTAAAGGTAAGAAATCATCTGAAATAAACAATGCAGAGGGTTCTTTGATACAGCCTGGTACCTGGAATAAAACAAATGAATTGCTACACTTAAAAGAAATACAGGTGATCTGTGTGGATTTGTCCAATGACATTGATACAGAAATAGTATGACAAAGCAACAACAATAAGACTAATAACACATGTACAGATGAAGAAATATACCATGCAAATAATGCAGTAAAAACATATAGTATTATTAATGCAAATATAGATAAAACTGGACCGATAGTAATGTTTAAGGAAAAGTTGGATGATGAAGCTTGCAAAATTCTTTTAAGTGAAAATATTAAAGTAACAGACAATTGCGCAGAAAGGAGAATGATGATACAAAATAAACTATATTTGAAATCTAAGGACGATAATAAATGTCTGAAAAAAAATCATTCCAGTAAAGGTAAAAAATCATCTGAAATAAACAATGCAGAAGGTTCTTTGATACAGCCTGGTCCCTGGAATAAAACAAATAAATTGCTTCACTTAAAAGAAATTGTAGGGATCTGTGTGGATTTGTCCAATGACATTGATACAGAAATAGTATGACAAAGCAACAACAATAAGACTAATAACACATGTACAGATGAAGAAATATACCATGCAAATAATGCAGTAAAAACATATAGTATTATTGATGCAAATATAGATAAAACTGGACCGATAGTAATGTTTAAGGAAAAGTTGGATGATGAAGCTTGCAAAATTCTTTTAAGTGAAAATATTAAAGTAACAGACAATTGCGCAGAAAGGAGAATGATGATACAAAATAAACTATATTTGAAATCTAAGGACGATAATAAATGTCTGAGAAAAAATCATTCCAGTAAAGGTAAAAAATCATCTGAAATAAACAATGCAGAAGGTTCTTTGATACAGCCTGGTCCCTGGAATAAAACAAATAAATTGCTTCACTTAAAAGAAATTGTAGGGATCTGTGTGGATTTGTCCAATGACATTGATACAGAAATAGTATGACAAAGCAACAACAATAAGACTAATAACACATGTACAGTTGAAGAAATATACCATGCAAATAATGCAGTAAAAACATATAGTATTATTAATGCAAATATAGATAAAACTGGACCGATAGTAATGTTTAAGGAAAAGTTGGATGATGAAGCTTGCAAAATTCTTTTAAGTTAAAATATTGAATTAACAGACTATTGCGCAGAAAGGAGTATGATGATACAAAATAAAATACATTTGAAATCTAAGGACGATAATTAATGTCTGTGAAAAAATCATTCTAGTAAAGGTAAGAAATCATCTGAAATAAACAATGCAGAGGGTTCTTTGATACAGCTGGTCCCTGGAATAAAACAAATGAATTGCTATACTTAAAAGAAATTGAAGTGATCTGTGTGGATTTGTCCAATGACATTGATACAGAAATAGTACAACAAAACAAGAACAATATGACTAATAATATATGTGCAGATGAAAAAATATACCATGCATATAATGCAGTAAAAACATATAATATTAATGATGCAAATATAAATAAAACTGGACCGATATTAATTGTTAATGAAATGTTGGATAATGAAGCTTGCAAAATTCTTTTAAGTGAAAATATTGAATTAACAGACAATTGCGCAGAAAGGAGTATGATGATACAAAATAAACTACATTTGAAATCTAAGGACGATAATAAATGTCTGAGAAAAAATCATTCTAGTAAAGGTAAAAAATCATCTGAAATAAACAATGCAGAAGGTTCTTTGATACAGCCTGGTCCCTGGAATAAAACAAATGAATTGCTTCACTTAAAAGAAATTGAAGTGATCTGTGTGGATTTGTCCAATGAAATTGATACAGAAATAGTATGACAAAGCAACAATAATAAGACTAATAACACATGTACAGATGAAGAAATATACCATGCAAATAATGCAGTAAAAACATATAATATTAATGATGCAAATATAGATAAAACTGGACCGATAGTAATGTTTAAGGAAAAGTTGGATGATGAAGCTTGCAAAATTCTTTTAAGTGAAAATATTAAAGTAACAGACAATTGCGCAGAAAGGAGAATGATGATACAAAATAAACTATATTTGAAATCTAAGGACGATAATAAATGTCTGAGAAAAAATCATTCTAGTAAAGGTAAAAAATCATCTGAAATAAACAATGCAGAAGGTTCTTTGATACAGCCTGGTCCCTGGAATAAAACAAATAAATTGCTTCACTTAAAAGAAATTGTAGGGATCTGTGTGGATTTGTCCAATGACATTGATACAGAAATAGTACAACAAAACAAGAACAATAAGACTAATAATACATGTGCAGATGAAAAAATATACCATGCATATAATGCAGTAAAAACATATAATATTAATGATGCAAATATAGATAAAACTGGACCGATAGTAATGTTTAAGGAAAAGTTGGATGATGAAGCTTGCAAAATTCTTTTAAGTGAAAATATTAAAGTAACAGACAATTGCGCAGAAAGGAGAATGATGATACAAAATAAACTATATTTGAAATCTAAGGACGATAATAAATGTCTGAGAAAAAATCATTCCAGTAAAGGTAAAAAATCATCTGAAATAAACAATGCAGAAGGTTCTTTAATACAGCCTGGTCCCTGGAATAAAACAAATAAATTGCTTCATTTAAAAGAAATTGTAGGGATCTGTGTGGATTTGTCCAATGACATTGATACAGAAATAGTATGACAAAGCAACAACAATAAGACTAATAACACATGTACAGATGAAGAAATATACCATGCATATAATGCAGTAAAAACATATAATATTAATGATGCAAATATAAATAAAACTGGACCGATATTAATTGTTAATGAAATGTTGGATAATGGAGCTTGCAAAATTCTTTTAAGTGAAAATATTGAATTAACAGACAATTGCGCAGAAAGGAGTATGATGATACAAAATAAACTACATTTGAAATCTAAGGACGATAATAAATGTCTGAGAAAAAATCATTCTAGTAAAGGTAAAAAATCATCTGAAATAAACAATGCAGAAGGTTCTTTGATACAGCCTGGTCCCTGGAATAAAACAAATGAATTGCTTCACTTAAAAGAAATTGAAGTGATCTGTGTGGATTTGTCCAATGAAATTGATACAGAAATAGTATGACAAAGCAACAATAATAAGACTAATAACACATGTACAGATGAAAAAATATACCATGCAAATAATGCAGTAAAAACATATAATATTAATGATGCAAATATAGATAAAACTGGACCGATAGTAATGTTTAAGGAAAAGTTGGATGATGAAGCTTGCAAAATTCTTTTAAGTGAAAATATTAAAGTAACAGACAATTGCGCAGAAAGGAGAATGATGATACAAAATAAACTATATTTGAAATCTAAGGACGATAATAAATGTCTGAAAAAAAATCATTCCAGTAAAGGTAAAAAATCATCTGAAATAAACAATGCAGAAGGTTCTTTGATACAGCCTGGTCCCTGGAATAAAACAAATAAATTGCTTCACTTAAAAGAAATTGTAGGGATCTGTGTGGATTTGTCCAATGACATTGATACAGAAATAGTATGACAAAGCAACAACAATAAGACTAATAACACATGTACAGATGAAGAAATATACCATGCAAATAATGCAGTAAAAACATATAGTATTATTGATGCAAATATAGATAAAACTGGACCGATAGTAATGTTTAAGGAAAAGTTGGATGATGAAGCTTGCAAAATTCTTTTAAGTGAAAATATTGAATTAACAGACTATTGCGCAGAAAGGAGTATGATGATACAAAATAAACTACATTTGAAACCTAAGGACGATAATTAATGTCTGTGAAAAAATCATTCTAGTAAAGGTAAGAAATCATCTGAAATAAACAATGCAGAGGGTTCTTTGATACAGCCTGGTCCCTGGAATAAAACAAATGAATTGCTATACTTAAAAAAAATTGAAGTGATCTGTGTGGATTTGTCCAATGACATTGATACAGAAATAGTACAACAAAACAAGAACAATATGACTAATAATACATGTGCAGATGAAAAAATATACCATGCATATAATGCAGTAAAAACATATAATATTAATGATGCAAATATAAATAAAACTGGACCGATATTAATTGTTAATGAAATGTTGGATAATGAAGCTTGCAAAATTCTTTTAAGAGAAAATATTGAATTAACAGACAATTGCGGAGAAAGGAGTATGATGATACAAAATAAACTACATTTGAAATCTAAGGACGATAATAAATGTCTGAGAAAAAATCATTCTAGTAAAGGTAAAAAATCATCTGAAATAAACAATGCAGAAGGTTCTTTGATACAGCCTGGTCCCTGGAATAAAACAAATGAATTGCTTCACTTAAAAGAAATTGAAGTGATCTGCGTGGATTTGTCCAATGAAATTGATACAGAAATAGTATGATAAAGCAACAATAATAAGACTAATAACACATGTACAGATGAAGAAATATACCATGCAAATAATGCAGTAAAAACATATAGTATTATTAATGCAAATATAGATAAAACTGGACCGATAGTAATGTTTAAGGAAAAGTTGGATGATGAAGCTTGCAAAATTCTTTTAAGTGAAAATATTAAAGTAACAGACAATTGCGCAGAAAGGAGAATGATGATACAAAATAAACTATATTTGAAATCTAAGGACGATAATAAATGTCTGAAAAAAAATCATTCCAGTAAAGGTAAAAAATCATCTGAAATAAACAATGCAGAAGGTTCTTTGATACAGCCTGGTCCCTGGAATAAAACAAATAAATTGCTTCACTTAAAAGAAATTGTAGGGATCTGTGTGGATTTGTCCAATGACATTGATACAGAAATAGTATGACAAAGCAACAACAATAAGACTAATAACACATGTACAGATGAAGAAATATACCATGCAAATAATGCAGTAAAAACATATAGTATTATTGATGCAAATATAGATAAAACTGGACCGATAGTAATGTTTAAGGAAAAGTTGGATGATGAAGCTTGCAAAATTCTTTTAAGTGAAAATATTAAAGTAACAGACAATTGCGCAGAAAGGAGAATGATGATACAAAATAAACTATATTTGAAATCTAAGGACGATAATAAATGTCTGAGAAAAAATCATTCCAGTAAAGGTAAAAAATCATCTGAAATAAACAATGCAGAAGGTTCTTTGATACAGCCTGGTCCCTGGAATAAAACAAATAAATTGCTTCACTTAAAAGAAATTGTAGGGATCTGTGTGGATTTGTCCAATGACATTGATACAGAAATAGTATGACAAAGCAACAACAATAAGACTAATAACACATGTACAGTTGAAGAAATATACCATGCAAATAATGCAGTAAAAACATATAGTATTATTAATGCAAATATAGATAAAACTGGACCGATAGTAATGTTTAAGGAAAAGTTGGATGATGAAGCTTGCAAAATTCTTTTAAGTTAAAATATTGAATTAACAGACTATTGCGCAGAAAGGAGTATGATGATACAAAATAAAATACATTTGAAATCTAAGGACGATAATTAATGTCTGTGAAAAAATCATTCTAGTAAAGGTAAGAAATCATCTGAAATAAACAATGCAGAGGGTTCTTTGATACAGCTGGTCCCTGGAATAAAACAAATGAATTGCTATAGTTAAAAGAAATTGAAGTGATCTGTGTGGATTTGTCCAATGACATTGATACAGAAATAGTACAACAAAACAAGAACAATATGACTAATAATATATGTGCAGATGAAAAAATATACCATGCATATAATGCAGTAAAAACATATAATATTAATGATGCAAATATAAATAAAACTGGACCGATATTAATTGTTAATGAAATGTTGGATAATGAAGCTTGCAAAATTCTTTTAAGTGAAAATATTGAATTAACAGACAATTGCGCAGAAAGGAGTATGATGATACAAAATAAACTACATTTGAAATCTAAGGACGATAATAAATGTCTGAGAAAAAATCATTCTAGTAAAGGTAAAAAATCATCTGAAATAAACAATGCAGA
Organism: Dolichovespula sylvestris; assembly: GCA_918808275.2. Lineage (NCBI taxonomy): Eukaryota > Metazoa > Arthropoda > Insecta > Hymenoptera > Vespidae > Dolichovespula > Dolichovespula sylvestris. The sequence continues at coordinate 758,737 of OU964967.1, forward strand.
AGGTTCTTTGATACAGCCTGGTCCCTGGAATAAAACAAATGAATTGCTTCACTTAAAAGAAATTGAAGTGATCTGTGTGGATTTGTCCAATGAAATTGATACAGAAATAGTATGACAAAGCAACAATAATAAGACTAATAACACATGTACAGATGAAGAAATATACCATGCAAATAATGCAGTAAAAACATATAATATTAATGATGCAAATATAGATAAAACTGGACCGATAGTAATGTTTAAGGAAAAGTTGGATGATGAAGCTTGCAAAATTCTTTTAAGTGAAAATATTAAAGTAACAGACAATTGCGCAGAAAGGAGAATGATGATACAAAATAAACTATATTTGAAATCTAAGGACGATAATAAATGTCTGAGAAAAAATCATTCTAGTAAAGGTAAAAAATCATCTGAAATAAACAATGCAGAAGGTTCTTTGATACAGCCTGGTCCCTGGAATAAAACAAATAAATTGCTTCACTTAAAAGAAATTGTAGGGATCTGTGTGGATTTGTCCAATGACATTGATACAGAAATAGTACAACAAAACAAGAACAATAAGACTAATAATACATGTGCAGATGAAAAAATATACCATGCATATAATGCAGTAAAAACATATAATATTAATGATGCAAATATAGATAAAACTGGACCGATAGTAATGTTTAAGGAAAAGTTGGATGATGAAGCTTGCAAAATTCTTTTAAGTGAAAATATTAAAGTAACAGACAATTGCGCAGAAAGGAGAATGATGATACAAAATAAACTATATTTGAAATCTAAGGACGATAATAAATGTCTGAGAAAAAATCATTCCAGTAAAGGTAAAAAATCATCTGAAATAAACAATGCAGAAGGTTCTTTAATACAGCCTGGTCCCTGGAATAAAACAAATAAATTGCTTCATTTAAAAGAAATTGTAGGGATCTGTGTGGATTTGTCCAATGACATTGATACAGAAATAGTATGACAAAGCAACAACAATAAGACTAATAACACATGTACAGATGAAGAAATATACCATGCATATAATGCAGTAAAAACATATAATATTAATGATGCAAATATAAATAAAACTGGACCGATATTAATTGTTAATGAAATGTTGGATAATGGAGCTTGCAAAATTCTTTTAAGTGAAAATATTGAATTAACAGACAATTGCGCAGAAAGGAGTATGATGATACAAAATAAACTACATTTGAAATCTAAGGACGATAATAAATGTCTGAGAAAAAATCATTCTAGTAAAGGTAAAAAATCATCTGAAATAAACAATGCAGAAGGTTCTTTGATACAGCCTGGTCCCTGGAATAAAACAAATGAATTGCTTCACTTAAAAGAAATTGAAGTGATCTGTGTGGATTTGTCCAATGAAATTGATACAGAAATAGTATGACAAAGCAACAATAATAAGACTAATAACACATGTACAGATGAAAAAATATACCATGCAAATAATGCAGTAAAAACATATAATATTAATGATGCAAATATAGATAAAACTGGACCGATAGTAATGTTTAAGGAAAAGTTGGATGATGAAGCTTGCAAAATTCTTTTAAGTGAAAATATTAAAGTAACAGACAATTGCGCAGAAAGGAGAATGATGATACAAAATAAACTATATTTGAAATCTAAGGACGATAATAAATGTCTGAAAAAAAATCATTCCAGTAAAGGTAAAAAATCATCTGAAATAAACAATGCAGAAGGTTCTTTGATACAGCCTGGTCCCTGGAATAAAACAAATAAATTGCTTCACTTAAAAGAAATTGTAGGGATCTGTGTGGATTTGTCCAATGACATTGATACAGAAATAGTATGACAAAGCAACAACAATAAGACTAATAACACATGTACAGATGAAGAAATATACCATGCAAATAATGCAGTAAAAACATATAGTATTATTGATGCAAATATAGATAAAACTGGACCGATAGTAATGTTTAAGGAAAAGTTGGATGATGAAGCTTGCAAAATTCTTTTAAGTGAAAATATTGAATTAACAGACTATTGCGCAGAAAGGAGTATGATGATACAAAATAAACTACATTTGAAATCTAAGGACGATAATTAATGTCTGTGAAAAAATCATTCTAGTAAAGGTAAGAAATCATCTGAAATAAACAATGCAGAGGGTTCTTTGATACAGCCTGGTCCCTGGAATAAAACAAATGAATTGCTATACTTAAAAGAAATTGAAGTGATCTGTGTGGATTTGTCCAATGACATTGATACAGAAATAGTACAACAAAACAAGAACAATATGACTAATAATACATGTGCAGATGAAAAAATATACCATGCATATAATGCAGTAAAAACATATAATATTAATGATGCAAATATAAATAAAACTGGACCGATATTAATTGTTAATGAAATGTTGGATAATGAAGCTTGCAAAATTCTTTTAAGAGAAAATATTGAATTAACAGACAATTGCGGAGAAAGGAGTATGATGATACAAAATAAACTACATTTGAAATCTAAGGACGATAATAAATGTCTGAGAAAAAATCATTCTAGTAAAGGTAAAAAATCATCTGAAATAAACAATGCAGAAGGTTCTTTGATACAGCCTGGTCCCTGGAATAAAACAAATGAATTGCTTCACTTAAAAGAAATTGAAGTGATCTGCGTGGATTTGTCCAATGAAATTGATACAGAAATAGTATGATAAAGCAACAATAATAAGACTAATAACACATGTACAGATGAAGAAATATACCATGCAAATAATGCAGTAAAAACATATAATATTAATGATGCAAATATAGATAAAACTGGACCGATAGTAATGTTTAAGGAAAAGTTGGATGATGAAGCTTGCAAAATTCTTTTAAGTGAAAATATTAAAGTAACAGACAATTGCGCAGAAAGGAGAATGATGATACAAAATAAACTATATTTGAAATCTAAGGACGATAATAAATGTCTGAGAAAAAATCATTCTAGTAAAGGTAAAAAATCATCTGAAATAAACAATGCAGAAGGTTCTTTGATACAGCCTGGTCCCTGGAATAAAACAAATAAATTGCTTCACTTAAAAGAAATTGTAGGGATCTGTGTGGATTTGTCCAATGACATTGATACAGAAATAGTATGACAAAGCAACAACAATAAGACTAATAACACATGTACAGAGGAAGAAATATACCATGCAAATAATGCAGTAAAAACATATAGTATTATTGATGCAAATATAGATAAAACTGGACCGATAGTAATGTTTAAGGAAAAGTTGGATGATGAAGCTTGCAAAATTCTTTTAAGTGAAAATATTGAATTAACAGACTATTGCGCAGAAAGGAGTATGATGATACAAAATAAACTACATTTGAAATCTAAGGACGATAATTAATGTCTGTGAAAAAATCATTCTAGTAAAGGTAAGAAATCATCTGAAATAAACAATGCAGAGGGTTCTTTGATACAGCCTGGTCCCTGGAATAAAACAAATGAATTGCTATACTTAAAAGAAATTGAAGTGATCTGTGTGGATTTGTCCAATGACATTGATACAGAAATAGTACAACAAAACAAGAACAATATGACTAATAATACATGTGCAGATGAAAAAATATACCATGCATATAATGCAGTAAAAACATATAATATTAATGATGCAAATATAAATAAAACTGGACCGATATTAATTGTTAATGAAATGTTGGATAATGAAGCTTGCAAAATTCTTTTAAGAGAAAATATTGAATTAACAGACAATTGCGGAGAAAGGAGTATGATGATACAAAATAAACTACATTTGAAATCTAAGGACGATAATAAATGTCTGAGAAAAAATCATTCTAGTAAAGGTAAAAAATCATCTGAAATAAACAATGCAGAAGGTTCTTTGATACAGCCTGGTCCCTGGAATAAAACAAATGAATTGCTTCACTTAAAAGAAATTGAAGTGATCTGCGTGGATTTGTCCAATGAAATTGATACAGAAATAGTATGATAAAGCAACAATAATAAGACTAATAACACATGTACAGATGAAGAAATATACCATGCAAATAATGCAGTAAAAACATATAATATTAATGATGCAAATATAGATAAAACTGGACCGATAGTAATGTTTAAGGAAAAGTTGGATGATGAAGCTTGCAAAATTCTTTTAAGTGAAAATATTAAAGTAACAGACAATTGCGCAGAAAGGAGAATGATGATACAAAATAAACTATATTTGAAATCTAAGGACGATAATAAATGTCTGAGAAAAAATCATTCTAGTAAAGGTAAAAAATCATCTGAAATAAACAATGCAGAAGGTTCTTTGATACAGCCTGGTCCCTGGAATAAAACAAATAAATTGCTTCACTTAAAAGAAATTGTAGGGATCTGTGTGGATTTGTCCAATGACATTGATACAGAAATAGTACAACAAAACAAGAACAATAAGACTAATAATACATGTGCAGATGAAAAAATATACCATGCATATAATGCAGTAAAAACATATAATATTAATGATGCAAATATAGATAAAACTGGACCGATAGTAATGTTTAAGGAAAAGTTGGATGATGAAGCTTGCAAAATTCTTTTAAGTGAAAATATTAAAGTAACAGACAATTGCGCAGAAAGGAGAATGATGATACAAAATAAACTATATTTGAAATCTAAGGACGATAATAAATGTCTGAGAAAAAATCATTCCAGTAAAGGTAAAAAATCATCTGAAATAAACAATGCAGAAGGTTCTTTGATACAGCCTGGTCCCTGGAATAAAACAAATAAATTGCTTCACTTAAAAGAAATTGTAGGGATCTGTGTGGATTTGTCCAATGACATTGATACAGAAATAGTATGACAAAGCAACAACAATAAGACTAATAACACATGTACAGATGAAGAAATATACCATGCAAATAATGCAGTAAAAACATATAGTATTATTGATGCAAATATAGATAAAACTGGACCGATAGTAATGTTTAAGGAAAAGTTGGATGATGAAGCTTGCAAAATTCTTTTAAGTGAAAATATTGAATTAACAGACAATTGCGCAGAAAGGAGTATGATGATACAAAATAAACTACATTTGAAATCTAAGGAAGATAATAAATGTCTGAGAAAAAATCATTCTAGTAAAGGTAAGAAATCATCTGAAATAAACAATACAGAGGGTTCTTTGATACAGCCTGGTACCTGGAATAAAACAAATGAATTGCTACACTTAAAAGAAATACAGGTGATCTGTGTGGATTTGTCCAATGACATTGATACAGAAATAGTATGACAAAGCAACAACAATAAGACTAATAACACATGTACAGATGAAGAAATATACCATGCAAATAATGCAGTAAAAACATATAGTATTATTGATGCAAATATAGATAAAACTGGACCGATAGTAATGTTTAAGGAAAAGTTGGATGATGAAGCTTGCAAAATTCTTTTAAGTGAAAATATTGAATTAACAGACTATTGCGCAGAAAGGAGTATGATGATACAAAATAAACTACATTTGAAATCTAAGGACGATAATTAACGTCTGTGAAAAAATCATTCTAGTAAAGGTAAGAAATCATCTGAAATAAACAATGCAGAGGGTTCTTTGATACAGCCTGGTCCCTGGAATAAAACAAATGAATTGCTATACTTAAAAGAAATTGAAGTGTTCTGTGTGGATTTGTCCAATGACATTGATACAGAAATAGTACAACAAAACAAGAACAATAAGACTAATAATACATGTGCAGATGAAAAAATATACCATGCATATAATGCAGTAAAAACATATAATATTAATGATGCAAATATAAATAAAACTGGACCGATATTAATTGTTAATGAAATGTTGGATAATGAAGCTTGCAAAATTCTTTTAAGTGAAAATATTGAATTAACAGACAATTGCGCAGAAAGGAGTATGATGATACAAAATAAACTACATTTGAAATCTAAGGACGATAATAAATGTCTGAGAAAAAATCATTCTAGTAAAGGTAAAAAATCATCTGAAATAAACAATGCAGAAGGTTCTTTGATACAGCCTGGTCCCTGGAATAAAACAAATGAATTGCTTCACTTAAAAGAAATTGAAGTGATCTGTGTGGATTTGTCCAATGAAATTGATACAGAAATAGTATGACAAAGCAACAATAATAAGACTAATAACACATGTACAGATGAAGAAATATACCATGCAAATAATGCAGTAAAAACATATAATATTAATGATGCAAATATAGATAAAACTGGACCGATAGTAATGTTTAAGGAAAAGTTGGATGATGAAGCTTGCAAAATTCTTTTAAGTGAAAATATTAAAGTAACAGACAATTGCGCAGAAAGGAGAATGATGATACAAAATAAATTATATTTGAAATCTAAGGACGATAATAAATGTCTGAGAAAAAATCATTCCAGTAAAGGTAAAAAATCATCTGAAATAAACAATGCAGAAGGTTCTTTGATACAGCCTGGTCCCTGGAATAAAACAAATAAATTGCTTCACTTAAAAGAAATTGTAGGGATCTGTGTGGATTTGTCCAATGACATTGATACAGAAATAGTACAACAAAACAAGAACAATAAGACTAATAATACATGTGCAGATGAAAAAATATACCATGCATATAATGCAGTAAAAACATATAATATTAATGATGCAAATATAGATAAAACTGGACCGATAGTAATGTTTAAGGAAAAGTTGGATGATGAAGCTTGCAAAATTCTTTTAAGTGAAAATATTAAAGTAACAGACAATTGCGCAGAAAGGAGAATGATGATACAAAATAAACTATATTTGAAATCTAAGGACGATAATAAATGTCTGAGAAAAAATCATTCCAGTAAAGGTAAAAAATCATCTGAAATAAACAATGCAGAAGGTTCTTTGATACAGCCTGGTCCCTGGAATAAAACAAATAAATTGCTTCACTTAAAAGAAATTGTAGGGATCTGTGTGGATTTGTCCAATGACATTGATACAGAAATAGTATGACAAAGCAACAACAATAAGACTAATAACACATGTACAGATGAAGAAATATACCATGCATATAATGCAGTAAAAACATATAATATTAATGATGCAAATATAAATAAAACTGGACCGATATTAATTGTTAATGAAATGTTGGATAATGGAGCTTGCAAAATTCTTTTAAGTGAAAATATTGAATTAACAGACAATTGCGCAGAAAGGAGTATGATGATACAAAATAAACTACATTTGAAATCTAAGGACGATAATAAATGTCTGAGAAAAAATCATTCTAGTAAAGGTAAAAAATCATCTGAAATAAACAATGCAGAAGGTTCTTTGATACAGCCTGGTCCCTGGAATAAAACAAATGAATTGCTTCACTTAAAAGAAATTGAAGTGATCTGTGTGGATTTGTCCAATGAAATTGATACAGAAATAGTATGACAAAGCAACAATAATAAGACTAATAATACATGTGCAGATGAAAAAATATACCATGCATATAATGCAGTAAAAACATATAATATTAATGATGCAAATATAAATAAAACTGGACCGATATTAATTGTTAATGAAATGTTGGATAATGAAGCTTGCAAAATTCTTTTAAGAGAAAATATTGAATTAACAGACAATTGCGGAGAAAGGAGTATGATGATACAAAATAAACTACATTTGAAATCTAAGGACGATAATAAATGTCTGAGAAAAAATCATTCTAGTAAAGGTAAAAAATCATCTGAAATAAACAATGCAGAAGGTTCTTTGATACAGCCTGGTCCCTGGAATAAAACAAATGAATTGCTTCACTTAAAAGAAATTGAAGTGATCTGCGTGGATTTGTCCAATGAAATTGATACAGAAATAGTATGACAAAGCAACAATAATAAGACTAATAACACATGTACAGATGAAGAAATATACCATGCAAATAATGCAGTAAAAACATATAATATTAATGATGCAAATATAGATAAAACTGGACCGATAGTAATGTTTAAGGAAAAGTTGGATGATGAAGCTTGCAAAATTCTTTTAAGTGAAAATATTAAAGTAACAGACAATTGCGCAGAAAGGAGAATGATGATACAAAATAAACTATATTTGAAATCTAAGGACGATAATAAATGTCTGAGAAAAAATCATTCTAGTAAAGGTAAAAAATCATCTGAAATAAACAATGCAGAAGGTTCTTTGATACAGCCTGGTCCCTGGAATAAAACAAATAAATTGCTTCACTTAAAAGAAATTGTAGGGATCTGTGTGGATTTGTCCAATGACATTGATACAGAAATAGTACAACAAAACAAGAACAATAAGACTAATAATACATGTGCAGATGAAAAAATATACCATGCATATAATGCAGTAAAAACATATAATATTAATGATGCAAATATAGATAAAACTGGACCGATAGTAATGTTTAAGGAAAAGTTGGATGATGAAGCTTGCAAAATTCTTTTAAGTGAAAATATTAAAGTAACAGACAATTGCGCAGAAAGGAGAATGATGATACAAAATAAACTATATTTGAAATCTAAGGACGATAATAAATGTCTGAGAAAAAATCATTCCAGTAAAGGTAAAAAATCATCTGAAATAAACAATGCAGAAGGTTCTTTGATACAGCCTGGTCCCTGGAATAAAACAAATAAATTGCTTCACTTAAAAGAAATTGTAGGGATCTGTGTGGATTTGTCCAATGACATTGATACAGAAATAGTATGACAAAGCAACAACAATAAGACTAATAACACATGTACAGATGAAGAAATATACCATGCAAATAATGCAGTAAAAACATATAGTATTATTGATGCAAATATAGATAAAACTGGACCGATAGTAATGTTTAAGGAAAAGTTGGATGATGAAGCTTGCAAAATTCTTTTAAGTGAAAATATTGAATTAACAGACAATTGCGCAGAAAGGAGTATGATGATACAAAATAAACTACATTTGAAATCTAAGGAAGATAATAAATGTCTGAGAAAAAATCATTCTAGTAAAGGTAAGAAATCATCTGAAATAAACAATGCAGAGGGTTCTTTGATACAGCCTGGTACCTGGAATAAAACAAATGAATTGCTACACTTAAAAGAAATACAGGTGATCTGTGTGGATTGGTCCAATGACATTGATACAGAAATAGTATGACAAAGCAACAACAATAAGACTAATAACACATGTACAGATGAAGAAATATACCATGCAAATAATGCAGTAAAAACATATAGTATTATTGATGCAAATATAGATAAAACTGGACCGATAGTAATGTTTAAGGAAAAGTTGGATGATGAGGCTTGCAAAATTCTTTTAAGTGAAAATATTGAATTAACAGACTATTGCGCAGAAAGGAGTATGATGATACAAAATAAACTACATTTGAAATCTAAGGACGATAATTAACGTCTGTGAAAAAATCATTCTAGTAAAGGTAAGAAATCATCTGAAATAAACAATGCAGAGGGTTCTTTGATACAGCCTGGTCCCTGGAATAAAACAAATGAATTGCTATACTTAAAAGAAATTGAAGTGATCTGTGTGGATTTGTCCAATGACATTGATACAGAAATAGTACAACAAAACAAGAACAATAAGACTAATAATACATGTGCAGATGAAAAAATATACCATGCATATAATGCAGTAAAAACATATAATATTAATGATGCAAATATAAATAAAACTGGACCGATATTAATTGTTAATGAAATGTTGGATAATGAAGCTTGCAAAATTCTTTTAAGTGAAAATATTGAATTAACAGACAATTGCGCAGAAAGGAGTATGATGATACAAAATAAACTACATTTGAAATCTAAGGACGATAATAAATGTCTGAGAAAAAATCATTCTAGTAAAGGTAAAAAATCATCTGAAATAAACAATGCAGAAGGTTCTTTGATACAGCCTGGTCCCTGGAATAAAACAAATGAATTGCTTCACTTAAAAGAAATTGAAGTGATCTGTGTGGATTTGTCCAATGAAATTGATACAGAAATAGTATGACAAAGCAACAATAATAAGACTAATAACACATGTACAGATGAAGAAATATACCATGCAAATAATGCAGTAAAAACATATAATATTAATGATGCAAATATAGATAAAACTGGACCGATAGTAATGTTTAAGGAAAAGTTGGATGATGAAGCTTGCAAAATTCTTTTAAGTGAAAATATTAAAGTAACAGACAATTGCGCAGAAAGGAGAATGATGATACAAAATAAATTATATTTGAAATCTAAGGACGATAATAAATGTCTGAGAAAAAATCATTCCAGTAAAGGTAAAAAATCATCTGAAATAAACAATGCAGAAGGTTCTTTGATACAGCCTGGTCCCTGGAATAAAACAAATAAATTGCTTCACTTAAAAGAAATTGTAGGGATCTGTGTGGATTTGTCCAATGACATTGATACAGAAATAGTATGACAAAGCAACAACAATAAGACTAATAACACATGTACAGATGAAGAAATATACCATGCAAATAATGCAGTAAAAACATATAGTATTATTGATGCAAATATAGATAAAACTGGACCGATAGTAATGTTTAAGGAAAAGTTGGATGATGAAGCTTGCAAAATTCTTTTAAGTGAAAATATTGAATTAACAGACAATTGCGCAGAAAGGAGTATGATGATACAAAATAAACCACATTTGAAATCTAAGGAAGATAATAAATGTCTGAGAAAAAATCATTCTAGTAAAGGTAAGAAATCATCTGAAATAAACAATGCAGAGGGTTCTTTGATACAGCCTGGTACCTGGAATAAAACAAATGAATTGCTACACTTAAAAGAAATACAGGTGATCTGTGTGGATTTGTCCAATGACATTGATACAGAAATAGTATGACAAAGCAACAACAATAAGACTAATAACACATGTACAGATGAAGAAATATACCATGCAAATAATGCAGTAAAAACATATAGTATTATTGATGCAAATATAGATAAAACTGGACCGATAGTAATGTTTAAGGAAAAGTTGGATGATGAAGCTTGCAAAATTCTTTTAAGTGAAAATATTGAATTAACAGACTATTGCGCAGAAAGGAGTATGATGATACAAAATAAACTACATTTGAAATCTAAGGACGATAATTAATGTCTGTGAAAAAATCATTCTAGTAAAGGTAAGAAATCATCTGAAATAAACAATGCAGAGGGTTCTTTGATACAGCCTGGTCCCTGGAATAAAACAAATGAATTGCTATACTTAAAAGAAATTGAAGTGATCTGTGTGGATTTGTCCAATGACATTGATACAGAAATAGTACAACAAAACAAGAACAATAAGACTAATAATACATGTGCAGATGAAAAAATATACCATGCATATAATGCAGTAAAAACATATAATATTAATGATGCAAATATAAATAAAACTGGACCGATATTAATTGTTAATGAAATGTTGGATAATGAAGCTTGCAAAATTCTTTTAAGTGAAAATATTGAATTAACAGACAATTGCGCAGAAAGGAGTATGATGATACAAAATAAACTACATTTGAAATCTAAGGACGATAATAAATGTCTGAGAAAAAATCATTCTAGTAAAGGTAAAAAATCATCTGAAATAAACAATGCAGAAGGTTCTTTGATACAGCCTGGTCCCTGGAATAAAACAAATGAATTGCTTCACTTAAAAGAAATTGAAGTGATCTGTGTGGATTTGTCCAATGAAATTGATACAGAAATAGTATGACAAAGCAACAATAATAAGACTAATAACACATGTACAGATGAAGAAATATACCATGCAAATAATGCAGTAAAAACATATAATATTAATGATGCAAATATAGATAAAACTGGACCGATAGTAATGTTTAAGGAAAAGTTGGATGATGAAGCTTGCAAAATTCTTTTAAGTGAAAATATTAAAGTAACAGGCAATTGCGCAGAAAGGAGAATGATGATACAAAATAAATTATATTTGAAATCTAAGGACGATAATAAATGTCTGAGAAAAAATCATTCCAGTAAAGGTAAAAAATCATCTGAAATAAACAATGCAGAAGGTTCTTTGATACAGCCTGGTCCCTGGAATAAAACAAATAAATTGCTTCACTTAAAAGAAATTGTAGGGATCTGTGTGGATTTGTCCAATGACATTGATACAGAAATAGTACAACAAATCAAGAACAATAAGACTAATAATACATGTGCAGATGAAAAAATATACCATGCATATAATGCAGTAAAAACATATAATATTAATGATGCAAATATAAATAAAACTGGACCGATATTAATTGTTAATGAAATGTTGGATAATGAAGCTTCCAAAATTCTTTCAAATGAAGAGTTTGAATTAACAGATAATTGCGCAGAAAGGAGTATTATGATACAAAATAAACTACATTTGAAATCTAAGGACGATAATAAATGTCTTAAAAAATAATGATACTAGTACAGGTAAAAAATCATCTGAAATAAACAATGCAGAAGGTTCTTTGTCCAATGACATTGATACAGAAATATTACAACAAAACAAGAATAAGACTAATAACACATGTACAGTTGAAGAAATATACCATGCAAATAATGCAGTAAAAACATATAGTATTATTGATGCAAATATAGATAAAACTGGACCGATAGTAATGTTTAATGAAAAGTTGGATAATGAAGCTTGCAAAATTCTTTTAAGTGAAAATATTGAATTAACAGACAATTGCGCAGAAAGGAGTATGATGATACAAAATAAACTACATTTGAAATCTAAGGACGATAATAAATGTCTGAGAAAAAAACATTCTAGTAAAGGTAAAAAATCATCTGAAATAAACAATGCAGAAGGTTCTTTGATACAGCCTGGTCCCTGGAATAAAACAAATGAATTGCTACACTTAAAAGTAATTAAAGTGATCTGTGTGGATTTGTCCAATGACATTGATACAGAAATATTACAACAAAACAAGAACAGTAAGACTAATAACACATGTACAGTTGAAGAAATATACCATGCAAATAATGCAGTAAAAACATATAATATTAATGATGCAAATATAGATAAAACTGGACCGATAGTAATGTTTAAGGAAAAGTTGGATGATGAAGCTTGCAAAATTCTTTTAAGTGAAAATATTCAATTAACAGACAATTGCGCAGAAAGGAGTATGATGATACAAAATAAACTACATTTGAAATCTAAGGACGATAATAAATGTCTGAGAAAAAATCATTCTAGTAAAGGTAAAAAATCATCTGAAATAAACAATGCAGAAGGTTCTTTGATACAGCCTGGTCCCTGGAATAAAACAAATGAATTGCTTCACTTAAAAGAAATTGAAGGGATCTGTGTGGATTTGTCCAATGACATTGATACAGAAATAGTACAAAAAAACAAGAACAATAAGACTAATAATACATGTGCAGATGAAAAAATTTACCATGCAAATAATGCAGTAGAAATAAATAATATTAATGATGCAAGTACACATACAGATATTGATATGAAAGATAATAATATGAATATATTATTAAAACAGCAGGGCCATTTTGATAATGTAAAAACAGAAAATGAAGCTCGTGACAATTTAAGGAAGCATGGTGCATCGTTGATAAAAGAAAATGAACTAAACAAGCCATAAGATACTCTTAAATATGTATATAATGGCGATTATTATATTAAAATGGCAGATGAATTAATAATAAGTGATGAAAAACAAGTAATAATAAATAGTATAGATGAATCCAATAACTGCATTGAATCTACAGTTAAATTGGAACAATTAATGGAAGAGCCAAAGTTAAGATTTTCAGAAATTGAGATAGTTAATTTAAATGACGACGAAGAAAATTTATTCCCGTATTCTTAATTATTTGATTCTATTTTGAATGTAAATTCTGTAGTAAAAAAGAAAATTAGTCTCGAATATCATGATAATCATGATGAAGATGTTAACAGGGCTGATGACACAGAAATAATTATCTCTGACAGTGAAGAATGAATTTAATATATGATTACATAAGTTATCTCGAAGTCAAATGCATAATGATACAACTTTAAGTAACGATAACATTGTCAATACAATAAAAACTGAGAAGGATGAAACTTCAGATATAGAGATAATTGATACAGATATACAAAATACTATTAAAGAATCCACTGAAAGTATAAATGATACTTCGAATCAACTTAGTGTTAGTATTGAAACTAATAGAAATAACGAAACAAAAAAACATATAAATAATATTTTTAAAAAATCTACAAATACTGAACACTTTAAAAACAGTGATAAATTAGGTATTGTGAAAGAGCATGGTCCTGATATTTCTCTTGATGTACAAATAACGAATATAGATAACAATATATCTAATAAAGTTCAGGAACATAATTATGAAACTAGTCATTCTCTCGATAAAAGACAAAACGTAATTAATAATGACACGAATAAAAATGTATTTAATTATATCCTACATTCCAAGAAAATAAAATCAGATACAAGAAAGAGGCCACAAATAATAGATGCGCCTCATATGCCTGTAAAAAAAAATAAGACGTAATGCCATTAGTGATATGGACACGGGAAGGGTAGTAAAAAAGGTGAAGAGATGTCTTGATTTAAAAATACCAATATATAAAAAACTATCACATGCTTTGAATAATCGTATTCCATCTGATGCACTCAAAAACCCTCCTCTTTCAAAAGAAGAGAAAAAAGAACTTGCAGAAAAAAGGAAAAGTAAGTTAAAAATGATTGCTGAAGAAGACAAAAAAGTGAGTAAAACGAAACCATTAAGACCTTCTGCTCCAAAACCAAAAGCTAAAGTATCCTTAAAATCTCTATCAGATTTTTTAATTGATGAGATACTATCAAAAATGGAATTAAACAAAATATCAATAAAAAAATCTGTAAACAACAAACAATGTAAAAATAATACTGTTAATATTGATACAAGAAAAGATGATAATGCACTACCTTCAATATCTGATTTAAACACTAAAGGAACAATACCTAATTATAAAAAAACATTAAATAAGGTTACAAAAAATTTGAAGCAATCTTCAAATGTTACTGATGTTAATCCTGCTCAATTAAATGAGATAAATAAATCGCATACAAATTTAAATAAACCTAAAAATATGGAAAATGTTTAACTGATGAGACAATTCATACGACAAAAGATAAAAACATGGAGGCTAGTACTTCCTATGACTTGAAAGATGAAGTAAAAACTAAAAATAATGTCAAAATACGAAAAGGAAATTGTTCTTCCAACAGGCAAGGAACCAGTGAACCAAAGAAAAAAGGCAAAAATGTCTCTTTCAATGATAATCTTGAAGTTCGTGAATATGAAATAGAATCTCAAAACTCTTTAAAAAAGCTTGAGGGTAAAGATGCCCCAATACCTGTTGATAAACTGTCTTCTAAAAAATCTGTTGAAACAAATTCTCTGAAGTTAGAGGATTTTCTATTACGTATCTTCCTCTGGAATCCTGTTTGGCTTCAAGTAAGTATAACTTTATTTATTAAATGAAGTAAACTATTGATTAACCTTAAATTATTTACAGGAACAGCAACATTTGAAGCAAATGCCACCTATTCTTATGGAAAATGAATTAAATCCTATGTTAACTTATTATATATCTTACATTGAGTATTATAACATTGTTAAACCTCTATTATTGTTGGAGATTTGGTATGGCATTACTAAAGAATTTGAGATGCTAGAAAAGAATACAAAATAAGTATATAATTAAATGATGAATTAAATAAAAATTATTTTCTATTAAGGAAGTAAATATATATCAATAATTTGTTACACACAGGCGACTCACTATATGTTCTGTAGAGGAAAATTTAAAAAAAATCCACGTAGCATCTGTAAATATGCGTTTATCATCTTTGGTGATGCAAGTATTAATTACCAAAGAAAACTTATCTAAACAAGCTCATCCTTTTTATGGAGATCTGGTAGTTTTTGAATATGAAAAAAAAAACAAATTTTTCAGAAAGTATTTGCTTATGTTACAAGTATGCGTCAAACTGTCATAACATCATTTACAACCTACAACAAAGATTTAGGTAAATGTAATATAGCCGTACATATCACATTATTCAGCGATGTTATTTTTAAGCTGTTTTTTATTTATTAATATTTTTACAGAAAATTATGTGAAAAAGCCATATGCATTATTGACATATACTATTATGACAAGAAATATTAAAGAGAATTTTATAATAAACCGCATTCAAAGAATAAGGATTGTGACATATCTACGGTCAAATATAAGAATGGTTCAAGCACTACTATATCTTCCACAATCTCCTCTTGTAAATTTTATTTTATGTCCAAAAATTGAATCATTTCAATTACCTTTAATAGAAAAATACAATCCCCAGCTTATAACAAAGGTAAAGTTACCAAAAGTACCTAGCACATAGGTAATAGGTATAAATATACATACTATCTAATTAAAATAATTCTAACGAAAACAGGATAAGTTGAATCAGAAACAATTAGAAGTTGTTGGTAAAGTAACAGAGGCTGCACTACAAAAGGAACCTTAAATTTGTTTGATTCAAGGACCTCCAGGTACATAAATATTTACAAACCTATATACTTTACAATTTTTTAATAATTTTTGATATTACAGGAACAGGAAAATCAAAAGTTATTGTAAATATTATAACAGAGATACTATATGGTAATAATAGGTATCAAAACAATAAAGCCCCTCTACGAATTCTTGTATGTGCCTCATCCAATGCAGCCATTGATGAAATTGTATTAAGACTTCTTGCCATTAGAGCTACAATTAAACGTAAGACAATTTCTTTCTATAATGTTAACATAGAATAATATGTTGTGTTTAAAGAAAATAACACACAATTGCCATTTTTATTATATTACTTAGATAATCGTTTTAAAATGGTCCGTATCGGTAAATCTGAAACTATGAATTCAACTGTAAAAAATATTTCTTTAACTGAATTGGGGAAACGGGATGTTAAACGAATGACTACAAATTATTCAACAAAATATTTTCCAGCTGAAAGTTTGGAAGAAGAGGTAAGATTTAACTTAATTTAACCCTTTCGCTACTACGGGCGACTACAGTCGCTCTCCACGTGATGGCGCTGAGATGCTATACTACGAGCAACTATAGCGCTCCCGCTGAAGGTGTCGCGTAATCGATCATACGGTGAGCGTCTGCATTTGCTACGCACGGAGTATCTCACTCTGGAGCGAGATGTAATATCTCACTCTGGAGCGAGATGTAATATCTCACTCTGGAGCGAGATGTAATATCTCACTCTGGAGCGAGATGTAATATCTCACTCTGGAGCGAGATGTAATATCTCACTCTGGAGCGAGATGTAATATCTTACTCTGGAGCGAGATGTAATATCTCACTCTGGAGTGAGATGTGCAGTATGAGTCTTTTGTTTCTTTTTGTTGATAAATTATAAATATTCTGTTTTGTGACAAGTTTTTTTGTCGGAAGCATCAGCCAAGCAACGCAGGCTTGAAATGAGGCGTAGACACGCCCGTCGACGATCGATCGCGTTTATCGTGCATTGTAGCGAAAGGAGTGATATTATCTAAATACATACTTATGAATTTTGCATAAAACAGTTTGATAATTTTTCAGAAAAAACTGTTAGTAGCACGTATTAATTCATTGAGATATGATATTGAAAATTCACAAAATATAGATGATGTTTAGAAGAAACATCTCAAATTGAAATTATCAGAAATGAATACTAAGTATGAGTTATTGGAAAATCATAAACCGGTAAGTACGTATGCGTGTACGTATATATATATATATATATATATATATATATATGTATGCATGTATGTATGTATGTATGATGTATGTATGTATGTATATATGTTATAGAAATTTCTTATTTTTAATTAATAAAAATTATGCAGATGAATGAAATGAATACCAAGGATCTGGACAAATTGCATCGTATTGCAGAACATAGAATTCTTGAATGTGCAGATATAATTAACAAGTACACTTTCCTCGTGTTACACTAATCAAATGGAATCCATTTTTGGGTAAGATTATTAAAGGATAGAAAAGTAAAATTATAGTAAAAGTTATATTATGCTTTTGTTTTTTTTCTTGTTGTTGACTATTATAGTTACAATATTATATACAAAAATTATCATATTATGTCTTTTATTTCTTATAGTGGAAATAAAGAAAAACTATCAGTCTGCATAGTGGACGAAGCTACTCAATGTTGCGAAGCAGAAATTTTGATTCCCTTACTACTAGATGTAAATAAATTAATTCTAGTGGGAGATCCTAATCACAGTTACCAGCAACTGTAATAAGTCAAGTATGATCTATTATATATAAAAATTACTTATATAATTTTAGTATAAACATTATAGTTTTATGTACAAATTTAATTCATAAAATTATTTTTGATTGTGTTTAGGAAGCAAAGAAGTATGAATTGGATAAATCATTGTTTTCTCGTCTACAATATGCATTTCACAAACAAATAAATAATCCAATAATGATGTCAACAACACAATATCGTATGTCATACGCAATTTCTTATTTTCCAAATAAATATTTCTATGGAGGTAACATAAAGAATGAAGTTAAAAACTCACAGACATTTCCATACCACAGTTATCGAGTTTTTAATATTAATTCATTTCAAAACAATGATAGATTTTCGAATACGCAAGAAGCTGAATTTATAACAAATATAATATTATGTATGATGATGAATTACAAATCGAAGCAGTGGGATTTCAATCTTTCAATTGGAATATTGACACCATACAATAAACAAAAATGGTTAATTTCACAAAAAGTAAACGAAAAGTAAGACCTAATAAGATTTTTTTCATTACTCTTACATTGATATGCATTTGTACATTATACAATTGTTATATAGACACTTTTTTTTTACAAATATCAATTATATTTGACATTGTACATGAAAGATTTACTTTTGAAATAAATATAGTCTATGGTTTTCAAGGAAAAGAACGGGACATTATATTAATGTCATGTGTAAGAAGTCATGGTATGGATTTTTATCAGATCCCCAAAGATTATGTGTAGCATTAACAAGAGTAAATATAGTTTAATATTATGTGGTAATTTCCAAATATTTATGGTATGTATTGAACTTTTAAAATATTAACGTTATACGAAAGACATAAATTCTATTATCATCATTAATATTTATTTAATATTACTTCCAGCGAGATCAAATGTGGAATGCATTGATATCCGATTCTAAATCGCGAAAGATTTATTTTAATATCAATCCAAATGCAAGTTTAAGTGAAATAAAACATTAAATCATTAAATAAATGATTATTTCAAAGTATTGTGTCTTTCTGCTTTTGCAGTGGACAAATTAAAGAAGTATAATCAATTTTAATGATGTAAATGTTTTTTCTACCATGTAAACATTAATTTAATTCTTTTTGATATAATTATTTTGTATATCAATGTAAAAAAAAAAAATAATGCGCTTATTTTCTCTTTGCATTTTTTTTTTTCAATTAACTTAATAAGACATAAATGTTATACGTAATATATTATACATAAATGTTATATATAAATGTTATACTTAAGTGTCAGCATCTGTATGAATGAACATTTGTATGTGTACATTTAATCGAGTGATAAATAACTTATAATAAATGTTATACATAAATGTCAATATCTATATGAATAAACACTTGCGTGTGTATATTAAATCTAGTGATAAATAACTGTTATAATAAATGTCAACATCTATATGAATAAACATTTGTGTGTATATATTAAATCTAGTGATAAATAACTTACGCTTTCTTTGTATCAGATATTTAATTCGCTTTCATTAAATAATAAAATTATATTAATTTATAATGTATTAACCACTATTATACGTATGACCTTTCATCTTCCTGGCAACTTATCAATTCCTTCCTTGTAAAATTTGGTCTGTTTGGACTTGAAGAAATTGTCGACAGCCTGACCGACTTGCTCTTCAGAATTGAAGGTTTTGTACCATTGAAAAAGTTTTTTTTTTAAAGGGAAAGGTGTTAATCTGTCTGAGCAAGGTGGGTGTGATAAAACAAACCATTTGAGCTCAATAATCTTTTCTTTCGTCATCATCCTAGCTGTACGTGGTGCATTGTCTTGTAAAAAATCTTGCATTATCGTGTAACAACTTTCCTTAATTTATTCAGGTGACGGCTAACAGTTGTTTTCGATATATTCAACCTTTTTGCTATAACTCTTGTCGATTGACATGGATTTTGCTGCAATATTTCCTTTAAAAGATTTTCGTCAATATCGGAAGGACGTCCCGCTTTCGGTTTGTCTTTTAAGGTCTTATTTCCAGAACGAAATTTGGCAAACCAATTTCTAACTGCCCGAAAGGTTATCAATCCTTCACCATATACGTTGCATATTTTTTCGGCTGTCGCCTTAGCACTATTGCCTTGTTTAAATTCCCAAAGCATCACATGACGGATATGCACTTTTTCACAAACCATTTTAGGAATCCCTGGTTTAATGTAACGAACTTTAGACAGTAAACAGAAGACTACTAATCTAAATTAACCCTAACCTGGACTAACCTATACTAACTCTAACCTGGACTAACCAGGGATTATAAACCTCTATATATTTTTGGTACCAGTGTTCGCAGAGCCCTCGCGAAACGACAATTTCATAGACAAGACTAATCTTTAATGGTTGGTAAATAGAGTGAGATATAGCGACTGTGGAGTGAGTGAGATAGATAAAACCACTAATGCGCAACGCTTTTTATATGATGCGTGCGTGTATGTGTGTTAAATATGAAATATTTATTTGCTTAACTTTTAATTAAAAAGAAAATAAAAAAGAATGTAACACGTTATCAGACTAACTGGATAAATACGAACAATAGATTCTACCTAGCTGCATCGGAAGTTATATGTGTTTTCTCTATCGTATCTGAAATAAATATCAATAATAACATTTAACTGTGCTCCATTATCCTTCTTTTCCTTTCTCATTCTAATCTTATTTATTTATATAGTCTTCGTAAAGTTCATCTAAATCAGTCTTCTAGTTTTTCTTAATATTTCCTTTTGTCTTTAAACATTATCAAAACTAAAGATATAATGTGTTTATAAAATTGATACTCATTGCATTAAAATATTTTCTTTTTTTTTTTTATTTATTTCTAAAGACACTTATGAATGTTTGTTTGTTTTTAAAGAAAGGAAAAAGTAACGTAGAAAAGAAAAAAATATACAATTGCGTTTAACTTCCGTTAAATCGGGCCGGGTAAGAAATTCTCGAATAAATATCTCGGACCGTACGAGGTGACGAAAATACTTCGAAATGATCGCTATTATGTGAGTAAAGTCGGCGAACACGAAGGACCGTTACAAACGGCAACGGCGGCGGATCATATGAAATTGTGGATAGGAAAGGAAGATTTCGATGATGAATTCGAGCCAGAAAATATAGACGAGATTGAGCGCGAAGACTAGATTGCGATCGGTATATTCGAGGGCGAATGTAAGTCAGAACGGCCGAGTGTAGGACGCGATGATCGGTTGTGTGTGTGTGTGCAAGGTGGAGCGATTGACGAACAATCGACGAAAAACGCGTGATCGCGTACAACAGACGAGAGAACGCGCGATCGCGAACTATCGACGAGAGAACGCGCAGCCGCGAACTATGGACGAGAGAGGAACGCTTCTAGAGTTTGTATTCTAATATTCTGTAATAATTAAACGCATTGTCTAACAAGTGTTTGCCTCCTTTTCATTTTTTCCCTCCTCTAATCCGGAATTCAGGGCTTTTATTACGAAATTATAAGAGTTTATCCCTACAATAGGTGTCAGAGAGATTAGAAAAAATGATCGGTGAGGAGTACGACGAAAACGATGACGAGAATTTTCGAAACGACGACGAAGATGACGACGACGACGAGGATTTTTGCAACGACGACGACGTCGACGATGATAGAAGGAAACGACGAGAACCTTCGAGAAAACAAAATCGAAACGAACGTTAAAGCTAGGACAGAACGATGAGGGAGACACCGAGAGCAATGAAATGTTGACCGCGGCTGAAATAAAGAGTATACTAAAGGCGAAAGGACTGAGTATAGGTGGTACGAAAGCGGAGCTAGTGGCGCAACTCAGGACGGCTGACCCGGAAAAGGAGTGGATGAATGCGGCAAATATCAGTGAGTCAAATCAACCGCAAAACGACGCGACAGATTCCCGGCTCTGCATCGCTGAGCTATCAACGAGAGGTCGAGCCTCGAGATTCGAGTTAATGAAAGTTCCTTTCGGTCTGTGCAACTCGCCGGAGGTGTTTCAAAAATTTGTGAACGTCGCATTTCAAGAGTTGATTCGCGATTACCTGTTATTCAAAGACGACGAAGGTGACGTTCGATTAGTTGTCCCGAAGAGAATGGCTTACAAGGTTATACGACAGGCTCACGTAAGAGAGCATTTCTTGGCGGGTAAAACGAAGGCTGTTGTGAAGAGGGACTATAAGAAGAGGAAGAAAGCTACCATGTATCAAGTGAATGATCTAGTCGCCATCAAGAGAACTCAAATCTGACCGGGTATGAAATTCTCGAATAAATATCTCGGACCGTACGAGGTGACGAAAAAACTCCGAAATGATCGCTATGTTGTGAGTAAAGTCGGCGAACACGAAGGATCATTACAAACGGCAACGGCGGCGGATCATATGAAATCGTGGATAGAAAAGAAAGATTTCGATGATGAATCCGAGTCAGAAAATATAGACGAGATTGAGCGCGAAGACTAGATTGCGATCGGTACATTCGAGGGCGAATGTAAGTCAGAACGGCCGAGTGTAGGACGCGATGATCGGTTGTGTGTGTGTATACGTGCGTGCAGGAGTGGGGTATGGGTGTGTGTGTGCATGGTGGAGCGATTGGCGAACAACCGACGAAAGAACGCGCGGTCGCAAATAACTGACGAAAGAAAGTGCGGTCGCGAACAATCGACAAGAGAGGAAAGACGCTGGAGTTTGTATTTTAATATTCTGTGATAATTAAACGCATTGTCTAACAAGTATGTGTCTCCCTTTCATATTTTCCCTACTCAAACCCGGAATTCAGGGCTTATTACAAAATTATAAGAGTTTATCCCTACATAATTGACAAATTCCAATATTTCGTATATTTGTGCATAACGATTTTAATCAAAAACAATAAAATATAAAAATTTTCGGAATAGATATACTGACTGTACAAAAAATTATTCTCTGGAATATAGAATAGTTATGAAAAAACTTGTTTCCCTTGTATCTTGTTTAAAAAGGCAATGGATCGAGGTGACCGTCTCACGACTTCAATCATTTCACATTGAGATATTCGAGTACTGAAACACATACAAAAAAGAAAAATAAAACAAAAAATGATGAATTTCTTGTTTCATGTCCAACGAATATTGCAGAATCTGTATCGGTCAAACATTTAGCACGTTACTGCGTTATCACGGTGGTCCAGAAGTAATACGCTCATACGTTATTCCTCTCTTATCTTTCAAAGAGATGACGGTGAACAGAGGCAACTGATTGATGAAGGTTGAAAGCTAGCAGACGTTTTGATTGTTGCAGGTAAATCCCGTATTCTATGTATTTTCAAAACCATCCGTACATATGTGTATCTATCATTACATCTCTCTCTTTTTGTCTGTCTCTATTATTCATAATTTTCCCATCAGTTCAATGTACCGTACATCTCTTACCGAAATAGTACTTAAATGATATATTTACCGCGAAACGAATAATTAGCAAATTCACGAGGAAAAGAATGTTCGCCACTCATTTAACTTGCATTTATTTCGTTAAAATAGTCAGTTTTGTCGATATCGTTGTTGAATTTACACTTCTTTTATTTTTTCTTGGTGTGTGTGTGTGTGTGTGTGTGCGCGCGCGCGCGTGCGTGCGTCCGTGCGTGCATGCGTGCTATTCTCTTTGGTCGTGTTCGGTGACGAGTGAAAAAATAGAATACATCGTTGGAATGAATTTTTGGTGAAACTATTTTTCCAGCTCTTGCCTCATATTTACAGTTTACGCACAGTTTATATACGCACGTACCCACTTTCATACACATTGTGGCAACTCGTAATTTTACCATATTCGATACGACGTGTCGATCGAGAAATGGTAAATATTCGCAAGGTAGCCGCGTTCCATACACTTCATTTTAGAACGAACAACATAAATCCGAAAAAAGATTCAACATCCGTGAAATAATGTCACGATACGGCAATTACATTGTCGTTGTTGTATTAAGCGCTCGGCGCGGCGATAAATCGAAAATTTACCGCTGGCCGCCGAATGCGTATCTCTGTTTTCAACGGGACACTATTGCGTTCACGTCTGTGATACTGCCAACGCCGACGCTATTTTTAAGCTCTATAGCAATAGCTAGTCGTCATGTGGAAAACTGTCAACGAAAGTCTTGCACTATTATTAGAGAGTGAGAATCGTTCGAGATCGATGATATTGATCGTGATAGCTATCGATAACGATATCGACCCTTTTCGCTCGTAATATCAGGCGCCATCTGAAACACAATTATATTATCGATTCGACGATGAGAAAATATATTATTCAAAAATAAAGAATTCATACCTCATATACAATTATCTTGTTCAGAAACATCACATGATATTTCATTGTTTTCAGAAAAAAAAACCAATAACAAAAAGAAAGAAAAAAAGTTTATCTTTAAGCCCATTAAACCGAGTCATCATTTTCCCAGTCAAAATTTACACCTAAAAAAAATAAAAATAAAATTTCTTCTTGTCCAACCTGGAATTCGTTCATCATTAACTATCCATTCGAATGTGCCCTTACGAAACAAATTTGTAAGGAACATATCCTTTTTACGCATTACTTCGCGAGAAAATTTATTCACGGATTCCTACCGTAGGTTGTTTCTTTTTCTCTCGCACATGAGCACACGAGAGTATCATATTTACGTGGCGGAGAAGAGAGTGGATGGGGTATTTGCATCTGGAGAGTAGGTCGACGTTCGCTGTAGGGGTTGTAGGGGTTGCTGAGAATGCAAAGGCACACGATTCTTCACCCCTTCGATATGTTTGAACCGTGACTTTCCGATGATGCTTACCATCTTTCCTTTGTTCGTCCTTTATACGGATCGATCGATTTTCCTACCCTCCCTAGTATGATCGTTCACCGAAAGAAGAATTCATAGCTCATTAATTCGCGGTTCAATCATCCCTCTTCTCTCTTTCTTTCTATTTCTTCTCATAACATCTTTCACGTACGTGCTTTTCGGGACTTAAACTTTCTTCAGAGACTTAGTCAAATGATTATTGATTATATCGCCTTTATTAAACACGAATATTAGTATAATAATGCGGTAAAGACACCGCTTTGACACGAAAACCATTACATTCGATTAGTTTGTTTCGGAGAAGAAGGTGAAAGAGAGATTAAACGCTCGATTACAAACTAACTTTAGTCGTTGATGAATTATCCCATTATCGTTGACAGAGCATTCAATGGTCAATAATTTTCATGATTAGCTTTGAATTTAAATTACATATTATCCGATATATGTGATACGAATGCATTCAAATACGTATAGTCTACGTTAATCGATGCACGATTCTCTCCGCGTCTGTCGATAAATACTCATATTAGATAGAGAAAGCGAGTGTACACTATTAATATGACTACGATTTTAATTTTAATGATGTTAATATCAAAAAGCTATTTTTACGTTAGAAGATAAAGACCACTTCGGCCGATAGAAAGAAAGAAAGAGAGATAGGTAGAGAGAATGAGAGTGGAAATGCCTCTCGTCGTAATATCGCATCGAACGCGTGAAAACGATAGCGACGAACTTGATTTAAAAGTATGGCTAACTGCGGTATGTCCTTTTTTTATTTCCGAAGGAGATATCACCTGCTCCCAACAAACTCTCGAATCTCTCGACACAAGGGTCGATATCGTTATCGATAGCTATCACGATCAATATCATCGATCTCGAACGATTCTCACTCTCTAATAATAGTGCAAGACTTTCGTTGACAGTTTTCCACATGACGACTAGCTATTGCTATAGAGCTTAAAAATAGCGTCGGCGTTGGCAGTATCACAGACGTGAACGCAATAGTGTCCCGTTGAAAACAGAGATACGCATTCGGCGGCCAGCGGTAAATTTTCGATTTATCGCCGCGCCGAGCGCTTAATACAACAACGACAATGTAATTGCCGTATCGTGACATTATTTCACGGATGTTGAATCTTTTTTCGGATTTATGTTGTTCGTTCTAAAATGAAGTGTATGGAACGCGGCTACCTTGCGAATATTTACCATTTCTCGATCGACACGTCGTATCGAATATGGTAAAATTTAATTTATCGGTTTAATATATCGAGGTGATCTTTATATTCGCGCGTGGCAACATCAAAGTGAATCTCGTCAAAGGGCTCACCAACACCAACGAAATCTTTGTTTATCGGTAAGGTCGATTTTTTACTTTATAACTGAGTTTTATATTAATTATATTAATAAGATGAAATCTAAAATTATTAGGTCGATCTTTGGCTTACTTGATATGAATAATGAATTCTCATAAAATGAGAATGAGAGATATATATTTTCAATATAAAAAATGCAAGAAGAGAAAGAGAGACATAAAGATAGAGATAGAGATACTTTTCGCTCTAGGGTAGATGAATTGCGTGTGATTATGTGCGTATGGGCATTCAAAAGCACGGTAAATAATAAATTTTAATAATGTATCGATAACGACAACCATGATAGTGTAACAGGCACGAATGTCGTGCCGATGCGAATTAAGAAACGGACAAAAGCAGGTCACAATTTTACGAACATAATAAATATATAGAAACATAATATAATAAGTACCGACTTTACTATGCGACATTTCAATAAACTTTTATAGTTAGTTTTTTTTCTTTGCCCAATCATCTGAAAAATTTTTTATTCGTGTTCCAAGTAAACAAATCGAATTATTAGCCGCATTTGAATGAATTTCGAATAATTCTTTATCATTTTAATTCTTTTTATTTTCTGTGTTTACGATTTAATCTGTATATCTCCGTTTCCGATTAGTGATTGCGTAATTCGATAATAATACTTTTACAAGTATGTCATATTATAATTTCAAAATAAAATTTTCTTAAAAAATATGTACATATCCGTAAGTACACCGTATCGGGTCGGGAGGAGGAGAGAAGGAAATTCTGGGAAGAGAGGGGTAGTGATATAAAGGAAATGGAAGAAAGGAGAAGGGAGGGGCAGGGAGTGTATGAAGGTTGGGAACAAAGGGACAGGGAGTTGCAGGGGGAGGAAAGAGAGGAAAGGATTAGAGGGGGGAAGTATAATAAGTAGTATAAGGAGGTGGGAGGAGAAGGGGTGCCTGAGTATCTGAGGAAGGGATGGGGGGAGAGTAGGTGGAGGAGGGTGATGAGATTCAGGATGAATAATGAGATGAGAGGGGCAAGGTACTGGGAAGCGGAGGAGAAGAGGAGGTGTAGGATGTGTGGGGAGGGTGAGGAGACGTGGGAGCATGTGTTGGGAGAATGTAGGATAAAGGAGGATGGGGAGAGTTGGTGTGGGAAAATGAGAGAGGTGTTAGGGCAAGGAGGGGAAGGTGAGTGGTGGATGAGGGAGCTGGAAAAGAAGAGAAAGGAGGAAAGGATGGGGAGAAAGGGGGAATGGAAGAATGGGAGTGTGAATCGGAAAGGAGGTGAATGTCTGTATGTGTGTGGAACCGGAAGCCCATGGTCAGGGAACTAGAGCTCTCTCTTTCTAGGGTAGTAAACTTAGTTTAGTAATAAATTTTTAGTTGTTAAATTAGGTTAAGTTGTTATTTGATTAATAGTTTATATTAAGTTGACTAGTAAGTAAGATAATTGTAAGTTAGTTATAAGGTAGCTTTAGATAGATGTAAGTGTATGTAAATATAGGCATAGGTGTGGAGGATAGGGGGAGTGATGAGGAGATTGTAAAAGAATTGTAAGAGGTTTGGGTACGCTCCTCGGAAAAGCGCCTTCAAACCCCGAGGGGAAGAATAAAAAAAAAATCTATCTATCTATCCGTAAGTACACCGTCGCAGAAGCTTTATTTAATTCAGCAAATTTCTTATCGATAAAAATTCCTCGAATTCCATCAATCATTTATCTTTCCCAAAAAACTACTAAAGTACGATTAATTTGAAAGGATCTTCTCTTTTGTCTACTGGAAAGCTTTGGTATGTATCAACATAGTGGTATCTTTGGCAATTTACCTTACGTGTTTTTCCTTTTAAAGATTAATTAAACTTCCTCGGTGACGTAGTATCGCTATAATTTCGATTGAATGAATTCAGCTGTCTATCGAGTCGTTTGCTCTCTTTTTTTCACTTCTTCTTTCTCTCTCTCTCTCTCTCTCTCTCTCTCTCTCTCTCTCTCTCTCTCTCTCTCTCTCTCTCTCTCTCTCTTTCACTAGTTTCCTTCTCACGAGGCGGAGAAAACACCTGAGCACGATACGTTCCAGTCATTAAAGATTCAACTCATAAAAATTTACGCCATTTAGATCGTCGCGTTTCTTCCTTTCTTCCTTCGTTCCTTTTACAAGCTCTACTTTCTCATATCCTCAATTTTCTTTTTCGTCTTCGACAAAGTTAGCCCTTATAATTATTGCAAATTCGTTCGACTTGTGTCAATTCGTTCGACTGTTGCAAGAAAAACTTATTAAGAGTTTTATCTTTTCTCGTACTCACAATCGTATCCAACATTTATTATTTCTATATAGCTGGATTTGTGGAAATGGTTTTTATATACTGCGTAAGATTTATTATTTGCAATAATTAGATAAATTCTGAATTTTAATAGAAAAATCCTTTAAATAAAATCCATACAAGTTTAAAATCTTGTTCTTTACTATTCGACTTAGTAATTAAAGTTCAAAGATTCTATAAAATTTAGAATTAGAAGATCAATTTGTGATGACGATATATTTAAGTCAAATTATCCTCTATCGTGTACGGATCTGTCGCCAAGCGAGAAAGGGAAAGTCTCGTGTGACAGCACCAGCACTTTTGGTTCAAAATCTTCTCAAAACACTTTAGTCACGGTTTTTATTGTCGAACGAATGTCTCACGATTGAACGTGATGCTTCTATAATACTCGGAGAAATAATAAATAAAAGAAGAAGTGGAAAAAGAAAAAGAAAAAGAAGGGAAGTATCTTCAGCGCAAGTGTTTATTCGCTCTTGGTGAACGTTGCGATCTGCGAATTCGTGAGTGGTATGAAACTGTTTTATAGTTGTACGTTAAGAAGAAAGAAAAAAAAGAAAAGAAATGTAGCGAAGAAAACGCGTTTCAACGTCTCTTATTACGTCTTCTACGTGTTTTATCTGTGATGTTTTTTATCTGTCGATCAAAAGAGAACACTGGCTCAAACTCTACGAATGGAACTTTGTGAGCTTAAACCAAAGAGCGAGAGATAGGTACAAGAAAAAAGACTAAAAAAAGAAAATAGTGGGAGGAGGAGGGAGAGCGCGTGAAAGAGAGGAACAAAGATGGAGAAAGAAAGAAGTTTTTCTTTTTGTGTGAGTATTTAACATAACTACGCTATACAAGATTTTTACATGTTACGAAACATTAATGAATTTTTATCAACGATTCAGAGAGATCGACTGATCCTTTTCGTGTCTTCGTTGTAAAAGCAAAAACTTCACAAGTTAGCATTTGTGTGAAATGAGTTTAATAATTATAATTAATCATTTACGTTAATAAATGATTACACATTTTAATATTTTACTTTCTTCGTTCATTTTAATTTATGAATTACCTTATGTAGTATACATTTTTTATACAATGTTTAAAGCCGATCGATCGTAATTGTCAAAGTAATTATAATTTGTATATATTACAACGATCGACTTTGAGATGAAGTATAGAAAAAAAAGAAAATAGATAGAAATTAAATGCATTCGTATCCAATTTCTTTTCTTAGCAACACCTTATGAATTCAATGAGGACAAGAGGAACTTAGCCGCTCTTTCTTAAAGCGAAACTCGTTTCTACAAAAAAAAAAGTCGATCTTCCTCAACGAGAAACGCGAAAAAGGATATCACGTAATTGTAGATATCATTATCTACTTTCTTCTCTTTTCTTGTTCTCTCTCTCTCTCTCTCTCTCTCTCTCTCTCTCTCTCTTTCTCTCTCTCTCTCTCTCTCTCTCTCTCTCTCTCTCTCTCTCTCTCTCTCTCTCTTTCTTTCTCTCTCTCTCTCTCTCTCTCTCTCTCTCTTTCTCTCTCTCTCTTTCTTTTTTTTTCTTTCTCAGGAAAAAGAACTCGGAAAGTATCTGTACCAAAGATTTATTTTTCACACGAAAAGTAACGCTATATGAGATGCTTATAAGTCACGCAAAGTAACATAGTTTCCTTTATTTTACTCTCTTTCTCTCTGTTTAGTTCCGAATCTTTCTCCATTTCCTTTGCTTTTCTTTTTTATTTGATTGTTCTTTTTCTCTCTTCTCTTCCTCCCTCTCTCTCACACACAACAACTCTCATTCTTTCTTTACTGACCAAACACAAAAATTATAACTTTGTGCACTATACGTGCATTATACCTATGCATATACCTATATGCATACATAGTATACCTATACATAGACGGTGCCAATTTTAGGGTATAAGAAGTGGTATCATTGATTCAGGGCGTTTCGTACAGCTTTTGTATGAAAACTAGATGAAAGATTTGATGAAAAAAAAAGATAGAAAAAGAAGAAGAAGAAGAAAGGAAAGAAAGATACGAAAAAAATCTTTTGAGATTTACACGAAAGCATTTCACTTCGAACATTTCGTAAAAAAATACTAACGCTTGTGTATATATATTATGTATGCATATGATATACCGCAGAGGCTTTGTAAATTTTCTTCCTTTGTTTCGATTTTCGTGATTCGAAATATACACATCATACATTGCTAACGTGTACTCCTTAATTTATTTATTCGCTATAATCATTTGGTTTACGATAACTATTCGAATTTTGTAAAAGACAATTATTGATCTACAAAATCTATTTTTTCTATCGTTCACTCCATTTCGATCTCCAAAAAAATGATTTCTTTCATCTTGAGAAAGACTCGTATTCGATATTTGAAGATTGGAATGATGTTAAAGAGAAGGTTAAAATGTATACATTGTACGTGTTATTTTAAAAAATAAGTTTTGTTTTTTGTATAATTCGTAAATAAATTTTTCGAAAATGACATTTAACGTACGAAGACAGTATACGCCTCGTACGAGGAACAGGAACTCGTTTTACAGTGCGATCAGAATTTCACATACATATTTTTATAATATGTTACACATAGGAAGCTGAAATGGAGAAAAGAAATATACTTATATATATTATATAGGAAAAGAGATACACACGCGCGCGCACGCACGCACGCACCCCCTCCCTCCTCCCCCACACACAACCTAATTAAGAAAATAATAGGATAGGACAGGATTATTTTACGATACCTTTAATCTCCATATTTAAATGGGTCTTGGCTTCGCCGGATAAAAATAATGCACGACAGGTGCAATGTAAGAATTCATCGTATGATATTTAAAAACAATACAATTAATACAACCTAATTCCTTGAATACTCCATGCGAAACGATAAGACTAATATATGTATAGTCTTGCGTTACTTCATGAAATATTTAACGCAGCTCTTCTCCCTATCAAAAATGTTAATCAACGCTATTGATGCGTTTCAACGAAAACTCATTTATCTCTGATTTTCGATAATAAAATTTAACGAGGTGAAATAATCGATTTAATTAAATAACAAGCTGGCAACTAGAGTTCTTTTTATAAAGCAGATAAAAAGGCGGGCAAGAGGATTGGTCGTATATCTATGCAATGTGAAAGGAGGAGAAAGAAATAGACAGATAAATGAAAAGATAAAGGAAATCGATAGATAAAAAGAGAAAGGTAAAGATAACACACAAAGAAACAGTAAGAAAAATTGGAGAGGAATCACAAAATCGTTTAACACTTACTTCGATAAAATTGATTCTACGTGTATGCATGCACGTGAGCGAATATGAAAGTGTATATTATGTTAAAAATAATATATAGCATATAATTTAAAATGTCGAGTAATGGTATATAATTATTTTTAAGAAATTTTATTCTACAGTGCTACGAAACCAGCTATGTGGTCTTATAAATATGAAGTATTAATTTCATAAAACACAGGAAATATCTTTTCGATAAATTATTTTTATTTTTGTTTATTTATAACGTTTATACGTGATTGAAATAAGAGAACGTATCGTACTAACAATTCGCGAGCAATAACTTCGAAAGATTAAGTTGGATAAGAGGAATTTGCTGTCTTACAGATTTTGCAAAATATCTGTTATTCATACTGATAATGATGATAATCATTTGATTAGTTCGCTGATTTTATAAAAAATGTAGACTTTTAAATTAATTGTTTGAGTCATTATCAATCATGAGAATCAAAAAATAATCAAAACCAAATGTAAGTTTGCTTTTATAAGAATAACAATATAAAAAATGATCTTTCAGAAATGAAACAATTCTATTTTTTTTCTCGAAAAGCAGTAATAAGTTGTTTTTATATTTTGTTATAATGCATCAGGCAATAGTTTTAATTACGCCAAGTATATTTTACCTTTCGCATTTTAATGATCAATCGATAATGCACTCGTACTATTCGGTCGCTGATATGCTGATGGCCTAGTTTGATATCCTTTTCGCTAGAGTCGATAAACATGAAAAATGCAAACAAATTGTACTTTCACAGGCGCACCATTCCACATATTTAACATACCTTTCTTACTTATTACGAAGAGTTTCTATCAGTAATTATACCCTCCCCCCCCCCCTCTCTCTCTCTCTCTTTCTCTCTCCCTTCATTAACAAAAGATATTCTATTAATAAATAACGACCAATACGAAAATAAACTGAATTGAATATTTTTCTTTTAACGAACTGATTTTTGCTTGTTATTTTTTGGTTTATATATCATATAAACTCATTTACATCATAAAATTATTTTGATTAAGAATACTTATTAGTTCTTTCTTAACAATTTGATTTTTTTCTTTTACATCGATATATATTTATTTTATCATGTTCAAAACTGTATTAGCAAAAATTAAATTCACAAAAAATGGGAAAATGTGAGAAGTACATGGTATCAAGTTTTCAGAACATTACAGATTCTTTTTTGAATTGATCTTTGTCCATCATCTTTTTCTCTATACATTTCGACGTCTGAAAATATTTGTTCTTTCTCTTTCTATTTTTCTTTCTCTCTTTTCGATTTGTGAGAATATAAAAATTTTAACACGAAAAGAATACGAATAT
The DNA here is from genome assembly GCA_918808275.2 of Dolichovespula sylvestris. Taxonomy (NCBI): domain Eukaryota; kingdom Metazoa; phylum Arthropoda; class Insecta; order Hymenoptera; family Vespidae; genus Dolichovespula; species Dolichovespula sylvestris. The sequence continues at coordinate 792,100 of OU964967.1, forward strand.
TGTAGGATAAAAAAAACAGAAAATTCATCGATATTGAAAAGTGTACTCGATCGATTTTCTCTCGAAAAAACGCCAAACAAAATCGCTTACTTGACCTTATGTAAAGACGAATGATGATTTTGTTCTGTTAAAATTAAATCTTTCTCCGAAAGGATTAAGATAATCGTTTACTTCCAATTTCCAGTTAAATTAAATCCTTTTTTCATTATCATTCTCTTTTCCCTCTCGTTATCTCTTTGATATATCTAGTCTCATTTTATAGTAAATCGAATCGAACAAAGAAAGGACAAAGTTTGTTCTATGATTAATGTGATAAATTAGAAATACCAATATGTTGGATAATCTGATAGAATACGGTACATTTCGAAATGCACGATAATGAGTTTAATTTTAATAAAATAGAACAATAATATCTCATTTATACATTTACACTATGTCGAATATGTTATGGAATTGAAAACAATTACTGTTTTGTACAATGAACGTTCACTCGAAAGAATCAGACCATAATTACAGATTCAACAAAATTTTACAGCTCTCGGGAATCGAGAGAACAATCGATTATCATTTGACGTTAAATTTTGTAAAAGAATGAGAAAAACAGAGAGAAAGAGAGAAAGAAAGCACAAATTAAAACGTTTTGTTCACTGTCATCAAATAGGAAGATAAAAGAACTAACGAAATTATAGTTACTCGTCATCACGCCGATCAATGAGAAGAAATCGCCGCAGAAACGCTGAAACGTTGATCGTGTACAATAATTAGTCACAATTCGATTAGTCTTTCTAGGTTATTATTTAATAGACCAGTTTGTACATCTAATTACAGTATGTTAACCACTCATACTCATTGTGAATAACAATTATAAATTATAAGTTATCATAATAAAGTGTATGTTCATATACATATAGAGCCTGTTGGATTGATGCTTTATTAAACCACCTACCTCTGTCAGATACCCGCTCTTTTTATCATTTCCATTTCCACTGCGTATTTTATTCGATACCAATATTGATGACAACGTCACCGTTGTTCGTACTCAATCAATTACCTTCGCGGTTCGTTGTTTAATTATCATCGTACCAGCTATTGTCATCATGGCTTATAAACGAACCCGAATTTTCGCACCGCAAATTTCTATTACTCCAGGCACCTCCAAGATATAGAACAAACCATGACAAGAATTTCTAGAACGCAAGTCTCCTCATCGATCTTCCAAGCGTTCTCGAATTAGGGCCGTTCTTGCGAAAGACGTTTTATTTGCGAAACCATAGTGGTATTTTAAACATTCGGAAAGTTAATTGTTTTATACGGAATTCGGATTAAATAAAAAATATACGCAAGATTATTTAATATACAATATGAGTATTTCTTCGAATCTATTGACAAGTGACCTGAATCAACGACTAATTAATTTATTTACATCATCAATTTTGCTGAGAAACTTAAGTTCTCTCGTTAAAGATAACTCCTGAAATTCAAAAATTAGCTCCAAATCTAATTTTTAATCTTATATATTACTTTCAAATGTTCATATAAATTTTTTTCTCACTAAACAAAATACTTTCATTTTCTATCCGAAGTTAGAATACTAAAGATTTGACATTTCCAAAAGAAATGATTTAAAAAGAAATATTGAACGTTATATTTTGGAACGGTTGGCAAGTCAGCGACTCTTTCATTTATTGTACACACCTAAGCATATTCAGACAAAAAGTGCACGCAGGTGGTTTTGAAGAATCGTTAACATTATGCTCGATTCACAATGAATGTGTACAAACGCCCTATCTCTTACTCTCTTTCTCCTTCTCTCTTTTTCTATCTCTATATTACCACCACGCCCTTCGTACTCTCTGCTGCCTCATCTTGTACTTCACATGCCACAGTACCATATAAATAATAGAGTTCGCCGCAATGCAGAATTTCGGTGCGCCAGTAAGAATCGTGTAATTTTAACGGTAATTGCCAGCGGTTTAGCGCGCCAAAATTGAAATAGCCCTTATTTTGTCGTCCAGGTTTGAAACATAGTAGGGCGCAGGATACGATGCTGTAAAGAGAGTAAAAGAGAAATAGTGAGAGACAGAGAGAGAAAGAAAGAGAGAGAGAGAGAGAGAAAGGGAGGGAAGGAGGGAGGCAAAGACGAAAAATCGTTAAAGGACAAAACAAGAATGGAAAGGAGATGTAGACAAGTTAAATTTTACCATGGATTATCGTTAAAAAAGCTCGTCGTTTTTTTTTTTCATTCGACATGCACCTCCCAACCCGAAAGCTTTCCCAACAGAATATGCTCCGGTTAATGTTTTGTCTTTATGCACAACAAAGACGATTAATACGAAACAGCATTAAATATCTTGAGTTTCTATTTTCACAATTTTATTTATCCCTGACACGTTCGCTGTCACGGATATCATAATATTACAGCCTCTTTTAATTTTCTCGATTATGATGATGTTCTTTCTTTTTTTCGTCAAAAATTATAAAGCGTTTTTTTTATATAAAAAATCTTTAAGATTGAAGTGACGTTAGATAAAAGAGATTGTTTTCGTCACCAAGGGTCCAACAATAGAACTTTCCTTTTTTTGTAAAGCAATATGAAAACGTTTAAAAAATCCCTTTCATCCAAGATTCGATGTCGATACATAGATGTAAGAATATAGAAGGCGATGATATTTCCAACGGGCCGTCACAGCGGTTCTATCTAGAAATCCCGTGACGGAACACGAAATGCTAAGAATAAAATAAATTTCTTTCTCAAATGGAACCATGGAGAATGGGGAAAAGTACAACGCCCAGTACACTTCATATTGCGTTTCTAATAAAGCTCTCATTCACCTATACTCATAATTTCATGACCTCAATTCGAAAATAAACGAAGAAAGAAATAACATCTGAAGAGAATATATCTGATGGAATGTCGAATATAATTGAGGATGAAGAGAAAAAGGAAAGAATCATGAGAAAAAAGTTTCTGTCACCTTTTTCATTAAGCAATTCTGAAAATTATATAGAGAATATTCCGAGCAAAACAACATACGCGAATAATACGATTTAAAAAATACTTTATCAATTAACATCCGAATTGTAATAGTCTTACGAAGTTTGATCCGAAGTCGCCAAGGAACAATAGAATTGATTTCAATTGGCTTAAATTTAAATTATCTTAAATCTTATTCTCAGACAGATATCATTGTGACTGTAAACAGCAATAACCACAACTCTTACCTCACATTGTAAATGTATCGTAGATACGAATTATTATTGAACACGACAAATGCGAATAAGCAGATTACATATTTGTACGATATATCCATGTTGTATGCATGATAAAAATTGGAAAGGAAGGGAAAGATTTCTTTGAAAGAAACATAAAAAAAGAAAATCGTATCTCTGAAATCCTGCTTACAAAGAGCATTGCAAACAAGTATATCCTCTGTCAATGTGATCGAAAACTCACACGTAGAAACAAATATCCTGCCATTAAATCCGATGAACTCTCTCTCTCTCTCTCTCTCTCTCTCTCTCTCTCTCTTTCTCTCTCTCTCTCGCTCGCTCGCTCGCTTGCTCGCAACCAAGCAAGCAAGCTAGCACGCACGCTCGTTCGCAAGAGATCGACAGGCGAGAGTATCGTTGCACTAATGAGCCGTTAAAGGTAAATAAATGGACCGGCAAGCTCGTCTGTGTTGCACCAGGCTCGTGGGACGTACGTCAACCGTACGTCACCGTTGATTAATGAGTAAGCTTTGTTCCTGCCGAGGTCAATAACATGCAATCCCCCACCTACAACTCTCTTTCCATATCTGCTATGTTGCTTTACGAATCTTTCGTGTAGGATGATCTATCTAAAAAAGAATAACTGAATTATCTTATGAATATTTTTATCACTATACTAACCGAAAAATAATTAATAACCCTGTTTTTACAGGTGTTATATATTCATATTTTTGCAATTGCTACAGATAATTATTTTCTATTATTATATTATAAGGCATGATAAAACACATGATATTTATATACTCATACTAATATTAAATTCTAAAAATTAAACCAATTCTCAAAATACAATTTCTATTCTCTGATGTAATATAAATTTAAAATCGTCTTAAAAAATTCTATCTCATTCTTGCTCTTTCTATAGACAATAGAGGTCTTTTCTTACACTGGTTACCATACTATACCTATACTATATTATCTCTTTTACAAAATTTCTTTTCATTCTTGGTGGGAGGAACAATGTTTTGCATAATTTTATGAGCTACTTTGACGTATAACCGTGCAAGCCTTTTTTCGAATTATGAAATGTGAAGGAAGAGTGCGGGAAGAGAGCACGTGAAATTATGCGTGAAGCTGTGAGATCACAGTATGTTTTAGTTACGCTGGCGACACGAGCTGGATCGATAGTTTCGTTAATGGATGCTTCTTTAACCGTTTGATTCCAAGGGGTATTGAAAAAACACTGTCGAAGAATCCCAAACAGTGCGACCATGCTTTCTCTAAAATGAGCATGAAAAGATCCAAGCAGCGCGATAACGCTTGTTTTATTTTATGTCGAGAAATACCAAGCGGCGCGATAGCGCTTCGTTTATTTTATATCGCTGAATCTCAGTTGAGTAGTATGCCCGATGCTCAGTAGAATGCCCGAAATGTGCTAAGTTTTCTCGACATAAAATCTGAATAGCGCGATCGCGTTACTTGGGACTCAAACGGTTAAAGAGGTAAGCGTTTAACAGTCGCGATATAAAAAAAAAAGTGTAAGAGTGTAGGGCGCAATGATCGGTTGTGCTGTGTGTGCGTGCGTGCAGGAGTAGGGTGTATGTGTGCGAGGTGGAGCGATTGACAAACAATCGACGAAAGAACGGGTGGTCGCGAACAACTGAGGAGAGAACGCGCAATCGCGAACAATCGACGAGAGAACGCGCGGTCGCAAACAATCGACGAGAGGACAGACAGTCTCAAACGATCAATGAGAGAGGAACGACGCTGGAGTTTATATTCTAATATTCTGTGATAATTATATGCATTGTCTAACAAGTGTGTGCCTCCCTTTCATTTTTTCCCTCCTCAAACCCGGAATTCAGGGTTTATTATAAAACTATAAGAGTTTATCCCTACAAGAGGATGAAATTTTTGTGGTGTTCGGTTATCTTCGAAGATGTCAAAATTTCATCCAAAAATTTCATCTGATGAAATGCTGAGTATATTATCATATGGACATGTTCTATTGATTTTTAATAGCAATACAGAATTATATCTTCGTGTATCATCAAAGTTCTAGATCATAATGAACTATCTATATATATATATGTAGTCGTCAGTAATTTCACGATGCATCAAGTGTGTTCGTTGACAGTGTACACGATTATCGATTCAACGTTCGCGACGAGGTGTCACTCGGTAACAGAAATATTGAGAACCCAGCGAAAAATGTATTGCTACCTGAAACCGTATCGTTACGTATCAGAAAATATACATATGCATTAAGATATTCTTGCGATATATGAAATAATAAGAAATAAATTCGAAATAAGTTTAAAACTAGTGTGCTATAATTAAACTTCGACATCTTTTTGCATGTTGTCAAATTTCAATGAAATCTGCATGCATATTCAACGCTATTAATTTGATGTTTTCTGAAATAATGAAAATTAAAAAAATAAATGAAAAGCAACCGACCGAATTGTAAACAAATTGCATCGTCTGTTGTCAAAACGGATTAATTAACACTCAACAATTTCGAAACACGAAAATAATATTATATAAATATCAAGTACGGAGTATAAAGTAAAATGAAAATACAATCTAATGTGTATATATATATATATATATATATATATATATATATATATAATGTATTATATATTATTATAAATATATTATATTATTATTAACAATACTATCTAATGTATTTATTTTCCTTGCCCATAACGCGATCGAAATCTCAGCTACTTAGAGATAAAAGAAAATTATGCTTTTTTCTCAGATAAGTAGTTTACTTTAGCCCATTCATATTTACAAACAAATATGTGTACGAGCTTTTATATTGCAATATTGTAACTAAAGATTATTTCTATATGTACACATATATATATTTGTATTACAAATCTCTCTCTTCCTCAACTATTATTCTTCTTTCCTTACGTACGATGTACGTATACAGATACGTCCACTTTTTTTAACGATCGAACAAAAAAAATAACGTATTCGTAAAATGATTTGAGGTATTCGATCCCAAAGTTTAACATCGTTCCAACACTTTTAAAAGGTGTTTCGTCTAGCAGTTCGATGATCTACGCAAAAAGTCGCAGACGCGACGAAACATACGGTATTCTCGCATCAATTTTTCAACTTCTTTTATATACTTTCCAAGAAACTACCTTCTGCGCTTGTCATGCTATCAACTACAATAAGTTCTGGTGATCAAGTTAGTCACAGTAAAACTCTCTTATATACTATTCAAATTATATAGGCATGATAAAATAAAAGTTTGTTACATTAACTTATTTGTATTAAAAAATTATTAAAACTAATCGAAATTATACATATTTCAACAAATTGGTTGAATAGATATTGTTATCTATTTCAAAGAATCTTCTTGATTTTTAATTTAATAAATATCGATATTAAGTTTATCTATCAATAGAATATATTTGTTTATTATGTTTTAATTTTCTTGTATTTTGAAAACAAAGATATTATATATTATGTTGCAAAAGCATTCTTATTAGCGCACAAAGAATATAAAAAAGAAACTTGGGAACTCTGTGCAGTACTTTGTCAAGCGACTAATTTCAAGTTTAATAGGTACGTGCAGTACTACATCGATATGACAGTGATATATTCATAACGTCGGGAGTCTTACAAGCACGCGTAAATCAACTTCCGAGTAAGCTCGGCACGTTCCTTGTCGATTCTTATCCCGAAAGCTCAAAAGCTCCGCTATTTGTTTTCGCAAGACGAGCTTTCTTCTTTGAAATCGATCCATTAAATAATCCAATCGCAAAGTAAGAGTCCTTATATAATCATATCATTATTGATGTAACGATGTCTCTATGACAACGATGTATGTGTATTTTATTTTAAATATAATTGGAAAAAGAAAATACCTATAGACTCTGATATCATGACAGTATATAAAAATATTTATAGTTGAAAGTAAACGAGAACTCCGCAAAATTTCACAGGCTATATTCTCATAAAATAAATGTGTAACAATGGAATGTGAACTATTTTTTTTTATGAATCTTTAGCTGTGTATCTTTCGAAAGTTTATGTATACATAGCTGGTTTTTCAGAAGGACTTTGCAAATTTTTCTCTTTTTTTCCTTTAGTAAACCTTCAGACATTTCAAAGCCGTCTCACCTTGATCAAAGAGTTGAAACGCTTTTTATGATTATTCGGTTTAAGTTCTGACACCCTTCCTCTCTCTCCTCCCTTCTTTTACATGAATTATTTATTCCATGAATAACGAACCTGTCAAGAGCTATGTCGATGAAGTGCTGTTTTAAAGTTATGAATTAGTTCTCTGTCAACGCGCACGTAAGCTGGACATGAATATTTATTTCCTTATTAACGAGTTTTCTATCTTCGTGTATTCTTGCAACAATGCCAAAGAATCTCGTTGTGCATTGATAAACAATTAGTTTTATACGTTACAACGTTACACGAGAAGTGACCCATAAATTACCATATTACTTTTATAAAAGAAACTACAATACTTTCTTGCTCCGAATTTAAAGGACAATATTCTGTTGCCTACTTCAATCTACAGATCGAATTATATTTGACAGTATTGCAATAAACTATAATTAACCTTAATAGTGTCGTAATAAAAAATTTAATTCGTAATATCCATTTTTTACAAGTAGACCTTGAAATCCTAGTTGTGATTTTCCAGTTAAAATTTCATGAGTTAAAGAATTAAAAGATAAAGTTGAATCGAAAAAGCAGAGATGGAACTCGATAAGTACCACTCACGCTTAATTGCTTCGAATTTGTATACGTAACACGAACAAATAGTACCTATATATCTATATTAGTTATAAGATATATTAAATCTCAAAAGTTTTTTTGCTCATATATGAGAAATACAGAGGTTGTTGCACAAATGTTATCCATACAAAAATGTCCGAACATGCGTATTCTCTTTCTCTTTTATCCTCTAAGAACGTTTTGATTCAGATACTTCTATAAACCCATTGCTCCAATCGTGATTACACGATCATGATACATGAATCATTTCCATTAGGAAAAGTGATAATTATTGATACTCACTTTCCTTGACCACCGCTGGTCTATAATATTCCATAAATTTATAATCATTATATATTATGAGAAAATATGATAATATACTGATTAAGAAAATATAGCTGCAATTATTATTATAGATTATCGCAACACGAATAAATCAAAGGATCTTTCGGAATCGATTGAAATTATGGAAATATGATAGGATGAAATGATGAGGCTGTTTGATATGAATTCGTTTTTACTATACTGAAGCAGATATACAATAGGCCGAAGTCGTAGTCAATAGCCATGGGAAGACATATATTATGCATGTGACTGCGTGATCTATAACCCTTACTAAATTTCTCTCCCTCTCTATCTCTCTTTCGTCTTCTTACAGTTCTCTTTCATTTCTTGTTTACTGATGTCTCCCAGCAAAAATATATGTTGCAAACAAATACTATTTACTTCTTACTCTTAACCATAGCTAGATTGATATCAAAACATTCCTCATCGACACTTTTTCTTGATTCCGGTGATAAAAAATTCAAGGATATTCCTATTCAACATTTTCCAAATGTTGCTTGCCAAAAGTGAAATTTTCTTGCGATTGCGTGACCAGACTCATTCAAAGGCTTCTCACTCCTCTCCTGAATAATACGAGAGAAATAAGTTTGAAGGAATACCTTTGATCCTTCACCGATGCGTGACTTTGAAAGTGAGGCTATGATAAAAGAAAAGAGATCGAAAATTTGTCGAGTCCAATGAACAAATTCCATGTCATTGTAGTTTCGACTCTCAAACTTGAAATTCTTTTCATTTAGTAAATTTACCTATCGTAAAAAAACATTTCTCGTTTTCTGTCTATTTAAAAATTTAACGGGTATGTAAAGTGATGTAAAAAACGGCAAAAAAAAAACAAAAACATGACGAAACAAAATATTCCACTAAAATGTATTGCGAATTGTGATACCGTGAGAAACATTTCAAACGACACTGACTTGTAACAATAATGTGGCATATATTATGTTCCTGAACGCTTTCCAGTTAAAATATCACATTGATGTTTACAATATTTTATTTATTATTTTTCTTGATTTTTATGGATTACTATGGACGGCTATGTTAAAATCAAAAACGAATCATTATAGTTCACGGGTGACAAAGATGAAAATGAATTAGATGATAAATAGATAGATAAATGATAGATAGAGAGATAGAGATAGTATTCTCCTGAGTATGATCTACCAGCACAAGCATTGAATACTAACTTGTATATGGTGATGAAAAGTGGAAGCTTGCAGAACCCTAGAAAGAGAGATAGAAGACGAATAGAAGAGAGACAAATATACAAATGGAGGAGGATGAACGTATCAGAAAGAGACGAGCGTAGAGAGTGAAATACTAGCTTTCTAAGTCGCCCGATAACCAATAACGAAGCAATGCATATTTAATCCATATTCATTCGCTTTCCCCCGCGTTGCCCTCGTTAACCATCTCGCGTGGAAAAGTTATTTGAAACGAGGAACACACGTGCATATATACACGACACAAATACATGCGTGGATGAATAGACGATCGGGTAGAGAGGAGACAGAGATACGATACGAACGACCGAATGCAGAAACATGTGTATACGTATTTATGTTTGTATATGTATGTTTTATACGATGTCCATTCTCTCTCTCTCTCTCTCTCTCTCTCTCTCTCTCTCTCACACACACACACACACACACACACACAAACATACATTGTATATTATACAAATATTAGTATAATCCTAAAAAATGAAACAGCTTTTATCAGATTCTTAAAACCAACACTTAGCCGTTTTATTAAATACAATATCTGCAAAAGTGCTTTACACCGCGTTGCATTCTAATAAACATGAAAGTACTTTTTATTGCAGATTAATCTATACATAATCCACTTTACCTTTATTGTGAAGGATACGGAATATACAGCATTGATGTATCTACCCCTTTTTTCCTTAAAGCCGATAAGAAGTTACGTTCGATCGAAAAAAAAACTATATTACTTACTTCTGAAGAAAGTTTTGGAACCATTATCATTACCGTACTAGATTATTTAGGAAGGAACTACCTTGAGCCGATATTTTTTGTTCGATCTTTTTATCATTAATTAAGAAAATTAAGAAAAAAAGAGTAAAATTTAAGCTAGGATACAAAATATTTTCAAGAATTTTGCATTTGTTTCAATGACAGAAATCTCTGCTCAAATTTCTCGTAAATCAATAACAAAAAAAAAATAAAAATAGTACACGAACTGGTGTTCCATTATTACTTGCGTTATTTTGCTTATAATCTGTCTCTTTCACGATAAGTAATGCGAAATGAAATAAAATCTTCAGATTATTTTTCTTCGCACGTAACGCTATTGGTTTTCTTTTCTTTCTTTTTTTTTTTTTGAAGAAAAAGGGTCAAAAGAGAAACAGAGAAAAAAGTCAAGCGACTAGAATATGTATGTATGTATCTAACGGAGTAAACAATGATTTTAATCTAAACGAGAAACATCGAACTCTTGATTTTATTCGAACATGCTCGCAAACAATAAACGAATCAAGAATCAACGTGATTGTTCATTCAAGTAAAATTCATAAGAGAAATATTTAGTTATACAAATTTTTATCAATTTTTTCAATTATTGTATTTTTTGAAATATAAAATTACAAAATACTTATTACAAAGATCGATACGTTTTATCACAATGCATGAAAAAAGGGACGAAGAGGCGTGGTAATGAAAATTAAAAATTTATTAAATTTATTAAAAGAATTTTCTAAATATTATCTCGATAAAATTAAATGTAATGCAACTATGATGGAGATGTAAAAAAAAGAGATAGGATTATTCTTGTTTCCAAAGTTTTGCAATGGCTTCAACGAGCACAAGACGTATGTTTTCGATGAGAATATTTCTTAGGTGCCTTTGAACCTCTCGTCTCGATTGCGTCAGGTGGAATCGAAATCGCTTGGAGACAGTCACGTGGCACGCGAGCAACGTCAACATCAAAGTATTTGCAAGGAACCAACATGTTCCACGATAGCTAAGTTAATCTGTTCAAAGCTCAGCTCGCATACTAAATACTCTCTTAGTGAGAACAAGGTGTTTTACTAAAGTGCTATAGCTCTGAAAGCTATTTAGGTATGTAACACTGTAACTACAGTTCCAATACGTGTCTGACACCAAGCAGCCGGAAATATTTTCCAGGACCTTCCTTCCTTCCTTCCTTCTCTCTTTCTTTCTTTCTTTCCTTTCTCGCAAAAGAAATTTTATTCTGATACGATAAAAAAAATGTTGTATGAATACGTCAGTAATTTGACACGTCCAATGGACTCAATCCCTAAAAGGAAGAACCGAGAGAAAAGTCCTCATCTTTTAATTTATCAGTTGAATTGATGTGGACAATTACCAATTGTCGTTCACTTCGAACGAGAAACGACAGACGATGGGGAAAGATCTTTTTTCGACGTTACTAGGATTAATGAATAATAGAGAACACGAGTCGAACACGGTTGAGAAACAGAATTTACGAGTTTACTCGAGACGGGAGTGCCATGATTAATCTCCCCTGTGATTGATCAACCTGTGAATCTGGAGACAAGAGCGTCAATGAACCGTGCTATTAAGCATAGTTTTGCAAGTAATACACGCAAGACGTCGCTTAAGAACTTTCTACTCCCTACTGATAACAGTCGTCTCTCTCTTTATATATATATATATATATATATATATATATATATATATATATATATATATTTTTATATGTAAGAGCACGATCTTTTTATATATTGCGTTCTTTACTATATTCGATGTCATTAGATTGTAAAATAAAATAAAACATTTACATATTATTCGCTAAAGAAAAAAAAATCATTTTCTTGAGATAGTAATTAAATTAATGATTAAATGAGCTTATCTTCTTTTTCATCAAAAGTGGAAAGATCGAAAGTACTTATCAAGAAACTTTGAATTTGTTCGCTTCTAAGCACGAAGGTAGATATCTCTTGAAGATATCTCTTGAAAACAAGAGAAGTTTCGGAGGAATTCGATAGAGTGATTTGTCTACGAGATATCTTAAAGAATTTATCAAAGGAATGCTCAAGACTTTGAGCTGTCTTCGATGCAAGACTAGATATTTCAGTCGTGATCCATTAAACTGGAATAACAGTAAAATGGCTAAACTTTAATTGCAACACAGATTTGATAAGATATATCGGTGAAAAAGATTTTTAATGAAGTATTTACGTCGCGTTCAGTTTTAAACTTTGTTACTAACAACAATTATTAAATTTTATTTATTGCTTCTGAAAATAACAAATTAAGAGAAACGCACTAGAAGCTAATTTGCCATAAATTTAACTCTACACTTTAAAACGTATTAGTGGTGATACATAATTCTTTTTTTGTTATAATAATTGTTCCGCTTTAGCTCTCGTTAAATATTCACTTATATACACTTTGTTGATCTTATTTATATAATAAAAATCCCGCTAAAATGATCGACTTAATTTCGTATTGTAGTTTCTTTTTTTTTAAACTCGTTATCATGGAACTGTTACGAGTATTAGACCAAAATTAGTTGTAGGTTTTACATTTTCGAGAAAAAAGAGAAGTAATGTTTAATTTCAGCAATAATTACTATATTCATAAGTAAATAAAATTTTATTATATAATTCATTCATATATTTTCTTTATAAATAAATTTGACACGTGATAATATGCATGTGAAAATCTCTTGTTATAACTATTGTTTCTGCTTTTTCTTTTTTCTTTCTTTTTGTTATTTTTCTAATGGTAATTTTTATTATTTTTAGAAGATAATTTTTCTTGGGATAGCATATATTTAAAAAAATATAAAAATTCATTCAGTGTAGAGTTAATGATACAAATGTGTGCAAATATTATTCAAAAAGATTCTTTTGAAAGTTGGCTTATTTCTATATGAAATCTGTCTATCTTTACTTAGCTAGTTTATTTATATCGAAATTAATATTTACTTAGTAAAATATGATAGCCCAATCAACGTCGATATCGAGATTGCACTTTTATTCGCTAAAATACGCTCGCGTTTTCCGTTTCATCGCTCGGATATTTCATCACAATAAAGTCGTCATACCTGATGACAGATTCATGCGAGGAAACAAGGCGTATGAGCACATAGGAAAGAGAGGAAGAGCAAGAGGGATTATACCAATTTAGGTATAATTAGGAATTATTAGGTATTATAATGGAAATGATCAAACTTCTCGATAATCAATCAGGTACCTTATGGCGAGCATTAAAATCCCGTCAGGTTGTTTGTCTCTTCGTTGGTAGTATTAGTACCAACCTACGATTTCATTTATAAAATGCCAAACGTAATCGTAACACCCGTTATATATGCTTCTTTTCTTTTTCTACGATCACTTAAATATCTTAATCAGTTCAGTGTCTTCTTTAATTGCTCCATTCAATTTATCTAGTTTAATTTATTAAAGTATTATCATGTAATTTCGTATAAATATCGAAAGGTCTAATAAATTTATATGAATCAAATCTGGACGTTGTTTTGAAAATAAGCAACTTTAATAATTGTATAAATTACTTAATATTTTAGTGTTAATATAGAACGATTTGCAAATCAAATTTATTAATAAGAATGTTCTCTTTATAACTATATATATATATAGAAATAGTATTTACGTATATTTCTTATAACGAATATGAGACAATTCCTTTTCTTTAAGTGTTTTTCCTATGACGTAATGTCAATAATGTTTATTGGATCTACCTATTTCTATTCCTTGAAATATACATCAACCACAATTTCACTTAAGCTGCAGCGTTCGACTAGTCGGATTTTTTGTTACGAAAATGATAAATGGTCTGCCTCTTTCTCTTCCTCTCTCTCTCTCTCTCTCTCTCTCTCTCTCTCTCTCTCTCTCTCTCTCTCTCTCTGGAAGTATAAGAAGTTTTTTCCTCCTCCTGTAAGTTCGAAAATTATTTTCTTTCTTTCGAATATTTCAAAAAATCACTTTTTTTATTTACTAAGAGCTACATCTCGGACAAGAATCTCAGAATAAAGAAGAGAGGGGGAGGTGAAGGAAAGGAGGGCTTGCTTCATAACGAAAATGTCAAACAATAAAAGATAATCCGTTGATTTCATTTATGAACGTTAATACCTTCGCGATATGAAGGTGAGAGCTAAAAGAAATCTCTCTATCTCTCTCTCTTTCAACTTTCTTCTGTTTCCTGTTTTTCGTGCAGTCCTAAGCCAAGGGCGATTATCGCGCTTATACCCTCAGATAAAGTGGGTCATTATCTTTCGAGAGAAATAACGCTTTAGAAACAACAAGACGCTTTCCAATGCAGTTTTCCTTGAGTTCAATTAGACTGTCCTTTTCACTCTCTTTCTCTCAGTCCTTCCTTTTCGTCGTTCGCAGCTGCCGATAAAGCCGGATTACATAGACTCTAGTATGGCAGTAAAGAGTACCACACAGATGTGGCCAATTTTCGGGTGGATGAGCAAGGTGGGGATCATTGTTATCCTGAAAGATCCTGAAAACCCCTTCTAGTTTTCTTACTTTTTTTTCGTTATGTCGAAATGCATTCTGATGTTGCTACATACATAAATAGAATTGTTCTATGACTTTCGTTTGTTTTGTTCTTTTTCTTTCCCTCTCTTATTTTCTTTCTTTCTTTTTGCCATCCTCAACGTAGCTTGAAATTTAAGTGTCTTCTAAATTCAGCCAGGACATAATATTGAATTTTAAGCGACCTTATTCTCTTAACCAGACCCGAGATTCAACTGTTTCGTAGCTAAGAAATTTAATATCTTTTTTGCAACGTAGTATTTTTAATTAATTTCTGTTAAATGAAAGTAATATTTGCTGTAGATAGATGATCACGGATATAAGCAAATATGTACAGATTTGTTCTTCCCTCTATAATGACTTAATTTCTATCTTGATATTTAATATTATGTTAAACGGAGTTTAATCTATCGATATTATTATTAAATCATGGAAATATTAAATCTGTTTACTACCTTTTTCTGGGAAAGCTGTGTAGTTTCAACGATAGATATGGATAAAATAGAAATTAAAAGCGCAATAGGAAAAAACTGTCATAACAATATGTCTACCGTATTGATGTATAAGCTTGCGTAAATATTTTTTTATATACGCTTTGCGTAGGTATAGAAAACTGTGCCTTGCGCGGACCCTACTTACTTAAAATTAAATTTCATACATTTGCTCAGAAAAATATATTATTTGCCTGCCTATAACTTATATTTAAAAAATAACAAATCATTAATTCCAACAGACACTTCACGATTATCAGAAATCTTTAGAATTATGCAGTTTTAATAAAAGACGAATGCGAATTTCTTCTTGTTTATTTATTATTAGAACTAGTGAATACTTTTGGATACCATTGTATCCATGTATAATTACTTTGCTACGAATTACGATGCAAAGCGTGTATTTTATATCACATTGATGAATTCGCATGATTAATATACCGAATTATTTATTACTTTCTTAAGACAAAAGTATAAGGCAACGCAATGAAATATTGAAAGTGCAAATAATTGTAAACGCATATGAAATCAGAAGACTTAATTAGATCTAATAAATAAATACACATAGGATAAATAAAAAAATAAAAAATTAATCATTAATAAGTCTCGGAAAAAATATTACTCGTATTCACTCTCCGCTCTTCTGTCTTTTCTTTTTATTTGGAAGGAAGAAGAACTGTTATCACATCTAAAACAGAAGAAAGAACAAGAGAATAAGTTATCTGCAATATTGATTCAAAATCAAATAGAATAAAATATACATACATATATAAAGAAAATCAAATATTGTAAAGCCCAATGTCACCATGACGATGTGTCTCGCGGCACCAATAAATTTAATAACGCGTTGACATTCAATTAATATTATTTTATATTTAACATATGTTACGAACTGTGTAATGTTTAAAGAAATATACTATTGTAAATGGATCAAACAATCACTGTTTGTACGCAAATAAGTAGGCTAATTCACGAAAACAAAACACACATCACTTAAGCATGTATATGAAATCTCTAGTAGGGATACAATCTTCACCTTTTTTTATTGCAGATTTTGAAAGACTCCATTATAAAAAATTTATTTTTCACGAAAAAATATCGAAAACAGTGTTTACTTCGGCAATAAATCCAGATGTAATTCTTGACGAGCAAGATCTTATTTTAAAGTTGAAGTTTTACACAAGGATATGGTTTTTTCAAATTTTTGACGAAAAATCTAAGAAAAATGTGAATTTTCTATCAAAGTGACTGTTATTCATCTAACTTTTAACTAATCGATTATAAATTGCTTTAACGTCCAGTATAGGAACAAAGAATGATGTATGTGTGTGTGTGTTTGAGAGAGAGAGAGAGAGAGAGAGAGAGAGAGAACAGAGAAAGAGCGATACTATAACAAAGGACGAGAAAGAAAGAGAGAGAAAGACAGAGCAAACAAGAAATTAAATTCCAGGATGCAGGATAAGCGGAAACAGACAAAGAGAGCTTTTCATTTATGGTGTCGATGCAGCTATAGCTTATTCCCTCGTTCGATTTCTCCTTCACACCCGTAGTTAGATATCACGTAATGCTATCTGGCGTAAATGGAAGGCGAAGGCAATCAATGGACAATTCAACAACTCGTTTACCAGTATACGTCGGATTCACGGTGTCATTGCCGCAACCATTCCATAATCTACCAATTCCATCATGCTTGGACTCGTACCAGGATAGTTACCATCACCACCGCCAATGCCGTGAAACACCGATCATTTCATTCGACAGGAAACAGGGTAAGAGTGAAAGAGAAAGAGAGAGAGAGAAATAGAGAGAGAGAGAGAGAGAGAGAGAGAGAGAGAGAGAGAGAGAGAGAAAGAGAGAGAGAGAGAGAGAAAGAGAGATTCATCCGGTTACTAGAAAATTCCGCGAAAACCCTAGATCTCTGTCAGCGCAACTTCCTCAAGTATTACAATGTCGCCTAACTGAATAATTAATTGAGTTAGTTTTTTAATTAATTATCGATCACATTCGAATCTAACTCATCTTACAGCCTTCATCATTCATTTTTGGGTTCATTAGAATAGATTGATAAACTAGCTAATTTATCGAAGTGTTATATGTTTAACACGTAAGAAGGTTGCATAAATATAGATTTTTGATATTCGTAATAAAGTAATAATCACACAAAATGTTATTTGAGTTAATTTATACAATTTTTCATAGGCAGAGAAACTATATAAAACGGCTAACAAATTATACATGAAAGTCCACCATACATTCTTTTGATCGAGTTTTAAAGAGACTTTCCAGCCCCAACGGATTCTGTTCGACCTTTCGGAATCTCGTTGACGATCAATGCAAAGGTCAGTCGAGAGAGTCAACCTCTCGATCTTAGAAAGAAATCGTTCTTGACAAGAACTAACCGAGAAGCGGTTAACGGTTCATGCCGGCTGATATAAATCCATCGTAAAACGGGTCGAATCTTTCCAAGTAGTCTTCCCAAAACGATGCAATTACTGTCATCGTCTTTTATCTTTTCCTAGTATATACGTTTTCCATCAGTATTTAGTATCACAATCTTGAAAATGATGAGCTATAGATAAAACCACAACATCTTTCGATTTCGTAATTACGTAATATTAAAAAAAAAGCAAGATTAATTCTTTTCTTCTTTGGATAATCCATTTTAATATTATTTTCTCACAAAATCTATTCATTCTTTGCTATCTTTTTATATCTCTTTTGCTATTTTTCTTTCCTTTACTTACATCTACTAGAATATGCTAATGCTTGAGCTACGTAGCTATTCAGAATTTGTTATTGCAATAATTGAAAAATCGCTTCAGCTCCAAGTAGTCACAGTCTTATTTAAATACCTATTGAAAAGTATTGACAAAATGGTAATACAGAATAATGGTTTGAATTGTGCCAGTAGAATTTTACGAATATAGAGGTAACAGTGAACACACTTCTCGTCTTTTCTTCTTCATTCTCTTCTTTTCTTGTTTGTTCTTTTCTTTTCTTCAACCTTTTTATTTTTCCTTCTTTGTTTCTCTCTCTCTCTCTCTCTCTCTCTCTCTCTCTCTCTCTCTCTTTCTCTCTCTTGTACGATATATTCAATCTAATGCGATCGTTTATACTTTATCGAACATTGGACATGTTCGGGTGTATAAAATTCAAAGCTCGGTTTCTCCACCTCATATTTTCTTCTCTCGCAAATTCGAAAGCTTCGGTTGAGTTCATTCGATGGTGAATCCGAAGCTTCGGTCAGGTCGAATTATCGCACACTTCGGTTCAAATGGTTTTCCAATCTAAAAAGCGGTTCTAGTTCAGATTTCCCGCACGATCTTAACCCCGAGCAAATGAATTCAAAGAAGCATCGTTTCCATCGAGTTTATACACTTTTATACGTGTGTATACTTATATACACTGTACTATAGACGATGCGATTTCGTCATAACGATTTCTCTACCTTCCTTTCTAATTCCCTTTTCACACTACTACTTTTGAACGAGAAAAGCTTCCATGTTCATATTGAAATTCTTACCAGTGATCATTTTACTGGTCAAAACACTTCAAAATATTGAATATGATCGTAAATATATACGATATTGTTTAGCAAATAAGCACATTTTTATAAATGATTACAATGGAACAAGAAGTATGACACATGTGTTTGTGACATATCGACAGTAACAAATTATCGACATAACAATTATTCGAGTGTTTTAACATCCAGTTTTTTCCTTCAAGAAAGCATGATAAAGAGTTATTATCGTTACTAACATCAGTGTAAGCTTCGTAGTTAAAGTTTGTAGCAACAGTATGACTTTGAACTACTCTCTTCGTAACGGTCACGTAATCGAGTTATAATGTGGCCGTACACGGAATACCCTGTTTCAGAAAAGGTTTTCTCTCATAACGAGCTGCGTGATAGCTTACGAATATTTACGATACTCTAAAGATATAACTTAAACTCAATAAAATAGCATATTGCTTTATAAAGTCCACTTTCGAATTCTAGCCGTATTGTGTTCTCTTTCTTTCTTATTTATCAAAAATACAATCAATAATATAAATATTTTATGGGATAATCCGAGCATAAATTCTGATGGGTGCTCAGAACTTTCTTTTTTCTTACAATGTTTGTTGAATTGTACTTCTTCAGTTATATAAATTCATATAATTTTTATTAAAAAAGAATGAGTTTATCCAATCTACGATTTATAATATAAATATCAGAATAATACGTTCTTCTTCGTACCTTTTTTGTAATTATGTTATTACAAATCGAAGAGAATGATATTGGTAAGATTCGATAACAGATAACATACTGAAATCAGAAAATAAAGTTCAAAAGTTTAATCCAACTCTTATCCTATCGGATCATTATCCTATCTCCACCGAGCGTGTTCCTATATATTATCGATAATACATCGGTTCTTGGCCAAGACCTTCCATAAATACTCGTGGGATCTGGACGGAGAGGATATTCTGTACAGGATAAAGGACATCGATATTCACGATCTAAGTAAATCGCGTACGATAGACGATTATCCAGTTTGCATGAGAAGCTTTAAAGAGAAAACGTGCTGTTACTATTTTTACGACAATAAGAGTGATTTTACATAAGCATTGGGATATCAAAACGAAGAATCCATTAAATTCATTTATATAATTTCATTTTATTAATCAAATAAACAAAACTGGTCTTAATTTTTTCAATTTTTTTTATATCTCACAATCGATTTGAAACATTAAAGTGCAACGGTACAATATAAAAGCACTTATGTCAGTAATACATACCGTAACGAGGACGTCGATGGCGATTCGTAGTATCCCATTTCCTAGTAAACAAAGTAGTCCATCGTTCCTATACACGAATCAACGTCATAACTGTTTCCTAGTAGGAGATAAACCGTATAACTCTAGACTGTGGTATATATATAAATATATAGAAAGAAAACGCAACTAATGTAGGAGACAGTTCAGACGAATAATTGATAATACATTTGAACAAATTGAACCTGATCTATATTTGTATACTTCTTTAATTAAATCGAAATTTACGTAATTTATTAAAAAACAAATTAAAGGGCATTATCGAATGTTATTAATTCCATCTCAAGACGATTATACGTGTCTTTGTATAATTAAAGAGAGAGAGAGAGAGAGAGAGAGAGAGAGAGAGAGAGAGAGAGAGAGAGAGAGAGAGAGAGAAGAGAGAAGGAAAAAGATCGTCATCAAGAAAGAATAAAGTAGTTTATAAGATAATTTCGTGCATAATCCTTCAGCAAGCTCTCTCCTTGTATTCCCTCCGCAGGACAACAACTATTAGTCGCAAGTGTTTCATACGGGCCATGCGTTAAAACTGGTGCGAGGGACAAAACTAACGCTTGTTTTATTTCCAGCTAGGAAGCCATGATATTCTAAGTTAGTAGATATGATCAAACTAGCAGCAAGCCCTTTTGTGAGCAACACGTAGCTAGGTAGGTATATATACACACACATAGATTTATTGATGAAAGACATAGTGATGAAAGCCTTACAGGCGCGCGCAATCTCGTCAATAAAAGCTGAAAGAGGAGCGAAGAGGATACATGGAAGACGAAGAATGTGCTGCAGGGTAGAAATAGGTAGGCAGATAGAAAGAGAAAGATAGAAAAAGGAAGATGAAGGAAGTAGACAAAAGGGCACGGCGTAACGTAAGAAGAGGGAAGGCAGATAGAAAGCGGAGGAAGAAGATTACAAAGATTATTTTAGAGCTTCCAATTTGCAGCTACGTTCAATATGTTTTCCCTAGTCGCCCGTTGCGATAGTCCATTTATTTCCAAGCACTTCAATTTTACCTCATTTGCGCAAAAGATTGCACTTTAAAAAAATCTGAGAGAAAGTAGCAAGGTAGAAGATATTCCCTTTTTTCCTTCTCTCTTTCAGCTCTCTCTCTCTCTCTCTCTCTCTCTCTCTCTCTCTCTCTCTCTCTCTCTTTGTCTGTCTGTTTGTCTGTCTCTTACAGAAAAACTGCTGATAAGATACTTTCTGAAGAATGCGACGTCTGACGTTTAGCAAATCGAGGTCGCGCGAAAGAGATCACCCTAGCCTTTCCTTTTCCAATGTGCACTTCTCTTTGTCATTTCCGATTGATCCGATTTCAAGCAGAGATTCATTACCAAGATTAGAGATCAGAACGCTCTTAACGATCTTACAAATGTTTTAAATTGATTTGTGATACAGACAATTTCAAATCGTATAATTCTTATGAAGAGAACACAATAAAATATATTATTTTCGTTGAATTTTTATTATCAATACGTAAGCTGTCAAATGATGTGATATTAAATTTTAGTAGATTCTACTTTCTGCCTTGATGATATGAACACCGATTTATTTCTTTCAAAAGTTGTCCACTGATAGTTGACAGAACGAATGCGAAATTCGTGTTCACAATTTTAAATTTAACATTTAGAGGAAATCGAGTTAAAAGCCGTCGACTTCGTTAAAGCTCGACTGAGCGTTCTCCGCGATTTTGCACTCGATAATAGAGTATTAAGCAGACCGGATCTGATAAGACCATTTTCCCTCCTAGCCAATGTTTCTGTCGAGGGAGAAGCCTGTTACAGAAGAGGATCTCCGATTTCAGAAGACGTGCCGGCGAGGCTACCCGAACGAGAAAGAAGAAGTTTTCCGAAAGAAGAGGTTCGAAGGTAAAAGGTGAGAAAAAGACCCGAAAGAAACTTAATTTAAATGAGATTTAATCTTAGATGCTATCGATCAAATACGGATCCTCGACGATTCTCTTTTTTCGAGAAACTCCACCTTCTTCCTTCGATTTTCAAACTCGACTTTCTCTTTTTCTTTTCCATGTATAACTACTTTCGCGATTTTCGAAGACGTTCTAGTGATTCTCCGAAAGGAACGTGAGAATCTTTTAAATGATTCGAAGTTGAAATCTTCGTTACATAGAACAAGAAATTTCTATGGATCGTTATAGATTGAGTTTTGCGAGGAAATATATATCATTTGAATGTACTGACAATGTTTTCTTTTTCTATGAACTCTTTAAAAGTACGTAAAGGTTTTTTACTTTCCAATCGATTTTCTTTACATTATAAATCAAACTTAGTTGTAGTTCGATCGAACTTGATATGTTTAATTTTGCTAATTTTTTAATTACAGAAAATCTGTAAACATTACAGATGCCTTGATATAAACACTACTCTGTTCTATATTATACTACACAACACGAGATGTTGTCACATATTTTTGAATAATTTATTGATTAGAATATAACTATTGGTTTTCCTCGTATCTGAGTTTGATCTTAATGGATTAAGTTGTGACGAAATAAAATCATTACAACGTGTACTTAAACTTTATAAAATCATATTGCTAAAGTATCTCGCCAAAAGTACAGGTGGTACATAGTAGAAGAACGGTATTTCTTTTATACTGAAGTGTTTTATTATAAGCTGTGATAAGATAGAATAAATGTTATGTGAGGGAAAATGTTTTTTAAAAAATATTACGTACAAAGTGCAAGATGCGATTTACATCGCATCAAAGGAAACATACCGTTCTTACCGCGCGAATGTTTAAGTCACAATGAAACCTATATTATAATTCTATCGTACTATTTTTTGAATATTGATAACGTAAGTCCAAGTTAAACTCTAAAAAATGATCTATAAGACTCGTAATATTACTCGAAATATTTATAGACGATTTTTTGTCTGCTAGAGAAAAAAAAAAGATTTAAAAGTACAGTATATCCTTACGATGACAACCGACTTTTATCGTATACTAGAAAAGATAAAAATGTAGACGGATACTTAAAGAAAGGAGAAACGGAGAAGGGAGAGAAGAAAATGCAAACACTTTTAAATCGTCGATATAAAGCAAGTCATCTAAGAATGTCGGTACAGGAACGTGGAAATAGTCATTCTTACGGTTCGTCGAGCATATCCGGATTTGTAGACACCAAGGTAAGTAGAAAAGAAAAAAATTTCGTAAAGTGCAGGTGAAAAGGAGGTTCGGATAGGTGGTGTGGGTTTGAAGGATCGCTTGGTTTGGTTCGCGGAGGAAATACTTGGTCAAAGCAGGAAATGAGTCGAACGAAGGAGGTTATTGGGGCAGAGATGAAGGATCGTAGAGGCTAGAAATCGGTAGGAGAAGGAGAAGAAGGTGGATGAAGAATGAAATAGCGGGAAAGAAAAAGAAGAAAAAGAAAAGGTGAGGAAGAGAGGGAGGATCGAAAATAAAAATTAGTGTTTCGAGTGGGAAGGAGAGGCGAAAAACAGTGATAACCTTTTGCGAGTTGGTTCGCGGCCAGCCGAATCAACTCGAGGAAAAGTATTTAGGTTCGTTAGGCGCTCTCGAATGCACCAGGAAGTAAGATTGAGTAAAAAAACCCTTCGAAAGAAGGAGCGAACAGCTCGGAATACAGTGGTAACATCTACTATTGGTCGACCTACCTCAACGAATTCTATTACTTCGTTCGTAAACGCGCGATTAATGGCTTGCTTATGGAAAAGGATCTTGTTTATTTGAAAGAAACGCACGTGCTTAGAGATATTGATGGCAGCTTCGACTTTGACTCTAGCTATTCGCTCTGGAAAATGAATAATGGTAGACCTTTTCTTTTGATTCCATAATGTAGACGTAAAAATAAATCACATTCTAATATCAGCAATTCTTGATACAGGGAATGATGTAACGGTCATGCGTGCAGACGAATTTATTAGAATTGGACCACCTAAATTAATTGACAAAAGAGTTCCATTTCGTGGTGTGGGAACTGAATCAAATACAACCTTAGGAGAGTTTAGTGCGACGATAATGATTGACGGACATTCTTATTCGATTTTAATTCACATAATTTCTGATAATCTCTCTTCTCACTATTGATAGGTCGTGATTTTCTGGACAAAGTGGATCTACACGTGAGACAAGATGTGGCAAAAATTAGTCCCATATAAGACGAACTTGGTGTGAACGATGCTTTAAGATTGAAGGAGGATGAATTCTATTCTTTGGAAAAAAAATTTTGAATTATATGAAAAATTAAAGGAAACGATACCACATAAGGAATATGATAAATTATTAGAGAAGTTACATGACAATGAAATACTTGTTAATAATATGCAAAGTAAAATTGACAAACAGATGAAAGAAAAACACGAATTATTGGTCAAATTTGAAAATGTATCTCAGCAGAATCAATACTTACTATATCAATTGGAAGAGAAATATGACGAACTTAAAAATGTCTTAATGGTTACAGAGGAATTGTATGCAAGAATTATGGAAATGGAAAGAATTAAAACTGATGAAGAGAACAATATCATGGAACTTAAAAGTTCTTTAGAGAATAATGTAAAATTTATCGACGAATTGCAGTCCAAGTTAAAAGGTGCCTACAAGATGACGGAACAGTTAAAAGTTAAACACTTAGAAGATACGGAAATACATAATCGGAATCTCAAAGATACTATCAAGGAATTAAATGTTAAAATTCAAGAATGTGAAAGCTTAAAAACTGAATTATCAGAGAAGAAAAAGCTTATTGGCTAAAATCTTTCAGAAGAAACTAGAATTATTTCAGAGACCAAGATTCAATGGAAAAATAAGCGATGCTACAAGAAGAAGAAGAAGAAGAAGAAGAAGATAGAAGATGAAGAGGAAGAAGCAGAAGAAGAAGATAGAAGACGAAGAGGATGGGGAAGAAGAAGACTGTGATGACCAGCTTCAAGCTTTGCAAAAAGAAGAATCAAACGATATGTTGAAGATTTAACTGGACATTCGGTGTCGAATTTACATATCAGAATGGCCGAATGTGGTATCTGAGAAGTTTCTAAAAGGTTCTTTAGCGGGAGTTTTGTGCGAGCGGTTCCTTTTTGTTCTGGGTTAATGTTTTGTTTTGGAAAAGGAGCGTTGATTCCTCATTGTGAAATGTTGTTTTGTTTTAGATACGAGAACGGTCAGTCAAGGGGAGAAGCCTTAAGACATTAACTGAGTTAAGACGTGTTTGTTCCTTTGTTCATATTTCATCAATAAATCCATATTAATCATTACAACTTCCTAGCTCAGAACCTAATTAATTCTAACTTAATGTAATTTCTATACACACACACACATACACACATACACACACAAATGCGATCAGCGAAGAAAAAAAGAGGGAGAGAGAGAGAGAGAGAGAGAGAGAGAGAGAGAGAGAGAGAGAAGGAAGAGATGGAAGGAAAATCTCAATGAGCAGAGATATAGCTAGTTATTACATTTAAAGCGAGAACGAAAATGAGTAGAGAGGAATCTAATAAAAAATTCGCGTTGCTTTTATAGGGTAGACGCGTTAATTCCACGTCCGGACACATTACTTATAAATACAATAAATTCTCTTTTTTAAAACTCGTCATATTAGTTAAGTAATTTAACTTTTGCCGTTACACAAATAACTATTTCTCACATATTTTCCAACAAATGTTTACGGTTTCAAAAAATAAAAAATAAAAAAAAATACTGATATATTTATTGTGGAAAGAACACACTTTGATACGATAGGACATATCTGTAAAAATGGAAGTTGAGATTTAAAATGTTTTTTGTTAGCAAAATAAGACAAGAATATCCCTTTTTTCGGTTCTCCAAATTAAAACTAAATATATGTATGCGTACGTTGGCGGTCCTTTACAGCTTGTTTTTTTTAATGAGATTTTAAAAAATTAACGGTCAATTGTTTGAGTTATCTCAAAAGTTGTAATTACCAGACTAACGATGAAGGACTAGTTTTCCAAAATTTAGACAAATATTTTGATCTATCCTGTTTCCTATGTAATAATTGTATCCAGGGAAATAGAGAAAGGAATGTACAGACTATACGAAGCGAAGTTAATTCGCCCAATGAGTAATCAACGTACTGACCTGTTTCAATCAGTTAAGGTCAGTATCGAGTTAGACTCATTCATATTGCATATATATATATATATATATATATATATATATATATATGCAATATCGTATATAATCGAATATTAATATATTTATAATTTATAATATTTATAATTTAGAACAAAATAAATATGCAGTATGTCTAGTTTAAATATATATATGCGATAATTTGCCCAAATATTAAAAGCGCAAAGAAAGTTTTAAACGAACATTGTCAAGGGCGGATACATCGTAGCGATTATATTTTTACAATAACGCTGGAAAGTCTTTAGAAGGTTGTATTTATATTTTTTAATTAAACCTTATAATCTTTATTATATATTTTTGTAGCTGACATCAAACTGTTTTCAAAACATTGTCTACCTATAGTGACTCACGAAAGTATTTGAACACTTGCGATGAAATACTTTATTAATTATAATAAGTATATTATAGAACATTTACCAACATATTATTAACATTGGATGGAGGTATGACTCTCTAAATTATATAGGTATAGTTTCAAGCAAATCGAGATATATATACAATAGTTATGATTTATTTCTTACAAACGGAACGATTGCTGAAGCCACAAAAGTATTTGAACACATCGAACTAAGGTCAAGAATTAATGTAAACAAAGTTTTCCCGGTACTAATTGTAAACATTGATTGTCGTTAGTTATTGTTTTATGTACATTTATTAGTCACAGTCCAATATTCGTGGTGAAATATTACGATATTGATCATGTATCCGAAAAGACCTGAAATTTTTGAAAATGAAAGAATACTAATTGTCAAGTGGCGCAAAGAAGGAAAGACATATGGTGAAATAAGTAAATTATTAAATATAAATATATCTACGATACATTACATTATTAAAAAATCGAAATCTGAAGGAATTATAAAAAATAAATACCGTTCAGGTCGAACAAAGAAATTAACGGAACGAGAAGAGCTTTGGTCCGTGAAATAAAAAAAAATCCAAAGATTCCTGCTACAGAACTTACAACGATAGTTAACCAGAACTTCAAGAAAGATGTACATCCAGAATTATGTAGAAGAGTACCACGTAAAAATAATTTTCATGCCAGGGTTCCCAGAAAGAAGCCATACATTAGTGATATTAATAAGAAGAAAAAATAAAAATTAACCGAAGAATTTATTAGCAAAGATGATTCTTTCTGGAATAAAGTAATATTTTCAAATGAATCGAAATTTAACGTTTTTGGGTCGGACGGACGTAAGTTCGTTTGGAGACAAGCAAATACAGAGATGAAAGTGAAAAACTTGTATGCTACGGTAAAACACGGGGGTGGCTCAATCATGATCTGGGGGTGTATGGCAGCAAGTGGTACCGGGAATTTGATCTTATTAGAAGGAACAATGGATAAATACAAATATTTGAACATTTTGAAACAAAATTTAGAGGAAAGTGCAAGAAAATTGGGTATTTACGAAGATTTTTACTTTCAACGGGATAATGATCCTAAACATACCGCAGGAATTGTTAAGTAATGGATTATATACAATACCCCTCACATGTTAGTCACACCACCACAAAGTCCTGATATTAACCATCTGATGATTGAACATGATTGATGATGATATTGAACATCTATGGGCAATAATAGGAAAAGAATTACAAAAATTTAATATAAAATCAAAAACAAGTTTAAAAGACAAAATACTCGAAATATGGAGTTCGATATCACCAAGTGCTATAGAAGAATTAGTAAAGAGTATGCATAATCGCTTACAAGATGTTATTCGTGCCAAAGGTAGTCCTACTAAATATTAAAGGCTCAAAAGTTACCTGTTCAAATACTTTTGTGGCTTAAGTAATCGTTACGTTTGTAAGAAATAAATCATAACTATTGTATATATATATATATATATATATATATATATATATATATATATTTCGATTTGCTTGAAACTATACCTATATAATCAGAGAGTCATATCTCCATGCAATGTTAATAATATGTTGGTAAGTGTTCTATAATATAGTTATTATAATTAATAAAGTACTTCATGGCAAGTGTTCAAATACTTCGTGAGTCACTATATGTATTTTGCATATTCGTTGTTTAGTTATTAAACTACAAATTTGTCAAAATTGTGAGGTAGTTCGAATCGGACTTTGAGTGGTTATAGACGAAAAATTCAATTTAATTAAACCAAAGGGTAATTCCATAATGAGATAGCTTCGAAACCACACCGTTTCATATTTCATAAATATACTCCGATTATCTTACATTTTAAGTGGTAAGATTGATAATTATTAACAAAACTTATAAACGATAATCTTTGTATGTTTTCAATTGAAAAAAATTAGATGTTGTTTTTTAATATAGAAATACAATAACCTCCAAAATTTCCTTTAAATCAAGATTTACTAACGATTAATAAAATAATAATGACATTTTTCCCCTAGTACGATGCAATAATATAATATTCAAAGGTTATGTTTGTAATTGTACGATGAGATATCGTTGTAACATCATTGAGCGAACAAGTGAGTCATCGTTCCCCGAGTCTTGGGATGATCTTTTGGTATAGTTTGTCCATCGTAAGATTTTTCATTGTTACGTTCTTACGATGTATAAATATGTTTGCTTACATCATTTCAGTTTTAAGAACAAGATAGAACATGATAGGAAAAAAAGAATAAGAATAAGAGAGAAGAGGATCAGACAAAACGGGCAAGGTTCAGTTTGGCTCGGCAGGGCCCGTTGGATTTTGGACGGCACGGAACTGGCTTTCGACAAGGATTTTGTCTGGGTTTTTTTTTAGGGGAGGGAGAGATTTAATCCGGGCTTTTGTCTAAATTTTTGTCTAAGTCTTTTGTCCGAAATTTTGTCTGAGATTTTACCCGAGATTTTGCCTGCAGTTTTATCTGAAATTCTTTCCACTATTCTTAACTATCTTTGGGTATCTCTTCGACGATCAATCCGAAGCTAGATTCGTCCTATGTATGTATATTCTCACGGGCTACATCGGGAGACGCTAATGCCCAAACACACGCCATATTTTGAAACCTTAATAACTCGTAGTAACTTACAGCTCGTACAAAATACATGTGTAAATAGTGAACTGAAAACAATTTGTTTGAAAACGATTTTTCCATCTAAAAATGTAAATGTAACTATTACGACCAAGGTTGTTGCAAAGTCAAATAATTATCACTACATCATATGTTTCCTTTGATATACAATATTCTTCTAAAACATTTGTTTACATGTTTAATATTTAAAATAATAGGCTTGTACCTGTTACATATGAACTAAACATAGCTTGTATATATATACACGCGCGCGCATACACACACACACACATACACACATTTATTAATATTTTTTTTAATCTTCCATTTATCGGAGTATTTGGTTGATTTAACGTGCCTTGGTAAGTTTAATCCTACTCATTTATATTTAGTAAAGTTCGTAGTATTGTCCATGTTTTTAATATAACCATTCTCTGGTCCTTTTCATGTGCATGCAAATGTATGTTCAATGGTTTGAAGTACATATTTTTAAAGTCGTGGAAAGTGATCCCTGTTACGGATATTATTAGTGGCATTACGTACACCCATTCAAACAACCTTTATATTTGCAGTTTCAACATCTTTTGAATTTCCTGTGCCAGTGACGTGTATTATCTATTTTTTCTCCTATATTTCAGTTGTACGTTGTAGTTTGATATTGAGATATCAACGAGGTATATTATTTTTTCGTGCATAAATGTGAGATACGATTAATTCTATTTCACTGTTTCGTTTTTGTGTATTGATAGGACCCAATATGTTATATTTTGCAGTCTTCTGTTTTTACGATTGTTGTTGGTGTGTAATTCTAGTACAGTACGCTGTTTTCTTTCAAGTTGCATGTGTCGACTATTGTACTTTATGTACCATTTTGGTTGCAGCATTGTGTCTGTCTGGGTATGCCATCCCTGCTTTTAATTTGCATCATCCGATTATATGGTCTATCATTTTCGTTTGTTATTTGCATTTTTTGCATTTTATTTGTTTACATGTTTAGTCCTGTATGGTTATCGCGAATCTTTCTATTCCGTGAATAATTTTATATAAAAAAATTGCTTATAATAAATTCATATGTAACCATATGTACAAATTTATTTTTATTATTATGATTATATTATGTATGTATGTATAATGTATAGAATAATTCACATAAGATATTTATTTTTCTTTATGTTTATCATTATCGTATGAGAGGAGGATGTTTTTTCCATAATGTAAAATTTATAGACGAGATAATGGAAGATTGCAGAAGTCACGCAATAACGATTAGAATGAATTACGTTGTATTAAAGGATCGTAGGAGACCGCCACGATAGGAATAACAAATCTAAATCTTTATAGCCAACCGTGTCGCCTACACGAACTGAGTTAGTCTTATACCGAATAAGATATAAAATGTAACGTTATACTTAAGTTATATCATCCGAGAAAATCGCATCACGAAAGAGAGAAAGAGAGAGAGGGTGGGGAGGAGGAAGAGAGATGGGATTTATTTACGACAAAGATAGAACAACCGGATAGAAAACATAGAGATATTGTTCCTATGGGTTTGATTTAACGAAGTAAAATTGGAAGACAAGAATGCATTTTTCTCTTATCTCAATTTTGTCTTCTTATACATTTCGTTGTATACGTGATAGTATGAATTATAAGTTAAATAATTATATTATGATTATAATATTATAATTTATAGTATGATTATGTGACTTATAATATATTATGAGCTATTAAATTGTTATGATTGACGATGAATCATTTTTATATATTATACGTTCACATATACAATACACACACTCACTTACATGCGCGCGCTCTCACACGCACACACATATACAAACTGGTCCGTCGATAGATATCCGAGCAAAAACTTCAATCGCGACTGGTTGAAGTTACAAGAAAGTCTAATAAGAGAAATTTAAACAGCTTGGACTTTATGAGTCAGCTACACAGGTCATGTAAATATATTTCATTTTTTACTCGTGATCTTAAATTATGACGATTGATATAATTTTTTTTTTTAAATCGACACCTATAATGGTTTTGCTCTTTTCAATACAGAGCTGTACTAATTCCCTGACGCAATTAACATTATATTCTTCCTCATAATCTTTTTTAGACTTTTGGATTACAAAAACTGAAGAATTTTCATCTGAAAATTTGTTTGAGTTTTCCTCAATGAAGATTTTTACGTTTGGGTTCGCCTGAATTGTTATTGGGTTTTGTTACCTCTAAAATATCTCTTATATTCTTCTAATTCGTTAAAGTACATCTGATGACGTACTGGGCATTGAATTGATTCTTTAGGATTTTGTTTGACGTATCTGTCACGAGAGTCTATTTATCAATTAATTGCTTGTAAACTGTTCAGGTAAGAAGGATTCTGGTTCTTTATTTTTTCTTTTGTATCTTCTTCATTAGAAATAATTAAGACAAAGAATAAAAATTCATAGAATTTAAATTATGATTTAAAAGACAAGCAGAAGATTTTTAAGATCATTAAATCTCTATATTATAAATAACACCTAATTTCTTAATTGAATATAAACAAAGATCATGTTTTATGAATTTTGTTAACAATTATCAATCCTACTACCTAAAATGTTTGAAAATCGGATTATATCTACAAAATATGAGCCCGAGTTGTCTCATCCGCAAGGCAATCTCACTCCAGAATTAACCTATATATATGTATATGTATATATAAATATAATTCATGTATTACAATTTGATCTAAATCCACCCACACAAACATGGCAAGTCTACTCTGTTATTTGACATTTTTGATTTAATAATTTTTTTTCCAGACCAGTTATATTTTTATCGATTATGACATGATTTCCAGAACACTGTTTATATACCTTCTCTTTCGCATGAATTTCATTATATTTAAATACGTATTTTTCATTATTTCCATTCGCACAGCTGACTGAACGAAACGTACGAGAAGCCAACATTTCAAATTAGCACGCGTTAAACTTATAATCCAATCTGTTTAATGCAACCGGTCCTACTATGGGTGAGAATAAGGGTTTCGTCGTTAGTATACATACATGCAAACGTCTTCTCAGTGATGTATTAAAAATATGTATTAAAAATGCAACGAAGGGAGAGAGAATGTAGAATAAGAGAGATATGCGATGTTTGCAATTGTTTGCAATTCAAATAATTACGCTGATTTACACGATAACAAGGGAGGACTTACCGATCTGATGAAAATTAAACTCTTTGTTTTCGCCCAGACGAAGATGCAGCCAGTTCATCCAAGTGTATTGTCGAAAATGGCGTTTAAAAAATTATTTCACTTTTAAACGCACGATTTCTTCTTATTCTTTTTTTTCTATATATATATATATATATATATATATATATATATATATATATATATATATACGAATAATAAATATAAAGAACGTATAAAATAATAATAGAAGTTTAAATGAAGTTAACTGTCCTATCGTATTGTTGATTGTCATGTCAATTTTATTGTCGATTCTTGCATCTTAAAAAATCGGGTTGTCTCGTACTTTAAAAATTGGGTCGATGATACCAAATTTGCTTTCGAAGCATTATGTTGCCTGGCAAATACAATACATTATCGAATGATTTGGAGTAAATAAAGAGCGAGAAAGATGGATACTCGGAAGGATAAAGAATAAATAATAAACCCTCGTAGAACTTTGCAACACTCTTTTAAAGATTATAAATGATCTATGGTTAAAATATCATTGGAAAAAGATAAAGTAAAAGTTTAAGTGTTCGATATATCGCTTCCTCAAGTGTTGATACCGTTAAAAGAAAGGGAAAAAAGAAGAAAAAAAAAGATATAAAATGTATGTGTAAAAGGATCGCTCAACTTGTGTAAATCTCGATAACCTACAGTAGGATTGACCGATCCTACGACAATAAGGTAAATCACAGTGTAAATCTCTCTTTGTTAGTTAGGATGTTTGTGTTTACAAGCTCGTTTTACAGTTCTAAGCAATCGCGTTTATTTTCGACGGACGCTCAACGAAAATGTTTATATAATTATTTATGACTGTGATATAACGTTATATTTTTTTTTATATAAAAATAATCTTAAGAAATAATATTAAAATAATTAACAGCACAGAGAAAAAGAGAAAGAGAATGAGAAAGTACATTTAAAAAGAGATTTTAAGGAAATTAATAATTAAGAAACAATTATACAAATAAACTAATATAAAAATAAATTTATGGTATATTTAATCATACAAATGTATAAACGTACATACATAGCAGTAAAACCTGTTTGATATTTAAAAAAGAAAAACATGTATCTACTATGTAATACCCAATATACCCGATATACCTTTTCTATTACACGAAATAAATGCAAAATATTTTATAATCATTTTTCGACCAATTAAATAAGTTATTAAGATATACGTATACATAATTATGTTATTTATTGATGGAAAGTTATTAAAAAAAAAAAAGAAAAAAAATAATAAGAAAAAGAAATAGATAGATAGGGCATGAAAATAGTCGGTCAGATTGGCTTAATAACTTTATAATTTCGCACAAATTGCGATAACGAAGTTGGTTTACCTTCATAATACAATCTCATATCTTCCAGAAGACCTCTAAACTTCGAACTTGCTTCGAATTGTCTTGATGATTACGACGATTACTTAATTACCGAACTGTTCGATATCACTATGAAACTTGAAAGTTAACATTAAATGACGAAAGAATAGATTAAAATCTATTAACGTTACTTAAACTATGAAAGATTATATCCAATGCGACCCAAGGAGATCGATTTTGATTACAATTCAAATTAAAAATTAACATTATTTATGTTACATTCGAAATGAAAGTTAAAACGTTTGAAAAATATTTCAATATACTTCGACAAATATTATTCTTTAAAAAAAAAAAAAACTTTTGCGAGAAATATCGAACAAATTCAAAATGGTATTTCATTAAATAAATCATTTTCATTAAAATATTGAACAATCGTTATCCGCTTTACGAAGACTTATTAACATTTGAAATCATCTAACAATAATAATCGATTGAATTAGTAAACATATATTTTTTAATACAATCATCCTAATACGCGAAATATTATTTTCCATGAATAAATCTGATCTGATATCTCTCGTTCGATCTTGTCCTTTATTCGTACGATTGTAAAATAATTACTTTCTACGGACATAGCATGTATTATATATATATATATATATATATATATATAAGTATTCGCTTCAAATTCTTCTCTTTGTTCCTTATGTTTAAGAGAATTTTTGATTGCTCTTAATGACAATTCAAGTAGCGTGTACATCGGTGTCATATATTGGCGTTCTGTCGATCCTATGCGAAAGATACTGCCTCCTTGCATTCAAACATTTTTCCAACCATGGCTCGGGAAAAAATACGTCTCTCTGGTTGACCAAATACCTGCAAAACGTTTTTGCTCTTTCCAAAATAATCCTAAAGAGATGATAGTAGATAAATACTTGTTCCGATCCTATTCTCTTTCCTTTTATTTATTCTATTTCTAAATAAGTTATTATTATGTGACGAAATGCACGAAAATAATGTAACGTCGTTGTTTTTACTATCGCCACCCGTTCGACCCATAATACCCATTTAAAATTTCCATAACAAAATGCCATTTTGAAAATCAAAATTTACGTCCACGTGTTAGGCTCCGCGCAACAAACATGATATTCTTTATGGCAAAGAATTTTCATCTCATTCGCATACTATAAGAGAAATGTTATCCGTTCATGATTATCTTACAGAGATGTGTGGTTCGTATGCTAGCGATGTTTACGTATAGCGAAGATGAAAAACAACGAAAAATTCGATTTATTAACTTTACATCTCTTTAACACGATTTAATTAAGGTTCCACGCGAATAAATTTAACGAATGAATCCAACAGATTAATTAACAGAATTACCCGGCAATTGAAATAAAAAGAGAAGGAGATAGTTCTCGCTTTAAATGTGAATATGTATTGTTACGATGTAGATCATTATAAAATAATAAATAATTCATCGAAAACTATTCTTCACTTTAAATAATCAAAATATCAGCCGAAATTATATTTATTGTTTATTTATCAATAGAAGCTCTACCTCTTTTCATGAAAGTATTATCCGCTTATGTTTCTCGGTTGCTTTTATTAAATTTAATCCGATTTTTCTTACATAGAAATATTATTGTCGCACGAAACGACGATTACACGTTGTAATATAAACGCGAACAAATAACTACGTATAAAACGTGGGGGGAAAAAAGAAAACTCGACTCCATGGAAAGGAAACTCTCGCCCAAAGAATTTATTGCAGTAAATGTAGAATTGCTTCATAATATAATAACACGAATTCGATGTATCCCGCGCTCAATCAAATTATAATTAACTAATATGAATATATGCTCGTGATATTATCGATTCAATTATCGAAAACTCCGTGTACCAATTAACATTAATACTTTTTCATCTAACAATTCGTTACCGATAATCGTCGATTATTTTTAAAAATTGAATATGTCCGAAGGGGGAAGAAATAAAAAGAAAATCAATTATCTCAATTATCGACCGTTAAACGTGTAAGCGAATTTCACGTAACATAAATTAAATGAATCTCAAAATGATAACGAACGAAATTTTCTCCGATTTAGATTTAAATATAGAACGTTTCAAGCGATTTAATACAAATATAAATCATTCTTGATTATCATCTTCTCTTCCAATTATTTTCGTATCGCTTTAATCGAAATCCACGAATGAAAAATCAGAGAGGAAAATCGAACGTACGATTTTAATCATGTTTACAGTAGAGACAAAGAACATGATTCGTTGAAAGTATTCTCACCTTTCTTTCATCTCATCATCGACGAAGATCCAAAGATGCGCTACGAATATGTCGATGTCTACGTAACTACTTGGATATAAAGTGCCATAACTGATGGCTTGACCTTGATAATCGATCCAATAAAGGGCTACGATGCGCGTTGTGCAGTTTGTAAATCTAACGAACGATATTTGGATGTTGTCGAGCGAACGTAAAAAAGGTTCTTCGTTTCAAGCCATTTTTTTACAAACTTTTTTCTTGTTTCACTTTCTCCTATCTTTGTTCCCTCTCACGTGCTCTCTCTCTCTCTCTCTCTCTCTCTCTTTCTGCCTTTTTCCCTCTCTATCTATCTTTCCCTTTCTCTTTCTTTCGTTTTCTTTCACGTCCTTTCTTGATACGATTTTCGATGACTGAAAATGAAATCTAAGAAGCCTTACATTAATTATAAACAATATGTAACTTAAGTTTTCCATCCTCTCTCTCGTTTACTACTCGCGTTATAAGAAGGTTTATTTGTCTTACGTTATATCACAGTAAAATGAAAATTTTTCAATTATAAACCTGTTATTATCGAACAACGCGTGCGAGAATAGATGATAGAAGGATTAATAAAATATTATTCGTAACTTGGAACACGAAACATGGAATAATATGATTTACACAGTGAGTTTCAGGTTACAAGAGAGTTTATTGTTAATCGAGGCAAACGAAATTAACTTGGTAATTGTATCCAGTTTACTCGATATGATTAACGAATGGTCGTTTCTATTATCTTACAATGATTCAAAACATGCAACACAATTATAAACGTAAGTACATACTGTATTTCGTTTATTATGTTATAATAATTGTATATGCATCGATAAACCATAACGATAAACCACCATTCGCGTACTAGATTATTTCTTTTACGATCCAGCAAAGTTTTATGTTATCCGATGGACTGTAAATTTGAAATATTCGAGTTTATTCAGAATGCATTATTTTGTATTAATGAGAACAAATTCGATTTACACAATAAACGGAGATAGAAGGTAAACAAAGAGAAACTTGTGATCTTTATAAACTACTCGCTTGACCAAATTGCCAAACCAATGGGAATTAACGATCCACCATCTATCGGCACATGACCACAATCAGCATCGAATTATCCTACAAACGCTATTTATATTGTAACCACGATTATACTTCTCGTTCACGCAAACATCGAAATTTTTGAACTCTCTTGTAATCCCATCATTCGATTTCGATATCATTTATTTTCAATATCGATTCTCCGATTTATCGCGAAAAAAATATAATACCGAGTTATTTTAATAATCTCTTCGAACTATATTTCTAACTACAATATTTTATTTAATCTGTCTGTGATACAAGTTTTGTATCATAGACATATATGTGTGTGTGTGTGTGTGTGTGTGTGTGTGTGTGTATTTAGAAATTATATTAAGTTAGAATTAATTAGGTTTTGAGCTAGGAAGTTGTAATGATTAATATAGATTTACTAATGAAATATGAATAAAGGAACAGACGCGTCTTAACTTAATGAACGTCTTAAGGCTTCTCTCTTGACTGAATATTCTCGTATTAAAAAAGAACAAAATCTCAAAACGAGGAATTAACGCTCTTGCTTTAAAACAGAATATTACCTCTGAATGAAAAGAAAACGCTCGCATAAAACTCTTGTTAAAGAACCTTCTAGAAACTTCTCAGATACCACATATATAATTATTAATGACGGTAATAAATCTATAACAAAAATCTATGAAAAAAAAATCTATAAAAAAGAAATACTATACTAAAAGATACTAAAGTTCCTAGAAAATTGTATACTATTAAAAATATCTTTTGTCCGTTCCATGGTACTTTTTCATATGGCCCTGAAACATCTTACTTTTCCCATTGTCTACTTAAGAAAATTACTTAATAAAAAATATCCATCTTTATTTGATTCGAAATGAAAATTCTTTTACGATATAAAACTTATATAGATCGGTTGTTTAACGTTATATAAATCTTTATCTATAGGAAGGAAAAAAAAATTAAAGCTATAGAGGATCAACGACTTCCACTCGGATATCTAATTTTTTTATTAAACTTAACTTGACATCGTTTGATTAAAAATGTTGCTATTGTCCGTAGTGGTAGTAGTAGTAGTAGTTAGTAATAATTATTGGAAATTTCCGATTTAGTAACTGTCGAATAAAAAGTAAGAAAAATAAATAATTAAACAAAATGGAAAAATGCATGAAGTCGTCTTTAAAGTGCAAACGAATTACATTTAACAAGAAACTTCGCGTGCATGGAAACTTCCTCCTTCTCTTTTCGACCTCGACTGTGAAGTTTCCCGTAAGAAACAAACGTGAAATTAGAACTTCCTTCGTTCTTTCTTCTCATTGTGACATCCTTCGTGACCGACTCCAGGCACGCATGGCAATCGGGAGGTTTATCGATTCGTTCCTATTATTAACTTATTTTGCATGCAAAAGCGTTGTATCGATAAATATTTCTTTGGAATATCAAATAAACAAAAAACGAAAAAAATAAATAAAAGGGAGAGAGAGAGGGAGAGGAAAAGAAAATAATTAATAAGAATATCAAATAAATTTCATATCGATATCAATGCATTACTATATATAATACAATACACCAAAAAAAAGAAAATAAACGTAAAAAATAGAATCATCAAACGTATTATTTTTCCAAGCAATTTAAACGGAACGTCTAATCAATCTTTATCGTTACTTAGAAAGAAAGGTTAATCTCGTCCGCACATTCTAATCTAAACTAATATCGGAGTCTAAGTAATCAAGAAAATTAAAGAATATTTCTACGCCACTAGTGGAGGCTAGTCGAGGCGGCGGGCGACGAAGGCGCATCATCGTTCATCATCCACTTTTTATTGGCTCGCCGAGCGATCCAAAGATGGATTAGAGCCACTTGGAAAGCCGATAGCGATGGAATCGAGAATCGATTTCGACTATCGTGCCATCTAAATTGCCCCTTACTGTGCCGTCTGTTGCTTTATGGTATCGACGGTCACCTGTAATTTGCCTTCACGAGTTATCTTGGGAAAAGGCCATAGAAAAGGTTGAAAAGAGAGAGAGAGAGAGAGAGAGAGAGGAGGGGAAAAAGAAAGAGAGAGGAACGTTCTCTCTACAAATGAAGTTCTTATTCATTCTATCGATCCGTACCAATATGGAAACGTATGACCGCAACCGGAGAACTGCATCTATACACGAAAGTTTGTCCCGATAATAATATTTAAAAGGACTTTAAATAAGCGCGAGATATTGGGAAAGAACGATCAATAAAGAGAGGATCATTATAGATCTTTTTAAATTATGTTTACTTATATATGAAATATCATCGATATCTCTTTGGGGAAATAAGTTTCGAACGAGTACGTGTGTTCAGAAGTATGAATGAAAATTAAACGTTAAGTGTCGTTCGAAATGATTAAAGTATTGTTTCAATATCTTTCGAAACAAATCGTCGATTGAAATGATACAAGACTCGCTATTAGATTTTTACACTGTTTTCTTTTATAACTGTTTAAAGTATCCGGCTTTCAATAGCGCCATTCTAAGAATCTTAAATGATTCTACGTTATGACATATTGTACGTACGTATAGGTGGATTTGGCAAATGAATGGAGTGACACTAAAAAAAAAAAGGAATAGAAACAAAAAGGAAGAAAAAGAAAAGAAGTATAACTAAAAAAAAATAGAAAAGAAAATTAAATATAAATTGAAAATTTCTTAAAAAGAAATAAAAGTAAGTATGTAGAAAAAGATCATTATCAATCGAAAGGATTTATGTAGGTATGGCCTTTTCGACGAATGAAATAAATTACCGTTGTGCATAAATAGAAACAATCAAATCGACTTTATAATATCGTGTGTGTATATATATATATTATACAAGTTTGATACAATTAATAGGCGAAAGTACTTTTCATCATTGATTCAATGGCGAAAAATCAACGATTTAACGAGCTAACTAACATTAGACATCCGTAAATGTCAAATCATAAATGTCGATATGTCGATATACTGATATATATATCCTGCCAAGAAGTCCGTAACAATGTAGACATATCATATATGGGAGGGTTAACGAGAAAGATGGAACACTTCAATGAAGTACAAAATCGTTGACTGACGGATCCGCTCACTCGAATTTGAAATTTGTAACTTTGATGGGCACATCCAATTACGAAAGCCCGATTGAGACGAATTCACGCTTTCTGGTTCGTCTTCCCAACTTCGAAGACAAATACTCTCCCCTTTGGAACGATCGAATCGAACGTTCGTCTCGGTTCGATCACATTTAATTATCTCAACGTAATTCCAAGCGTCTTAATTAAACGTACGATTTTAATTCAACTTTTATCAATGTACTTATATGTACAGAATATTTTCATTTAATCGAGAATACCTCTGGGCTCTATAACTATCACACGCGTGCGCTATATTAAAATTGAGATATTTAAGAGTTTCCGTTTCAAAAAAAATTAAAACAAAGAAATAAAAAACGTTACTAGAGATAAAAAATGTCCTAAAAAAAGACCCAAGTCGGTTTGTCAATTGTTTTTTGTTGACCGTAGTAACATTATCTTTAATTTTTTTAAATGTCAACTTTTAAATATTTCCATTTAAACATAAATTGACTTAGGTTACTTTCAAAATAGATGGGTCATATATATATATATATATATATATATATATATATATATATATTGTGTATATATACATATGTATGAATGTAGGGGATAACGTATACTTCATTCGAAAATTTCAATTTAAATATGCACAAAATTATGAGATGAGATAGACATTTAAGTGAATGTAAATGGTAAAATCATTTGGTCGAAATTAAATGAAGAGCGAGGAATTATTGAAATTCCGCTAGAACAAATTATTGTGATTTGAATCGATCTCTCGTTCGATTAATATATATATTTTCTTCCTTGCGGATTATGCATGTTCGATTTTTCGTATAATTTTTCTTGTACATCTTTTTATCCGATTTTATATATTATATATTTAGTACTATCTAATAATTCTTCACCTATTAAAAAATGTACAAATTTTCATTTACGATAATGTCTAATTCAATTTGATTAATTTTTAATATAATCAAATTATTTAAAATACAATATTTAAACAGTGTACGTGCGAGTATGCGTGCATGTGCGTGTAAACCTACATCGATCGAACAATCGAATTTTCCAAAAAAATTTCAGAATAAATTGCGACAATAATACGATACATAGATCTTAATAATATCATCTTGCCGTTATAACATTTAGAACAAAATGATTTTGCAATAATAATGAAACAAAACAAAGTTTTAATCGTTAATAACAAAATAAAATTCGTATTGATTTCTCTGAAACGATATATACGTCGGTTTTCCATCGTTCGTTATATTCAACTAATTATTATTCACTGTCCTAGAAATTTCGTGAAGATTAGAACAATCCATTTAAGTACGGATCTCTCATGGAGGGAGTATTCATTTATCGGTAGCCCAGCATACACCATTGGACCATGATCTGTATGGCGAAATATACTGCCGATTCGAAGCACGTAACCATGATTTCTTTTGTTTCTCGAGGAAGTGAGCAAACAAACGAAAATGCCCATTGTATATCGATCGAGTTTGCACCGATTGTGGGAACAATAGAGATAATCACCGTATAAATCCACGATGATTACTAAACGAGTAAGTAGGAGACATAGAAATAGACAGATAGAAAGAGGAGAGTGAAGTACATATATAAATATATATATATATATATATATATATATATATATATATATATATAGAGAGAGAGAGAGAGAGAGAGAGAGAGAGACCAAATGCAAAAGTGCCTTCTATCGGATTCGCTATCGTACTTTAAACTGGTATTGTATATTACACAAACGAGAACTATATATATATATATATATATATATACACACACACACACAAAGAGGATCGCATATATTCGTACGCTGTATTCGTTTGAAAAAGTATTTAAGTTAATTAAGACGTCTCGTCGATTTTAATCTATTCACCGAGGTTTCTTATTAAGCCGTATTACGCAAATGAATGACGAGTGAAGGATCTTCGAAAATACTTAGAACCTCAGGTGCTTATTTCTTAAATTTACGGCTTAAGGGCCGATAATTTATCATTGTAGTTAATTTAGTATTAGAGAATATTTTTTTAAGAGAAAATAAAAGAAGCTGTAGTAATTAAATCGTCAAATATTTTCTTTTTTTATTTCATATTCTTTCCTAAATTCTATGGATCTCGCGAGAATCAATTTGTTGAAGGAAATAATTAAGCTTTTCTTCTACCTTGCAATTCTACGGTAGACTCAATCGCACAATCACTCTTAATTATTACACGTAAGTACATATATAGTTGTTCATATAAATTCAATTACAGCGCTCAAATAAATATAAATTCAATTGAAGTAAAATATTTCAAATTCGAAGTAAATATAATACTTATCTCGATCAATCCGTAAATTCGTTCCATCAAAAAATTATTATTAAGAGTATTTGCGAGGAAATCGACGCTAAACATTAGGTATCGACAAAAATTTGTATACGTCGTAAAACCCATAGATAATTGTATAGTTCCTTCGAAGGATTCGAATTACCAGCACGAAATATAGAGAGGTAAAGACTGGCGAAGAGGAAAAGGTGAAAAAATTGCTTTTAATGCGATTTTAAACACAATCTAATGAATGTGTAACGAAGTACGGTTCTTTTAGAGGAACAGTTATAATACGAAGGTAATTTCAATCAGCAGGTGCTTGATGAGAAACTCTATCCCTTGTTCTTACGAGCTCACCTTACTACAAAATATAGAACTGTCTGTCTGGGTTGCAAATAAACTTACATCTCTGTTCCAAACGAGACTTAAGAATCGACGAGGTACGTAGTTATT
Source organism: Dolichovespula sylvestris (assembly GCA_918808275.2). Taxonomy (NCBI): domain Eukaryota; kingdom Metazoa; phylum Arthropoda; class Insecta; order Hymenoptera; family Vespidae; genus Dolichovespula; species Dolichovespula sylvestris. Next base: position 835,133 of record OU964967.1, read on the forward strand.
CGAAGATTCTCTAGAAAAAGAGAGAGAGAGAGAACTGAACGCACAGCTCATTAATTTTATTTGTTAAACGAATAAGATCATGTTTAAAACTTTATATTATATTCTGTTATATGCGGATAAAAACGATAAATAATATATATAAACGTATAATAATAATGATCTTTAAAAGAATATAGATACACACACACACACACACACATGTATTGATATTGCAAAAATCGTACATTCGCTTAAACGAATTCTTTTTATTTTACCATTAATAAAAATACGTTATCATACGGAACACCACATGAGCTTTTTACAATATTTTATCTTGGTAACGGATCGTTCAAGCGGATGTATTAGGTTGGTGCGTATGAAATGTCGTATTCTCTTTATATGCGGACGTTTGTCTCCCTGTTTTCGTTATACTTTTGTCTTTGGCATAACCTCATTCATAGTCGTATTGTCCATTGCCAGAGACTCATTTCAGCAAAATAGGTTTTCTCGAAGGTCTTCCCTTTTGTTATTTCTTTTGAGTTTATTGCCGATATGAATTCTGCCGACATTCGCGTCATTTTCTTATATGAGTACAAACTTGGTAATAGTGCTGCAAAAGCTGCACGCAACATAAACCAAGCGTTTGGGGAGAATACGGTTAACGATCGGAAAGTGCAGCGTTGGTTCGAAAAATTTCGGACTGGCGATTTTTCACTGCAAAATGAGCCGCGCGGAAGACCCAAAACGTCTGTGAAGAATGATGACGTGAAGGCTCTAGTGGAAACGGATCCAGCCGTATCCACGAGGGAACTTGCTATCAGGATGAAAGTTGACCATACAACGATATTGAGACACCTTTCTGAGATTGGCAAGGTTAAGAAGATGGACAAGTGGGTACCGCACGCACTGACAGAGCGAAATAAGCTGGATCGGTTAAACGTATGCTCATCATTGCTAACCCGATTTCACCGAGAGCCATTTTTCGATCGGATCATTACGTGTGACAAAAAATGGGTTCTTTATGACAATAGAAAGAGGTGTGCTCGGTGGATTGAGAAGGATGAGGTTTGTGCCCATACTCCAAGGCCATCGCTTCATCCACGGAAGATTTTGATCACAGTTTGGTGGAACGCGGCTGGGGTAATCCATTATTCGTTCCTTCGACCTGGGGAGACAATTACGGCCGAAAAGTACTGCCAGTACATTGATGAGATGCACGATAAGTTAAAAATTGTACGCCCATCGCTTGTGAATCGGCATGGCCCGCTACTGCTCCATGACAACGCTCGGCCGCATACATCGCACAAAACAATTGCGAAACTGAACGAACTGGAATATGAAGTTTTGCAGCATCCACCATATTCACCGGATCTCTCGCCGACCGATTTTCATTTTTTCAAGCATTTAGAGCTGTTTTTAAGGGGCAAACACTATGAAAATGAAGACAGTCTAAAAAACTCGATATCAGAGTTTATTAATTCTAAAGACCAAAATTTTTTTAAGACAGGCATCTACGCTTTAAAATCTCGTTGGAAGAAGTGTATTGAAGCGAATGGAGCATACTTTGATTGAATAAACAGCTTTTGAAGAAAGATATGCAGTTTTATACAATCACTTAAGAATCCGACATTTCATACGCACCAACCTAATACTATTGTTTGCGATGCTTTTAACGTATATACCGATTTTTTAACGAGAGTATTGACGAACGAATGAAAAACCGGATTAAAATTTTCATCGTGTTATTCTTTCTATTTTTTTCTCTTCTCTCTATTTTTTTCCCTCGTGATTACGATTGCTCCGCGTGACAAAGGGTAAAAAACAAGTAGATAAAAGAAAACACGTTACGCACTTGACATTATGAGAATAATACTCGAAATTGGCAAAACGTATTTTCGTTAAGATAATACAGAACAGAGCATTGTTTGTGAGTTAAGAACTTACGTTAATTTCGTAGACACAAAGATGAAAAGTCGGTTTTTCTTCTCGCTCGATTCTATCAACGTGACGATTTTGTGAATAGAGGAAAAGAAAAAAGAGATAAGAAGAAAAATTAAAAATTAAAACGACTATTTCATTCCATTTATTTTCTCCTTTCACATATTATTCTATTATTTGTAATTATTTACTCTCGTACATGTAAATATAGGTCGAATATAAACATAAATGCGGACGTATTTATGCAGATTAACAAATAAAGCAAAAACGTCTTTTGTTGCGTATACCGCGCAAGAAGTAAATAAGTGTCTACCACGCAGAAACGAAAGTTGTTTTAGGAAGCGACATTCACATACAGGATTTTGCACGTGGCTGCATGCCGGCGTAATTAGGGTTTTGGGCATTGCGTCATAGCAGCTATAGAAGAAGTCCAAGAGTCTCCTCACTCCTCCACTCCGCCCCTTTTGTTGAATGATACAAGTCGAGACGAAAAGTTCTGTCGAGATGAAGAATAGAGCGGGTGAAGTAGCAAAGCAATTTAATAGTATATGGCAGAGAAATTTATTATAATTATTTTTTTGTTTATATATATATATTCGTTTATCATTATATGTGAAAATTTACCGCGAATTCATTTTTTCATTACCAACTTCACGTAAAGGTCGTATATATTTATTATTTCTTTATAAAACTGAATTTACGAGAAAGAGAAAAAGATTCAATAAAAAAATTTATATGAAATTATATTTCATTAATATCTCACTTTAAAAGATTTAATAATTATTGTTACTTTTTATCATTATATATTTATATATCTGACATTTATTTTGCAATACCTTTTATCCGTAAACAAACACATATACATATTGTGTGTGCGTGCGTGCATGCGTTTGTGTGTGTGTGTGTGTGTGTGTGTGTGTGTGTGTGTGTGTGTGTGTGTGTGTGTGTGTGTGTGTGTGTGTGTGTGTGTGTGTGTGTGTGTGTACATGTGACAAATCTACTCTAGGAGAAACTCATTCAACGGACGACAGAATTTAGAATAAATAGGCACAAATAATAGCGAAGTATTATATAACGTGACAGTGTATAGAACTTTCAAGAAGAGTATGATTACAGAAGCATAGTTACGACGACGAGAAGAGAGTTTCGTGTTTCATGCACGAAGGCGAACGTCGATCCTCCCTCTCGACTTTCCATCCCCCCGTTTGTTACGCCCTTCATGATGTCACCCTTATTTGCACAACGGTCCTGAAAACACTCGATGGAGGAGGATTTAATGCGATGCTATTTAATACGGATCGAATCCAATCGAAGGGAGCATTCCTTTCATCGCATCGATTTACGTCTTTGTTTTCCCTTATTTCTACGTTTTGTTGTATCTATCTCCTCCCCTCCCAAGATAAAATTAATCGCGTTTTGTAACGTTTCGCGATAATTATGTTTAATATTTCTACCTTTATTCCATATTTTTATATTTGAAATAAAAATTTTCACAAATTATTTTCGGTGATATTGCAAGTTTATTTTTAATATTCATTTTGTAAGAAATATATATGATATGTAACAGCTTTGTAAGTAAATAATTCCTCGTTGTAAAATTTTAGTTGTAGTAGGAATGTGTATTTAGGCCCCGCAAAATTTTTGAAACCCGACGCCACAAAAGGTCGCGCCGGCTCTGTATGTATGCATAATTACCTGTAATAACCTTTTAAATCCACAATAATAAACAAATTTTTCCTTTCAAAAATTTTTCTCTTTGCAAAACATGAAAATTCAATATATCTGTTTCAATATATTGTTAATTCTGATTCAATATATTCTTAAAATAACGCCGTATGTACTCGTTGAATTTGTTTTACAATCTTCATTATTATTAAAAAAAAATAACGGAATAAAAAAATCAAAATGAACTTCCTTTATTATAGAAAAATATTGTATTTTACCATTTGTTACAGTAATTTTGTTACTGGTTAGTAACTCTTAAAATTCTTTTGATGATTTTTTTTTCTTTTTATCAGATCATTGCAAGTGCCTTAAAAATCATAGTTATCGTTACGAGGATCACCCTGTATACACAATATATATTTAATATATTTACGTACATTTAAAATTATATAATATCTATTGTATATCTTTCTTATTTGTTTTAATTGAGAAATATATTTTATATCAAGAGTAAACTTCAATGTATCGTGAATTTAAATAAATATTATTCGAATTAATCTTGCCTCGTTCGTTTGAAATTGCAAAATTCTCCAAAATTCACGCTAGAACTTCGAAAACAATTTATCCCAGAACTGGATAAATATAACGTGGTAGATGATGGAATCGTCTTAAAATTCATTCCCGCACGCTTAGCTTATACGAAATAAGGTAGCTTTTATCGTATGATTAATTGCAATTATTAATTCGTGTAATGTCGAAGACAACTTTGCAAATATGATCAATATATTTTATACTTCTAAAATATATGGTAGAATGACTTTTGATTAATCGAACATATAACTTACGACCGATACGTTACCCCATTTTATCCCCAACGTTAGCCTATTTTATATATATATATATATATATATATATATATATATATATATATATATATATATATATATATAAAAGGGAGTTTGCAGTTAGTGGCTACCTTTCTGTACATAAAGGCGGCGTTTGACTCAGTGGATAGGAAGGTGCTGTTTGAAGCGATGAGGGAAATGGGGGTGAGGGAGGGACTAAGGAAAAGGGTAGAGGAGATTTACAGGGAGACGAGGAGTAAGGTGAGGGTAGGGGGGAGATTAGGGGGGAGTTTTTGGACGGCGAGGGGACTGAGGCAGGGATATCCGTTGAGTCCGTGCCTCTTCAACCTGGTTATAGCGGATGTAGAGGAGAAGCTGAGGAAAGGTGGATGGGGGTGAATAAAGCTGGGGGAAGAAAAGGTGTTCTGTCTGGCATATGCGGACGACATGGTGTTGTTGGCGGAAAGCCAGGAGGGGATGGTGCACATGCTGGGGAAGATGGAGGGTATCCTAGACAGGAAAAAGCTGGAAGTGAATGTGGAGAAGACGAAGGTGATGAGATTCAGGAAGGGAGGGGGGAGAATGGCGGAGGTGAAGTGGAGATGGAAGGGAAAGAGAATCGAGGAGGTGAAGGAATTTTCCTACCTAGGGTACAAAATGCAGAGGAATGGGAATCAGGAGGCGCATGTGAGGGAAATAATCAGGAAGGCGAGGGCATTGGTTAGGCAGGTCTGGGGAATAGGGTAAAGAAGGTTTTCAGGGGATTGGGAGAGAAGGATATGGCTGTATGAGAGATTGGTTGGGACGGTGATGGAGTATGGGGCGGAGATATGGGGATGGAGGGAGCGGAAGGAAGTGGAAGCGATGAAGGAGAAGTGGATAAGGTGGACACTGGGGGTAGACTGGTGTACTCCAGGATATTTGATAAGGGAGGAGCTAAAAAGGACAAATTTAGGATAGTGGCTGGGAGAAGGACGGTGAATTTTGAGAGGAAATTGGAGGAGGGGAGGGGTGGGGTACTGGCGAGAAAATGCTGGGAGAAAATGAAGAGGAGGATAGCGGAGGGAAAGGAGCTATCGGGCTGGGAGGAGGAGAGAAGGAAATTCCCGGAAGAGAGGGGTAGTGATATAAAGGAAATGGAGGAAAGGAGAAGAGAGGGGCAGGGAGTGTATGAAGGTTGGGAACAAAGGGACAGGGAGTTGCAGAGGGAGGAAAGAGAGGGAAGGATTTGAGGTGGGGAATTATAATAAGTGGTATAAGGAGGTGGGAGGAGAAGGGGTGCCTGAGTATCTGAGGAAGGGATGGGGGAAGAGTAGGTGGAGGGGGGTGGTGAGATTCAGGATGAATAATGAGATGAGAGGGGTAAGGTACTGGGTGGCGGAGGAGAAAAGGAGGTGTAGGATGTGTGGGGAGGATGAGGAGACGTGGGAGCATGTGTTGGGAGAATGTAGGATAAAGGAGGATGGGAAGAGTTGGTGGTGGAAAATGAGTGAGGTGTTAGGGCAAGGAGGGGAAGGTGAGTGGTGGATGAGGGAGCTGGAAAAAAAGAGAGGGGAGGAAAGGATGGGGGAGAAAGGGGGAATGGAAGAATGGGAGTGCGAATCGGAAAGGAGGTGAATGTCTGTATGTGTGTGGAACCGGAAGCCCATGGTCAGGGAACTAGAGCTCTCTCTCTCTCTCTCTCTCTCTCTCTCTAGGGTAGTAAATTCAGTTTAGTAATAAATTTTTAGCTGTTAAATTAGGTTAAGTTGTTATTTGATTAGTAGTTTATATTAAGTTGACTAGTAAGTAAGATAATTGTAAATTAGTTATAAGGTAGCTTTAGATAGATGTAAGTGGATGTAAATATAGGCATAGGTGTGTAGGATAGGGAGATTGATGAGGAGATGCTAAGAGGATTGTAAGAGGTTTGGGTACGCTCCTCGGGAAAAGTGCCTTCAAACCCTGAGGGGAAGAATAAAAAATCTATCTATCTATCTAATAATAATAATAATAATAGTAATAATAATAATAATAATAATAATAATAATAATAATAATAATAATAATAATAATAATAATAATAATAATAATAATAATAATAATAATTATAATAATAATAATAATAATAATAATAATAATAATAATAATAATAATAATATTAATAATAATAATAATAATAATAATAATAATAATAATAATAATACTAATAATAATAATACTAATAATAATAATAATAATACTAATAATAATAATAATAATAGTAATAATAATAATAATAATAATAATAATAATAATAATAATAATAATAATAATAATAATCATAATAATAATAATAATAATAATAATAATAATAATAATAATAATTATAATAATAATAATAATAATAATAATAATAATAATAATAATAATAATAATAATAATAATAATAATAATAATAATAATAATAATAATACTAATAATAATAATACTAATAATAATAATAATAATACTAATAATAATAATAATAATAGTAATAATAATAATAATAATAATAATAATAATAATAATAATAATAATAATAATAATAGTAATAGTAATAGTAATAGTAATAGTAATAGTAATAGTAATAGTAATAAATTTCATACATGTAAAAAATATATATCCCTACAATAACATTCAAGATCATTTTCGGTATGCCCTCTGTGTAATATATAGAGAAATAAACAAATATCACGAAAGTGCAAAGGAAAGACTGCATCTTTCTAATATCATTATTGACGCACATTGTACCCATTCATTATGAAAAAGCATCTATAATATAGACTCTATTTCATAAAGGAATAGATACTCTTTACGTTACGTTGTCCTATGAGTACATACATACCTACATACGTACGTACATACATACATACATACATACATTACTCAGCGAGTAATTAAGATAAATCGTTTGACACATTCACGTTGAGTACAAGCTTATTAATCTAATCTCAACCTTCATCTCTTTTTTTTCCTTTTCTTTGCTCTATTCAACGAATGACATCTATTTTAACGGGGAAAAAGCGGGGGGAAGAGAGAGAAAAAAGAAAAAGATACAGAAAAATACAGCAGAAAGTAGAACTTTCCGCAGAAAAAGAGGCGTTGTAAAAGTTATTGAAGAGCCCTAAAAGTGCCGTCGGATAATCGCGTTAATTAGAAGGTCGATGAATCTTCGAGTATTATACCGGACTTACTACTAATTACTTCGACGTCTCCGAACGACTTTTCGCGTTGAAACGACTCTCCTCTCTCTCTTTCTCTCTCTCTCTCTCTCTCCCTCTCTCTCTCCCTCTCTCTCTCCCTCTCTCTCCCTCTCTCTCTCTCTCTCTCTCTCTCTCTCTCTCTCTCTCTCTCTCTCTCTCTCTCTCTCTTTGCTCTTGATGACATTTTCTTCCTCCATCGTTCGTTCTTTCAAGATTCTATTTGATTGCAATGAGAACGATAAGAATCGAATTGATGATAGGCATTATGAAGAATCATTATAATTTACGGCGAAACGTACTTTATTAAAGAAATTTCTCCGGACAAACGTGAAAAAAGATATTATTTATTTATAATACAATATAATTCCATAAATCACTTCACGTTACATCTAGTTCGATATAACGAAAAAGAAAAAAAAACGCGGAAAGCAAAAAAGAAATGTTGAAAAAAAAAAACTAATATACCAAGTACAACATTATGAGCGATATATAATATTTTGTTTTATGCATTAAAAAGAAAAGTTCTTTGAAATGATGAATATTAAACCGACTTTCTAAATATATATATATATATAACGTTTTGTTGAATGTAATCATTTTATATTCAATTTTCCTCTTCAATTTTTATTAAATTCTCCTTATTCGATATTAGATATGCATTCAATATAAGAAGAAAATGAAAAAATAATTGATAAATATTCATTTTATCAATATGACGATTTGCTTCTCAATTATGTACAACGAAAATTCCAGTATTTAATATCTTATTTTAGCATATCTTTCTTTTATACCATGTATAATGCAAAACTAAATAAACAATGTTCATATGCTTTAATTTTATATACCGATATGTTCATATATCTCAATTTTTATAATTAATATATAAATATTTCATATTTTAATTCAATATCATAATTTTATAATGTTTAATATTTATTTTTTTTAATTCAATTATAATTAATTATTCGTACTTATCCATTATTACGTATAAATGTAAAAATATAAGCAATAATCCAAAAACACCGGTATGACGGGTGTAAGTGGTTGGCTAAAAAAAAAAGAAAAAGAAAAGAAGAAAGGAAAAAGAAAAGAAAAAGAGAAGCCATAACTATTAATGTTTGAATTTGAAGTTTTAAACTGGACCCGATGAATAAGTTAAGTTTCCCAAGAAGCAGATGTAAAGCAGACGTCGATGCAAAATTTTTTGCATAACGATCCTGATATCTTATGCTGACTTTTAAAAGAAAAAAAAATAAATCGAGAGCGGGGTTGGGGGAAAGGGGAGAAAAAAATGATAACACGAGGCACCAAGTTCATTTCCTGAGGGTAGTACGAGAGCGAGCGAGAGCATTTCTCGCGAAAGTAATAATATCGTCCACGAGTTTCGAGAGTTATTTCGCCATAGCTTTTGTACGGTCGTATCGCGAATGGCGAGCCAGCCAACCCTCATCCCCTCCGAACTGCTGGAAGGATTCATAAACAGACAGCCGGCTTAATTTCTTTTAGAGAAATATTCAAACAGTTTGAATAAAACAGCCAGAACGTGAAGCACCCCCCCCCCACCGATTGTCATTATTTACGGAAGTAAACGAAAATCTCGTGACGTTAAGATTAATGAGGAAAAATAACGGCGTTTATAAACAAATAATAATGCTTGATGCAAATGTCGATCCACGGGGAAAAAAAGGATTGAAAATAAATTCGAATAAACAATCGTATCGTCCTATGAAAATAAATTCATTTTTCGCCGCGACAATTTTCCAAACGAACTTAACGGGTCGTAAACGCGAATAAAAATAATTGTTGAATAAAAAAAACGTATATGCATATTAATTCACGTGTTTTCAACAATAAAAAATAAAAGAAGAAAAAAGGATATCTGAACAATATTATCAAGTCACGATCGACACTTAAACGGAATTATTTCCAACTGACCGTGTAAAACGAATTATCTCGTCGGAGAAAAAATTGATAGATTCGAATTTTCTTGAAGTAATCGATTGAATTTTCGTCCAAAAACGCGAAAGATTTTCTATCTGAAGAATCCGGCTGCTCTTCGCAGTTCCTCGGCCAATCGTCTTCTTATTGGCGAATTTCGTTCTGTCCAACACGTTTCGTTGTGTTTTGTTGTGTCCAACAGCGAAACATTTTTGTTATTTTATCTCGCGATTAGAAACATGACAAATCATTCATCAAAATGAATTTACCAAAATCGTAATTATATTTTTCCCTCTTCCTTTCTCGAATTTCACAAATTGTAAGTTATCGTGATGCAACGTTATATGTCGTAAAATGAACTCGTATGCTTTTTTTGTTCCGGTAAATAAACAATTGATATATTTACGCTTTACATCATTCTTTCGTAATCAAATTCGCCGATATTAATATACCCATAATCATATCTGATTCCATTTTCCCCAATAAATGTCTCGATTGCTTCAAGTTCTTTTTCGGTTATTCCAAAAAAATATTTCTTTTGATAATTCATATCGGAATTTGGATGAAGTAATTATCGAGATATAAGCGATTATACCGGATAAAGAGCACATCGATAAGAAGCATCGAAGCAACACAAACGAATTTATTCATGCGGTATAAAATATTTCTGTGCAATTTACCATCGGGCCAGGCCAAAGTATACACGGTCCACACTAAAATGCAATTTTAATATCAGCCTAACACGGACATATCGATCTTCTACGATGTAAAACAAAAAAAATCTTCTCTACATTCTTTCGCAGGGTATCATCGAAAAATCGATTTATTTCCTAACGAAAATACGCACCGAAAGGAAACATATTATTACTTCCCTTTCTATTTGTTTCATTCTACCTCTTTTTTGAAACGAAAAACGAACTTTGCAAAATAATTTCTCGTTTGATGAAAAATAAAAGGAAATATCTATCCTCTTTCAATTTTCACCCAAAGCTTTCATGAACGAAACCTTGGGCCCCATGTTCTTTACCCAGGGCATTTTTTCTACGACAAGATTTGTCCGCTCCTTGTATTCCTTCCCTCCTGCCATTATCTCTATCTTCATTGCCCCTCCCCCGTATATTCTTTTCTCCCCGCGACCCGTTCCGCTCCACTCACCAAATTTCCTTCCGGTATGCATTTCACTCGGAAAAGATTCTACATTCTCTTTAGACATTATTTTAAGACGAAAGAACGCTTGTAAATTTCTTGCGGGACGTCGAGCTTTACCTACGGCCCCACGATTTCGCGGTTACGCTAGAATTTTTCCTCCCTCCTCCTTCCTCCCCGCCCCGAAAGAATAAAAAGAAAAAAGGAGAAGAGAAAAAAGAAAAGAAAAGAAAAAAATGGACAGCAAGAAGAGAACGAGACAAGAGAGAGAAAAAAGAAAAGAAATCGTAAATTTCAAATGACTCTTAAAACTGCTTTTATCAACCAATCGATATGTGTAATTAATAAATTAAGCTACACGGATACTTACTTCGATCGTTTAAATTATTTTCAACTCAGGAAATATTTAAATCATAGACACCGTCGAGAGACAGGATCACCTACAACGATCTTCACGTTTTACCTCGAAAATGTTCGTTTAAAGAATATTTTTTTTTGGAACCGATTACAGATTAATACGGACACGTACACGAAGGAAAGATTTTTTCGTACTTCGCTTAGATTATCATCTTATGAAGCAAGAATTCCAATTATCTATTTTTAAATATAACATTGAATAAGATTCCACTTCGACAATATATTATTAAAATAAATCCGATCTCTCTCGAGCATTCAATTCTTCTTTCATTTAATTTCATATTAATCAAACGAAACTTATTATTAAAGAATATTTTAAAAGATTACAACCACTTTTTAAAGGTGTCGCGAGAAATGATCTGCTTTTTCATTGACAAATTTATGAATGTTAAAAGCAAATTTATATTACTTTTATTCCCTCAATGAAGAACAACTTCCATCAAGATGATAAACCCTCTCAACGTGTAAAGAGAGTTTCGCAATCAGAGTGAAATAGAGAGATAGATAGACAGATAGGTAGGTAGAGAGAAAAAGAGACAGAGAGAGAGAGAGAGAGAGAGAGAGAGAGAGAGAGAGAGAGATGAAGAAGCGTTGAAAGAGTCCGTGTAAATCAGTGGTCGGGCGTATTAAAACGAGAGAGCTGCGTAAACGCGGTCCTGTACAAAGTCAAAGACTTGTCTGTAAGTAGAGAGAAAGAGAGAAAAAGAGAGAGAGAGACACCACTATATACTAAAGAAGGTATCGAAAACAGGAACGTCTTTCCTTGGCGACGATGAAACGTAGCTTGTGTGCATGTGACCGTAATTGAAATGAGTTAAACTAAGAGCGAATTCAAGTCGAGTCAAGGCATAGTCGAGTCGAGGAGCTGACTCGCACCTCCTCGCCTCCCGACCAATAAGAACCGACCTGAGTGTTCTAACGCGTTTGCAGCAGACCGATGCCACTTCCGGCACCATAGCAATAGCCGGAAGTGGCCGGTTTGTGTGTGCACGTGACTTAAGAGAAATTAACAAAGGTAGCATCGGATGTCATACCAGCTTGTGCGTCATCTAAACCCTCTTCTGAGTTAATCCGTAACAACTTTGAAATTATATGTATAGGTCTGTCTATCTGTCACTCTCTCACTCCCTCTCTTCCTCTCTCTCCCTCTCTTTCTCCCCCCCCCCTCTCTCTCTCTCTCTCTCTCTCTCTAAGTGTGTATGTGTGTTTGTTTGTGTTTGTGTACGTGTTTCGTTTGCATCAGAGAAATGTTAATACGACAACGTTCTGTCCACCAAACACTTTCCCATCATCCTTCGTAACCTCTCTTATCTGTCCCACCTCTTTCGCTACACACATTGCTATATCTATTCTCTCTTCCTCTTTGTAGGTCTGTCTGTCTGTCTCTGTCTCTCTCTCTCTCTCTCTCTCTCTCTCTCTCTCTCTCTCTCTCTCTCTCTCTCTCTCTCTCTCTCTCTCTCTTTGTGTGTGTGTGTGTGTGTGTGTGTATATGTTCTCGTTTGCATAAGAGAAATGTGAAAAAGACAACGTTCTGTCCACCAAACGCTTTCCCTCTGTCCTTCATATCCTCTCTTATCTGTCACACCTCTCTCGCTACAAAACATTGTTATAGCTACTCTCTCTTTCTCATTGTAGGTCTATCTGTCTGTCTGTCTTTCTGTCTGTCTCTCTACCTCTCTTTCTCTCCGCCCACCTCCCATTATCCCCCCCTCTCAATCTCTATCGTAATCCTTTACGTACGCGTTTAACAAAGCTTTGCAGTTCCCTCCAGCAATGACGGATTTTTCCGTGTCGCTTCGTTACCGCTTCCTGCACGTTAATTTTAATTAATCTACCGAGAGTTTAATTGATTTCAACAAAAGTTGCCACATATCTAACGAACCAACCAAGTAACTATATCGGTAAATGTAATCTTGTCGTTTAACGATAATAGATGATATTTTTAACAATATCAATGTTAAACTTTCATAAAAGTACGAACAACTTTGAAAAATTAACGAGACAAAGGAGGAGTTGAAATTCTTAGAAAAATATATTTCTTCGAATCTTTTGTTATTATTTTCCATAAAATTTAGAATTTCTAAATTAAAATTAAGATTTAATTAAATTAAATAAAGATTTAAAATTAGACTTAGATTTTTAAATACATATATAATACGTATATATATGCATATATATATATATATATATATATATATATATATATATCAAACCGTGGAAGTTTTCGAATGGATATATATTCGAATGGATATATATCAACCAACTCATACCAATTAACGAGAAGAACCACCACGTAATTATGGCCGTTGTTGAAACTACATTCGTCGACTCGTAAATATGTATAACTAGCATGATATTTACAAGCATTATTAACAAGCATAATTTATCTAAGAATGTAAATACATGTACTCCATAGATACGTATGGAACTCGTAAATCGTCTAGGTAACTATCACTCGTATGTATAGATACCTATATAACTACATATATATATACATACTTATGTGCCAGCGCGATGTCGGAATTTCATTCAAGGCTTTTCACGGTACACAACGTGTTCGCTATCCTTACGTGCATATATATGAAAAATTTTTATTGCTAATATACAATGAAAAAAGGTGCTCGTATGCACGCGTTTTCTGTGTTCCAAGTTATTCTTATTGAGGCCCCACTTTTCATCTCTTCAATTACGCAATTCAATTTATAATGCTTGACGAAAGTAATAAGAGAAAAAGAGAAACACACACACACACGGAGAGAAAGAGCGAGCGAGAGAGAGAGAGACCGTCGGAAACCTTCTCTCACACCATCCTTCCTGAGCCCCCTTTCTATGTTCGTGAAGATAACTTGTAATATCAATGATCTTACATTTTTTTTATTGGTCATCGTCGTCGTCTCTCCCCTTCTCACTCTCTCTCTCTCTCTCTCTCTCTCTCTCTCTCTCTCTCTCTCTCCCTCTATCTATCTTTGTGTCTTTTTTTCTTTTGCCTTTTTCTTCTCTTTCCTTCATTTCGTTCCTCGTTAGGTGAATTACGAATTACTTCGGTCATTCGAAAGTTCGCATAAATCAGACAATTTTATATAAATGTATATATATATATATGTGTGTGTGTGTGTGTGTGTGTGTGTGTGTGATTAATGTTATACGTATATATTAATATATAAATTATATTAATATTATAATTTATATATTGTTATATATATGTATATATATATGTAGAAATACATATATATGTATATGTATATATATATATATATATATATATATATATATATATATATGTAGAAATTCGATATCAAGTTAGAATTAACTAGGTTTTAATCTAGGAAGTTGTAATGATTAATATAGATTTATTAATGAAATATGAATAAAGGAACAGACACGTCTTAACACAATGAACGCCTTAGAACAAAGGAACAAACACGTCTTTGCTCAGTGAACGTCTTAAGGCTTTTCCCCGACTGACCGTTCTCGTATCTCAAACAAAAAACCACATCTCATAACGAGGAATCAACGCTCCTGATCTAAAACAAATGTTAATCCAGGATAAAAAGGAAATGCTCGCATAAAACTCTTCTTAAAGAACCTCCTAGAAAATTTCTCTGATACCATATATATATATATATATATATATATATATATATATATATATATATATATATATATATATATTAATATTATAATGTAGACATGATATTCCATGAGAATTAAGTCGTCCATTGTGCGATCACACCACGATTATCGATCGTTAATAGTGAATACGATTTAATTTACGATATTTCCGTCATATATAAATATATACATTCCGTTGATATTTTATCCTCTTTTCTGTAATCTTTCTTTCTTTTTCTTTTCTTTTCTTTTTTTTTACGTTTAATTTCAAGTTGTTTCATTCGAGAAAATCTCTCCTCGTTCCTTGTTATCGTAGAGAACATAACGATGAATAATTCCTCAGCAAAATTATTGTAGTTTTTCAAACGGTAAAATGTGTTCGGAGCAATGGTGAAGGAATTGAGGGACTTGGGGAGGGAGGGGGTGTTGAGACAAAGCAAGCAAGTCCCTTCGAGTACTTTAGAGTAAATCGAATCACCCGCGAAAGTCATAAAATCTCATCAGCAAGTTTCTTGATGTTGAATAAGAAGAAGCAGCATAGAACGTATCTCTCTCTCTCTCTCTCTCTCTCTCTCTCTCTCTCTCTCTCTCTCTCTATCTATCTATCTATCTATCTATCTATCTATCTATCTATCTATCTATCTATCTATCTATCTATAATCAATTTTTTTTCGACAAAATATTCTATGCGATATTTTTAATATGATCGATTATTCTATTTGAAAAGTTAAAAAAAATTGAATTTCAACAAGACAATTATAGAATATTTGATGTAAGATTCCTACGAGATATTATTTAAAACGTATCAAAAGCGAAATCCTGGAGGGCAGCTAAGCCTTACCCCTCACTGGTAAGGAAAGACACCCAGAAAGAAGAAACCATCTACCTCAAGTCTGGAAGCTTCATTGCTTCTAATACTCTCAAGGAAATAGATTTTAATCCGTTGAAGTTATTTCCAACCTACAATCTTTTCGATATTCTCTCTTGTAATGATAATGGTAGGAATATCCATTTATATCAAATCTTCGACAATTCAGAAAATCACGATCCCATCGAACAACACTTCAATGACACCGCTACATCCAAACCTAAAAAAACTCCACCACCCATTTACCTTCATGCTCGCATAGAAGAATTTCCAAAAGTAACCAAACACTCAAAAAACTATACGATGGAAAATTCCTTATAAAATATCTGGGTGAAAAAGTCAAAATTAAATTCGAAAACTTAGAACACTACCTTAAACTCAAGGAGGATTCTGTTAAAACTCAGACATAGTTCTACACATACTCAACAGAGCAAGATAAGATCCTGACAGTAGTGCTTGGCGGTCTTCCCAAAATCAACAAGAATGATCTGATTCAGGATCTTCTGGACCACAACCTAAGTGCTCTCTCCTGCAACGAGATCCAAAGAAATCCTAACTCACTGTATCTTCCGTATAAACTAACATTCAAATCAGACATTACTCTCCAGCATCTAAAAAAAATTCATTCACTCTTTCAAACCAGAGTATACTAGGAAAAATACAATAATTCCAGACCTTACATTCAATGCTTTCGCTGTCAAGCCTATGGACACACTTATGCTAACCGCACCAAAAAATTCAAGTGCGTTAAATGCGCAGACTCACATGACTCTAGATTATGTAAAAATCTCCTAATGTCCCAGCTAAATGTGCCAACTGTGGAGGCGATCACACAGCTAATTACTCCAAATGCCTGGCATTATTGAAATACCTAGATAAAAAAACCAAATCATTGTAATCTATAAATTATACTTTGTATAATAGAGCGAGGTCTGGTTATAGTCCGCGATATTTCTGATAAATTTTTACACTGATTGTGCAAATTAATAAAAATTTTTCTTTCTTCTATCGTAGTTTCCGCACGTCTGCGTCCCATTTTCCAACGATAATTGTGAATGGTACAAAGTTACAAACTCTATTGATGCTAATAACATTCCGAAACATACTAATGGGGTCAATTGTAACTAGGAAGGAATAATGTGATGTGTTTACGTTATAAGTTCTCTGCTAAATAGTTCGAAATAAGAACTGTACGAATACTTAATACTCTTATATTTCTGTCGATTTTTCGTTTTTTCCTGTTAATTTTGTAAATTACTCAATCAATTAATTTTTTTTGCACTATATCTATACTAAAGATTTCCAAGAATATGTACAGACATATTGTTTACAAAAAATTAGTTAATAAATTATAATTTCATAAAGTTCTTTTTTAAATTGATCAGTTTACGAATACTTTCTACACCCACTGTACATACAACCTATTTTTCAATATTCACAACTTTATTGTTTACTTTCCGAAAAAAATTTATAGCATATCTAGTCTACCACGAGCAATCATTTGACTATTTGAACAATTCATGTTATTTACGACCATATTTTTCGGAAAGTGCATTTCTGAAATTGTTTTACGAGTCCACAATGTAATTGTGAATCTACAGTGGAAACAAACGTGCGATTGGAACAAATGCCTAGCTTTCTTTATACGACAGTACAGTCTTGTGACCCGAACAGAAAGCATCAAAATTTCACGGAGTGTATAATAGAGATTATTACGTGTTATAAGTTATACAACAAAATGAACAGAGCCAACAATATTTTATGGTATGATTTACATTTGAATTTTTTTTTAATTATGTTCTCAATGTTTTTGCCCCGTTTGATTTATATTTTTATATTTTAGTTTTTACTTTATCATTTGTATATTCATCATGAGAAATATCAATTTATTAGACAAAATAAATAATATCGACGAGGATTGTTCGGAAGATGACCAAGAAGTTTCCGATATTAATAATGATACAGCGGAAAATAATTGTAACTTATTTGACAGCGGTACAGACGAAGAGAATATTTTAAATATACGAAGAAGACAAATAAGAAAGAGATTTATAGTTAGTTCCGA
Organism: Dolichovespula sylvestris; assembly: GCA_918808275.2. Lineage (NCBI taxonomy): Eukaryota > Metazoa > Arthropoda > Insecta > Hymenoptera > Vespidae > Dolichovespula > Dolichovespula sylvestris. The sequence continues at coordinate 852,808 of OU964967.1, forward strand.
AAGTGAACACTTTTCTAAATAGAAAAAAATATTTTGTTTACTATCTAATTGGCTAAAATCTCTTTCTATATTAAGATACATATTTTTTCTTTGAAGCAGTCATTTGACTGTTTATGGTAAGATTAGGTATACATGAAAGTTCGATAGGTTTAGTCAATCATCTACATACAAGATAAAAATACTCGACTTCCATTGTCATCAAACCAATACACACATGAGTCAGCTACTGAACATTTGCAATCGTTGTTTCTAATGTATCTATCGAGCTTCTAATACCGTCCGATCAAATTGTTTTAACCCGTACTACGGCTTTAATAATTTACATATCTTTTCTTCATTATTTTTGTTAAACATTTTAAGTTATTCCATATATATTTCGTCGTGTAATTCACCTTGCACGTAGGCCGAAATCACGTTCATTTGATGAACGTATATTTCTTCACTTGCTGCCACAGTGAATGTATCTTGCCACAGACACGAAAACGTCTTCGTATTCCATTCTGTATTGTTGAGTATGTCCATAAGCAACCAGCGTTGCTTTATATTTTTCTATTTTTCCATTTTGATTAATTTTGATTCGAAACATCTGTTGATCAATATCTTTTTGTTGTTTGATCCTAATATACGAGTCCAGATCCTATTTTTTTTTTTTTTAATGTTCATATTCTTGTAGGGATAAACTCTTATAGTTTTGTAATAAGCCCTGAATTCCGGGTCTGAGGAGAGGAAGAATGAAAGGGAGGCACACGCTTGTTATACAATGCGTTTAATTATCACAGAATATTAGAACACAAATTTCAGCGTCGTTCCTCTCTTGTTGATCGTTCGCGACCGCGCGTCCTCTCGTCGATTGTTCGTCAATCGCTCTACCTCGCACACACAACGCACAACCGATCATCGAACCCTACATTCTTATGCATTGCAGATAGTCATATTTTTCTATTTTCCCGATCCAGAATTGTACGAACTAACACGGAGTCTGTTAATTCGTCCTTTTTTACGTAGTAAATTTTGTTCGGTCTCTCTACTTGACCGATCTTTCATAATTATGGTCGACATCATCCCAGTTGACATTCTCGATCTTTTTTTCGACATTTTGTGGGTACACATCTTCTTCTCCGGAATCTGCTTTTAGAAACATTTTGTATTTGCTTTCTTCGGGCGTTTCTTCGTCAAGCATAACTCTAACTGAAATAAGATACAATAATATACCCCGAAGCGAGTGGCGAAGCTCAAATGGCAGCAAGCAGGACATGATTAGATGATTCTTGGTATAGGGAAGTGTTAAGATAGAGATTACAAGACCAGAAAAGATCAGTAAGGCGACCGCAAATGAAGTTGAATAAATATATTCTAAGAATAACGAGCAAAACTGGATCCTCATTAATCAAAATAGAAAAGAATGGAGGAGGTTAAAGGAGATCTATACCAACACATTAGAAAGGTTGAAGATGACGATAATGATACTATTGCCAAATATAGATAAAAATACGGAAAGAAATTAATTCATAACAAAACACAAAACAAAAATAAGCTGCGAGAAACGATCAAATTATTCTGGGAGGAAATTTCAGCAATAAAGTACGAAAAGTTAATAACTTCAATGCCGAAATGTAAGAAAGCAGTTATATGTGGACGTGGAAAAATCAAATATTAAATAATACAAAGATTAAAATATTAATGTTTATTTCTTTGTAAATTTATAACAACTTCTGCCAGACGATTACCATTTCGCTTTTTCCACTGCTTTCTCCTATATAATAAATAAAAGTTTTAATTATTTAAATTATTTTTATTTCATATAAGACTGATCTAACATTTCCATGCGTCTTATATTTATACCATAGCGTTTTATATTTCAAATATTACAGTATTTTTAAATAATTTCATTTTACTGCGTTTGACTATGAAAATATTTTTCTAGGATAATATGTACATACATAAAACGGAATACAACACTCCACACGCACATTTACATAACTATAAATCTTCTACATTGGAGATCTGTCCTCAGATATCAACTTCTTCATCTTTTGAAGAGAATTATTTTATAGAATAACTCACATGATTACCTACCATTGACGTTGACATTAAATATGGCCTATTGTACTCTCCAATATTTTGTATGAGGAATCGGTTATTCTTGAGGGATCTTGTTGAGGTCTAAAAATTTCATGTGAAATTTTAATCCTGGAATGATTTGAGTCTGCTAGATAGCAACTAAATCACTCTCTTTATATTGCGTGGTTTCTATCTGATGTTTATTTAAACTCGTTCAATTCTCTTGCTACACTTTGGCAATATCCTCTCGCACACATTTTTGAAGGTCATCACGATCTTCCAGGAATATGCTTACTTAATCATGATCAATAATTTCTTAAATTGACTGATTCTTTTAAAACCTCATGTGGGTATTAAATTGAACGATGACGTACTTCTGCTTATCTAGTGGGAGTAGAGCTTAAATACTCCTGCACTAGGTTCAAATAACGGATCTTGTGGTTTTGGTGCAGACATTCTCAAAATTTGAAATTTCAAATTTTATTCTTCAGGTTTTTGGCATGTTTCTGAGATTTTGAACTATTGTGCGTCAGTTAGGAAGATTGGGATTTCAAGTGATCTTGCAGAAGGATTGTCAAAGTCTTCTTTCCTTCTTGAAACATCGTTTTGTTGTTAGTGTAAATATGCGACAGTAAACTGCGACGCGATGTGTAACGGTAAAGTACGGTGAGGAAGGCCACGAACACTGATGAGTTCTAAGTGCATGATACAAGTGGGAAAAGAAATAAATATTAACACTTTACTGAACGGCAGTCGATTAATCGACTTCTTGTTCAGAGTGTTAACCGACCGGTAGCCGATTAATCGATTTTTTTATTTATTAATCCTAAATTCGATTAGGTTAGGCTAGCAAGCATTTCTTACTATGTAGTCAGATACTCGTTGCTTACAATTTTACCAGAGCATAAAAAAGCGCATATATTCCCGCACGACAGTCTAAGTCGAAACCAAGCCGATGTTTGAGAAGATCTGCAGCTGAGTGGCCAGTAAGAAGGGCATAGGATTTTCGAACCGCTACCGGTCGGTAAAGTGTTAATACATAAATCTTAATGGTTTTATGTCTTCGTCCTTTGATTGAATGTGTGAGGATTGGTCTGACATAAACGACTCCGTAATGCGCGAACAGTCGAGGAGGAATTGTGGGTCTCTTCGACAAATCTACTAACTACTCTGTTGCATCCTGTGTTAGCGAACGCATAGGATCCATTGATGAATGCACCTCTTTACGAGATTCAATAACTTAAGCAGATTGTGTCTAATGTTGATTGTATACCTTCATGTAAAAATCGAAGGTCCGCGTGTGCGATGATAAGTTCAGTGAATCGATAAATAGTTTCTTGGGAGGATAATCGGTTGCTTCTCATCATTAATTATAGAGTTGGACGCCAACTAAGGTCTTCCGGTCAAGAAATGGGTTTAAGTTATTTAATGGATCGCAAACAATCGGGAGCTCGATCGATTTCACTTAAATAAGCCTTCTACTAAACGCCATGAATCCAGAAGATTCAAGTGTGATGAACGTCTTCAGCGGATAAAGCTGTTCACTACCTTTTGTTTGAAGCGTGTATGACTTCAGCTGCAAGTATAAACAAAATATGAACTGCAAAACAAGCAGAAAACGCTGTCCCCACATTCCCCATATGTCTATCGTATCGGCGTATAAGCTTGTTGGTTATTCCCCTTTCACGCTTACATAACAATTGTTTCTTTATGCATTTGTTTCACGACAAATTCATTAATTATTTATACAAATTTATTATTACTAATACAAAATGTATTACTTGGATTACTTATATTTTTGGAGGACGCCGCGATGAATGGAATCCAAGTTTGGAGTCATAATGGGTGCATTTTTTGTTGACAATACTCTAACATCGCGAACATCTTTCCATTTTAGCACCACAATACCATTGTTATCTTCCCGTGCTATCATTTCACCTTTTTTCAGTGAGTAAGACATTTAGTAGGACATTAGTCACATTTGGACCCGGTGAAAAACTCAACTGTTTCACGCTGGGCGAAGAACGTGTTAAAGTGACTAAGTGAATTACCGTAGCTTTTCCGTGCGAGCATCATGAAATGCATTTCTTTGTATTTGAAATGGTTCCAAAAATCTTAGCATCAGCTATTTAAACACACACCAAGCAAGCAATCGCTACTTCACGGATATAACATATGTCATTCAAGCGTGTACATGAAAATCAGTAGTGGGGGTACGAGCTTCTACGATTTTGTCGCAAATTTCGAGGAGCGCCACAGTACCAAACTTTTTCTTCACGAAAAATGTCGAAAACAGCATTTACGCCATCAATAAGAATACTAATACTTGATGAATTTTGATAAACAAGGTTTCATTTTAAATATAAAGATTTTATTTTGGACATATCTTCGAATTTTTGAAAAATCTTTTTATTTGTGCATAAACTATTTTCAAAAATACCGTTTTTAATACAATTGTTTTTCAAAGAAAATAAAGCTTTTTAAGAAATTGAGAAAAGATGTATCCTATATTAAACCTTCATCTTTAAAATGAGACTTCATCAAAATCAGTCAACGCCTGTTCTCATTGATGGCGTAAACCATTATAAAACAGACATATTAATGACATATTATTTAGATGGATAACTTCAATAATTCTTCACATCTAGCAAAAATACTGAAAGCAAATGACAATGGATTGTGTGAACACTCTTCGAATAAATCGAAAAAATGTACCACCATATATAAAAAATAAAAATTTGGAAACAGGAGAAATAATTTCGCAATACACCGGTCCAATATTAATACTAAAGTGGTAAAATAAAAACCAATCACAATGAATCCAGGTAAGCAGTAACAAAAAGTAGACAACAAATAATAAAGCCTGAAATAGTTCTTAATTAGAACAAACAGATGGGAGCTGTTCATTTGAAAGATTAAGTTCACCACAATTACATGTCTGAAAGAAAATGTTTATACAAATGGTATTAAAAATCAATTCGCCGTCTTTTGAATGCAACATTTTTGAATTCTAAATTCGATGATTATATATAACAAAAATAAACAATTCGCGGTTATAATAATAAAAAAAGAACGATACTAAAAAGAATCTCGACTAATATAATTTCAAGATTAACAAAAAGACATTTTATCTCTAAAATTTCTCCCACTGAAAAAAAAACTGTCGCAGAGAAAATGTATAGTACATTATAAATACGAAAGAAAAAAGACACGACGTGTTCAATAGTTGCTAAATCTTTTCTACTTCACAATATTCTTTATAATCATACAAATCGATTCAAATCTTTAGAATCAATTCCAAATATCGAAAATCGTGCCGTAAAGATCGATCTTAGGAAGATCGATTTTAAATCGACTTCTCTAGTTCTTGTCTTCAACGGAACAGCAATCAAACGATATAAGCGTTAGAATTGTGATATCGGCATCAATTTAAGAAGTTGGAAGTTTCGTAAATATTTAATAATTGCTTTACCCAAAATATAATGAGTAAATTGAAAGAATTATTACCTACTGAAAAAGAAGCTCAAGAAGAATTTAGTGTTGAAAAGATTCTAGATAAAAGGATTGTGAAAGGAATAATAGAATATTTCCTTAAATGGAAAGGTTATTCTAATAACGAAAATACATGGGAACCTGAAGAGAATCTTGATTGCCCAGATTTAATAGCAGATTTCGAAGAACAATCAAAAATGAAAGAAGCAACAGTATCTGGTATAAGATACAAAAAAAAGAAACAAAGAAAGAGGAAAAATTCTAACACATCTATACTAAGCGAAGCAAAGAAGAAAACAGAGAAAAAGAAGCCTGAAGGTTTTGATAAAAACCTTAAACCAGAATGTATTATTGGAGCAACAAATTCACATGGTGAACTGATGTTTTTAATAAAATGGAAAGGCACAGACGATTCTGACTTTATACCTGCTAATGCTGTTAAAGAAAAGTATCCTCAAATAGTAATTAAGTATTATGAAGAACATCTAATATGGTACAATCCAGCTGACGGTAAAGAAAATTCTCCAAAACCTGACCAGGAGTAGTATTTAGCTTCTCGATATTTGTACACAGCTTGATTATAGATTTGTCTCATATAATGGAAATTATATTGCATATTTTGTCAACAATCTCTAAAATATATTAATTTTATATTGAAAGAATAACAGAATTAAAAGCAATTTGTTACTAATAGTATGTTAATTGGTTAAATGTGAAATAATAGGACATTCATAGTGACCTTATAAATAGCAAAATATAATTGTATTGTTGAACCAGAAATGTACCTGCACATATGACAATCTAAAACATAACAGCTAAGTTTCATATGTAATAGCAAATTTTCTCTTATATCATGAATATAATTAAAAGTTTTTTAATTAAAAGATTCTTTAATCTATAGAATGTTGAAGAAAAAAAGCTCTTGTCAGTAGCTTATATTCTTTTGTTTTTGTTCTATTCTGTTTGGTTTATTGATACTTTCTGCATAAATTGTCTATTATTGTATTGTCTTTGATTATGTATTTCTGATAATTTAGTATAGCTATTATATAATTTTGTATTAGCATGATAAAATTACGGAGAGTGGTACGACGTTGACAGTACCTACTATGCATTGAGGAATTCAATTTTTATAGCATCACTATCTTAGAGCTAAGTTTGTGTTACAATGTTATCACTATTACTTTTCCAATTAATCACAAATGAGTCAAAGGCTAAAGTAACTGATATCTTCTCAATACCATCGATATATAATTCCAATTCATTCAAATTAATTCACTTCCTAATCCAATATTCATTACTGACCGATTTAGATAAAGAAAAATGCGTCTTCGTAGCCTTATGCTTAATGACCGAAACGGATATATCTGTCCTTTATTGTCTTTATATTACACACGTAAGATACTGCTGCATAATTGATATAAAAATTGCCAATTGATAGATGCTTTATAGCACGCGAACTTTAAATATATAAAGACACTAGATTCTAACAATTACTCCTTACAACTCTCAATCGTGCCTTACAATCTCGAAATCAAATAAAAAAAAAGTTAAACAAAACTTTGGAATATTTTAAGTTCGAAAATATAAATCGAACTCGTTCAGGACAAGTCATTGCATTTTCTTTTAGAAGTGGCTATCCAATTACAATTGAAAATAACCGCGGTTTCTCAAGGACCAATAGGTGATGTATCATGAACTGATATCAAGCATAAATTAACTACAATTTTCAATAAAGATCATAGGGGCTATTCAATAAAGATCGTAGTCTCGATGCTCGCTATTACCTTACCGTATTCAAATCATTGATTCCTGAAGGTGAATAAAAGTGTTACGAAAACATATATTCGTATATGATATAAATATAATATTATTGGCCCAATTTTGAAAATGATGTATATACAAAATTATAAAAAGTAAACAGGAAAGTTAATTAGTCTTAAGATACATCAATCGATGATTTTAACGTATAATTTTCCAAGAAAATCACCATGGACATAATGAGACTATTACTCACTAAATGTATATTTTAGTTTTAAGGCAAAGGAAATTTGTAACTTTGAGGCTCCTTCATCACATGAAACAAATATAGATTTCAAAAGATATAACATGTTTTATTATTTGTCATCGTCTCAGAAATGGGCAAACTATAAATTCATTGTGGAATTTTGGCCGACGGCCTAGATATAGCAATAATTTGCTAGTGCTTTATTTCTGAACTTCATCAAAGAGATTAAGCGGAAAAAATTAGATTTTAAACTCTTTTGTTAATGTCTTTTCATGCTTTTGTCTTCGAGCGAGCTTGAGACGAAGTCAGTACGCTTGTACGAAATATAATCTAATAATCTAATAGTAGGAATACATAGTATCGAAACTTAATCTATTCATTAACTTTAAAACTATGGTCCCATTCAGTGTCTCATTTGATCTTATTTGATCTCATTTGATTTAGTTCGACGTCAACAGTGAACGGAACTCTAGCCAACTGAAAACGATCAACATTATTCACAGTATATCGGTCGTTATCGAAAATTCTTTTCACCACATCCAAATTCGACTAGAGTTATGACGAAAAGGTCCAAAACTCTATTCCATTTATTCGGATGTTCACATAACTCCATGAGGTAATGACATGATTAAAATGCTCCATTTGCCCGTTAGCGCGTGGAGTTCTAGACGCTATTAAGGTTTGCTCGATCTTTTTATTGGCTAAGTATTTTTCAAAACTATCGCTGATAAAGGTAATCCATCGATTGCTGATTGTGCATCTAGGTTTACTGTAGTTTCGAAAATAATCTTTTAAATGTTTGATTGTTTTTTCTGATTTCATTGATTTACATAGATATAATTTAATCAAATTCGTGCAACTTTTCACTATGGTCAAAATAGAGACCATAGTGAACCATAGTGACTCTAGTCTACATGATCATTAGAATAAAGGGGCACACATAAGATTGTTTAAACATTTCAAACGAACTATTCTGATCGACTCCCGACCATATTTCCTTCTCTTTCCATATTCTGATTTTATTTCAACTCCGCCTTTTCCATTTCCCTTTCTTAATCTCTTTGTTGTTTTCGCGGATAGTTAAAATCAATATACACCTTTCGGATTCAAATCATCTAGATCTCCGAATTTTTTTAAACATTATTTACAATCCTTCCTTCAGAGATAGTCAACACAACTAACTACACGTTAACACACAAGAATATCTCAACAATTTTATCTCACTTATACAAAATATAATGTTACAATTTTAATTATCGAAATATTAATTAACGCACATCTACGTCTTCCATTAATTTGCGGTAACCCGACGAACAGTAATTTGTTGAGGGCCTTCAACAGTTTTCGAGTTTCGTGCACTCCCTTATTCATCGCGATCAGAGGGCCTACGACTCTGACATTAGGAAGAAACGGGGGAAGACCCTTCGTGCAAATCGACTACCATCGCTAATCCGGTGCGAGAAGAGCATCTGAACGCACTCTTGTAGTTGCGTCCTTGCGACGCAATAACTTGTTAACTAATAAGTACATTTTTAGTTCCTCCAATCATTCAATTATGTTGAGAATGAAAAGTTCGAATCGGCTAGGGTAATCGGTTGTAATTAATTAGTAGAAGAGCATTGAGCGATCACGAGTAACTTTCTTCGGAGATTTACACGTGAATAATTATTTCTTTTTTGATATATTAATTAGATCAGGATAGGGTCTTCTTGTTAAAACGCATTTATAATTATTTTCATTTTGTTTTCATGCGTTTTCAAATATTGTCCTCTCGCAAAACTAGTAAAGAATCGATATTCATGAGTTCTAAAGAATAAACAAGAAGACATTCGCACAATCACAAGTTTGTGAGAAGAAGCGTCTAAGGGTGTGCTTGATATTTTTTAAATAACGATTAGTTAAATATTTTATCAATTTGGATTGATAAAGAAAAGTTTCAATAGAGTTCAATAGAGATTGCTTTTGAAAGAAAAATGTCGAGTAAAGTCATTACTAAACGACAAAGAGAAGAAGAGAAAAATCGCAGCCCGTATACCTTACAATAAATTGAACATTTTTAGCACAGGATTTTCAACAAATAATAAATTAATTCCCGTTTTTTTTTATGCCGCGAAAAGGTATCTCTCGATAAGAAAGTAATCAGTTTCTATCCAAGAAAATAATGTTTTTACTTTTCAAGTATGTTAGCGTTGTTTTCTCCCATATTTTAAAATCTTAAATTAGATTTCGTTTTTCACTTTTTGAATGATGATCAGTTAGATTAGGATATGAAGCAAAGAAGAGCTCAAGAGAGCAAATATAGACTATTAAGTTATTTTCAAAGATTCATCAGAACTTTTCGAGAACTTTTAGTCACATTTTAATTTTACCACATTGTCACTCGAAATGCTCTTATGGTGATGAGTGTAAATTTGAAAAATTGAGACGACATAACATTCCGTTTCCGGTCCCACATTGTCATTCGTAAGCGAATAGGATTATTTGAAAAAGAGTAGGAAAGTAGAATGGTCGCAGGAGGGAGGAGATGGATACGGGAAAGAGGGATGGGACAAAATGATGGAGGAGGAATTAAGAAAGATGAAGGAAAGATTTGATAAGGAAATGGAGAAATTAAGGTTGAAGATAACTGAGGTGCAGAAAAGAGATAGGGAATGGAGAGAGGAGAAAAGGGGAATGGTGGGGAAGATAGAGAGACTAGGAAAAGGGTAAGGGATCTGGAGGGCAGAAGAGGAGAATAATAAGGAGAATGGAGGAGACGGGGAAAGAGGAGGGGATAGACGCAAAGGGCAGGACGGGGAGGTCGTGGATAGGATAAATAGTATAAGGAAAAAGTTGGAGATGAAGGAAAGAGAGGAGACAAGAGATAATATAATAATACGCAATTTAGAGGGTGGTGAAGGGGAGTTGGGAGGGAAGGTAAGGGTGTTGATGAAGGATATTGGGGTGGAAGCGTCAATAGAATGGGTTAGAAAGGTAAGAAGGAAGGGGGGAGATGATGGTGGTGAGACTGGGAAGCAGAGAGCAGAAAAGGCAGGTAATGCAAAAAAAAAAAGGTCTTTGGTGGGGGGCGGTAAGAATAGAGGATGACCTGACGTGGGAGGAGAGGAGGATGAAGTGGAGGTTAGAAAGAATTGCGGATGAAGAAAGAAGGAGGGGTAGTAGGGTGTGGATTGGATATGGGAAGATAAGAATAGACGGTAAATGATGGAAGTGGGACGAAGAGGAAGGGAGACTGAGGGATTGGAAGGAGGTGACAAGGAAGGAAGCGATGGGAAAGGGGGAAGGTATGCGGGTGGGGAGGAGAGAGAAAAGAAGGGGATGAGGTGGAGGAGAACGGAAAAATGGGAGGAGGCAAAGGATGAAGAAGGGGGAAAGGAAGGAGGAGGATAGGGCGTGGGAAAGTAGGAAGGTAGGAGAAAGCGTAGGAAGGTGGTGAGCAGGATTCTGGAACGTGGCGGGGATAAGAAACAAGGGGGCCAAATTCTGGGAGGAAATGAAGAAGTGAGAGGTGATAGTGATGGTGGAAACCTGGGTGGACGAGAAGAGTTGGGACAGAGTGAGGGAAAGGTTGCCGAAGGGTTATAGATAGGAAAAGCAATTGGCGAAAAGAAAGAATAGAAAAGGGAGACCAATGGGGGGATACTGATAGGAGTCAAAGAGAAGAGTGGTATGGCAGTGATATCGGTGGCAGAGGAAAGGGAGTAAGGGGTGATGGCAGTAGAGGTAAGGAGGGGCGAACAGAAGTGGAGGATAGTAGGGGTATATGTGAAGGGGGATATGGAGATAAAGCTAGAAGCCTTGAAGGGATGGATGAAAGAGCAGGAAGAGAAACAGTGGACGTTGATAGGGGGGGGTCTTTAATGCGAGGACAGAAACACTGAGTGGAAGTTGAACTTTAACTAGTTCAGTTAAAGGAATGGTGAGAGCATTTCATAAGGTTGTTAGGAGGGGTGGAGGGGAGAGTGTTGATAGGGGAGAGGAGGAGGGGGAGAATGAAGAGCCGGAGATGAGTAGGGAGGAAGTGAGGAGGACAATAGATAGATTGAAAAAGAGGAAAGCATCGGTGGAGGATGGTGTGTCCGGCGAAGTATGTAAGTATGGTAGGGAGAGGATGGTAGGGTGAAGGGGGAGTGGCCAGAAGGATGGAAGGAAGGAATTATAACCCCAATTGTGAAAAAGGGGATGGGGGATAAGGTGGAAGATTACAGAGGAGTGATGTTGATGCCAACGATTTATTATAAGGTGTATGTAGGAGTCTGACGGAGAGACTGAGAGAGGAAATAGAGGGGAAGGTGATGGTACACTGAATCAAACAAGGTTCAGGAAGGGAATGGGAGGAATGGACAATGTATATGTACTAAACTATTTAGTGAATAGGCAGTTGGAAAGGAAGGGGAGGTTGGTAGGGGCTACTTTTTTGGATCTAAAGGCAGCATTTTGACTCGGTGGATAGGAAGGTTTTGTTTGAGGTGATGAGGGAAAGGGGGGTGAGGGAGGGATTAAGGAGCAGGGTAGAGGAGGTTTACGGAGAGACGAGGAGCAAGGTGAGGATAGGGGAGATGCTAGGAGAGAGTTTTTGAACGGCGACGGGGGTGAGGCAAGGAAGCCCATTGAGTTCGTGCCTTTTAAATCTTGTGGTAGTAGATGTAGAGGAGAGGTTGAGGAAAGGGGGATGGGGGGGATAAGACTGGGGGGAGAGAAGATATTCTGCCTGGCTTATGCAGACGACATGGTGCTGTTAGCAGAAAATGAGGAGGTGATGGCGCATATACTGGGGAAGATGGAGGGTATCCTAAATAGGAAGAAGCTAGAGGTGAATGTGGAGAAGACAAAGGTGATGAGGTTCAGAAAGGGAGGGGGAGAATAACGGAAGTGAAGTGGAAGTGTAAAGGAAAAATAAACGAGGAGGTGAAGGAAAGGGTCAGGAAGGCAGTGGCATTAATCAGGCAGGTTTGGGAAATAGGGAAAAGAATGTTTGCAGGGGATTGGGTGAGGAGAATATGGTTATTTGAGAGATTGGCGGGGACTGTGATGGAGTATGAAGCGGAGATATGGTGGTGGATGAAGCGGAGGTAAGTGGAGGCGATGCAAAGAGAGGTGATTAAGGTGGACACTGGGGGTAGACTGGTGTACCCCGGAATATTTGATAAGAAAGGAGGTTAAAAAGGACAAATTTAGGCTAGGTGCTGGGAGAAAGGCGGGGAATTTTGAGAAGAAATTGGAGGAGGGAAGGGGTGGGGTGCTAGCGAGAAAATGGGAGGAGATGAAAAGAAGGATAGTGGAGGGAAAAGAGCTACAGGACTGGGAGAAGGAGAGAAGGAAATTTTGGGAGGAAAGAGGTAGGGGTATAAAGGAAATGGAGGAAAGGAGAAGAGGGGGCAGGAAGTATATGACAGGTGGGAACAGAGGGACAAGGAGTTACAAAAGGAGGAAAGATGGGAAAGGATTAGAGCGGCTAGGTATAATAGGTAATATAAGGAGATAGGAGGAGAGGAGATGCCTGCGTATCTGAAGAAGTGGTGGGGGGAAGAAGAGGAGGTGTAAGATGTGTGGGGAGGGTGAGGAGACGTGGGAGCACGTGCTAGGAGAATGTAGGATCAAGGAGGAAGACTTTTTGTCCCCGATTTGTCTTTTTTTTTCTATAAAATCAAGTTCTATTAGTCATTAAATTAGAGCTTTTTAAATTCACGAAGCGAATAGGAAATGGAAATTGTTAAGAACACTGAAACGGCACTGATTAAAAGTGCATATGAGTATGAAATAATCACATTTAAATATATACCATGTTCTTCATTCGATCCTCATTGCAGAAAGATTAAAGATTAATAAGAACTTTTCATTTTCGATATAAATAATTCAATATAGTTTACAAAATTTATTAGAAGTTACGAATATTTGAAAATTACATTTACTATAACATAGATTTATACGTGATAAAAGTAGATCGAGGAAACGATGATTTAAAAATTTACAGATACAAGAAATAGGTCTCGCAGTACTAATGAAATAATCTCGACCTTGCGGAATAGACACAGATTTAAATGTTTGTACGGGAGGACATAAAAAATATTGTACATAATTGCGAATCATCTTGGTTTTAAAAAAATAATTCTATAGAAATAAAGTCATTGTTAGATCGTGATCTTTTCTACAATTTATACCATGTAGTCAGATCGAGAACTCGGAAAGAAAGAAATTCAATAAGTTAATAAAATAAGTTCAATAAATACTTGAAGTATAACGAAATAATATTTAAACAATAGGACATCCTTAGCAACATTACAAAGACCAATATAAAATAAATTCTATGTTATCTTTCGAGAAACACTAATCGCAAACTCGAGGTGGAATAATTAATAAATAAGATTATTTTATTAATATTTAATTGGGAATTGAATTCTTGCCAATTTCATATTACCACGAGAACGCAGATTTTAAAATAGAATTTCCATCTGTCAGTGGCTTTCCAGATGCAGCATCCTCCACGTGGTGAAACCTGAGTCGGTACACCTCGCGATATAGCGATATCTAATACGATTCCTACCAAACGAATAGCTGCATGTAATAGTTTAAATCATTATTCTAGATTAATTACTGGTGTATTATATCTGGTGCAACCCTTGGGTGTGGGCCTTTGGATTCTTGGGAAGAATCCTAGGTGAGTCTCCTTCTTTCAGCAAGGAACATTAAACTCAATTCTGGTACTCTAGTGTTGCTTGGTGGAGCGATGTTCAAAATATCTGCGGGCTGTTCTGAGTTGTATCGTATTTGGACACGTGCGCAATCTGGGTTCTTTTATTCTTTTTCTCTTCGTATTCTTCTCTTCTTCTCTTTCTCTACTAACCTTCTTTATTACCAATTTTCATCCTCTTTCTCCACTTCTTTTGTCTTTTCTAACTAACCTGCTCTTCCTTGCTATATTTCGTTTCTCTCACTTTTCTTTTCTATCTCCTCTTTCTCCTCTTCTTTTCAGGTTAGATCATTGAGGGAAGGACTGGGTGGGACCTTTAGGAGGAGCCTTGAGCGGGTCTTCTTCTTTCAGTAAGGAAAAATCGAGATCGATTTTGGTACTCTAGTTTTGTTGGGTGGAGCGATATTCAATATGTCCACCTTTTGTTTTGAGTTCCATCGTTGCCACATGCGTGCACGTTCCTTCTTTCATTTCTTCTCTTCTTTTTCTCCAAGCTGGATCATCGAGGGATAAATTATCTACGGACGGAAAATTATTCGGCGAGAATCCGTTGTATCGTCAAACGGCTTAGTTCATTATCGATTTTTACACAAGAATACGGGTAAGATAAGGAGAACACGGCAGTCACAGGCGTGGATATTCACAGTTGCTATTAAAAGTCCTATGATGGGACTTCATTTTATTGCTCGAATCGAATAGAAGATCGGTCGTGTTAGAAAACGGTGTATGTAACTGCCGATGATTCAACGGTCCTGTTATCCGTTAGCGGGGTCCGAACCTCTTCCAGAGAGAGCGTTGAATGCTAGAATTCTCAGTTAGCTTACTTTACCCAGGAAACGCCGGAAACACGTACTTTAGAGTAGAGTCAACGTTCTTTTAACCCTTACGTGAGTGTTTACGTAAGTTAGACTTCGTTTTACTGCTCGAAATATCAAATATAAGATCACCCTGGTAACGCGAATGTTCGTGTAGAGATGTTAGCTCATAGGTCTCCATAAGCATCAATCTCCACATAGTGAGACTTGAATCGGCATTATTTACGATATTCGAAATCTAAATCTAGATTATATAACCCAAATACTATTGGATAAATGACTGCATATTATATATGACTGTTCATTACTCCTGATTATTTCATGATTTATGCCATCAAGGAGAACAGACGTAATTCTTGACCGGTTTTGAAGAACAAGGTATCATTTTAAAGACGAAATTTACGGCAAAATCTAAGAATTCGGGAAGGAATAAAAAAATAGGAATAAAAAAAATGAAAATCTCCTAGCGGCGACAAACAAGTTGTACCTCGTATGCACTACAACGTAGCTTTTACCCTACGACATTGAAAAAGAGGAGAGGAGGACGTTGGTACTTTTTCTTTTTTTTCTCTTTCTTAGTGGTTCAGAGAAAGGGTAACCGTAATTTAAAAATTCACTCTTACATTATCTTTCTATTTCTCCTTCTCTTGAATACCTTCAATCCATTTCAACCAAGTCATGTTTCATATGTAATTCACTCTGCCTAATCGATTGGTAATTACATGACATCGAATATCCATAGCCACCGTAAGAGCGCAACAGGAGGCAAAAGAGGCCAGAAAATTGAAAAGAGTTGCACAAAAAGAAGCGGAGGACATCACAGAAACTGTAGAAGATCTCATATATGGTCCAGGAATTGCAGATTAAAGGTTATATTTGATTTTAAGATGCTCACATTGCACTAAATTTTCTTTTACGTTTTTCTCGAAACTATATTTTTCAAACTGGTGTACACGATATCTTAAGATCTACTTAACCAATTTGGTTCAAATTGACAACACTTATTTTATATAAGATTCTATACAGTACGACGTAAGATTATTTTGATTGGGTGTCTTGTTCGAAAGTTATGAATTTTTTTAGCTGAAAATTTTGATAAAAAATAGATTTTTTTGTCAAACAGCTGCCATTTCTACAAAAGATTTTAAAAAATTTTTTCCTTGCGTCAAATTGTAGCTATAACCTTTCTAAATAAGACAAAATTTACTATTTATGTTTGAAATGATGCCTCATGGAGAAATCATTTACACCATGAGCAACGATTTTAAAAACATGGTCCTACTTATCGGCTTATATCTCCGCCATTTTTTATTTTTTTTTAATCGTTAATATTGCAAATTGTTCTTAAAACTGCAATACATATGTGTGAAATAAAGATTATATTATATACTTAATATCAGCGTCAAAAAAAGAAAATTCATTTTTATAACTACTTTTCCGAGTGCCAATGTGGCATAACCACTTAAAGCAATTCGACCTACCTCATTTTCAATCACCTATGAATTATCCACTTTCAATTTCGACCAAAATCGTGGTTGAGTGTTTTAGAGTCATCGCAGAACTTAAGTAATCAGTGAGTTTTTAAGTCCCTCCAATCACTCAATCACGTCGAGGAAGAAAGATTCGAGTCGGCAAGGGTGATTGGTTGTAAGTAATTAGTAGAAGAGCATTAAGTGACCACGAGTAAATTTCTTTGGAGATTCACTTGTAAATGTTGTTTTATTTTGGATTTATTATTTATTAGATCAGGATATGGTCTATTTGTTCAAACGTGTTTATAATTATTTGCAATTTGAATATTTCAATGCATTTTTAAATATGTTTCTCTCGCGAAAGTAGTAAAGAATCAGAATTAATGAGTTCTAATAACGAATGAGCAAAAAGACATTCGTGATGGATAGTCTTTGGAATACAAGCGAAATTGCAAGATTTTTTTTCTAATAATTAGAATAATCGCTTGTAAGAAGAAAAGTCCAAGGCATCTTCATTATATTTTTAAATAAAAATTAATTAAATATTTTGTCAATTTTGTTAGTGAAAGAAAAGTCTCAATAGAGTCATTATTTTTGACAGAGAAAAGTCAAGTAGAGTCATTGATGTGATTCATATAGAATCACAGTCGGTAGCCCTTAGAATAAATTCATAAAACATTTTCTCGCCAGCACCCCATCCCTTCCCTCCTCCAAAATTCGAGTTCTATATGAAAATAGTAGCAACGAAACGTATAAAATATGGCAATTGTGAAGACCATTGCAAGTGTATTGAATTGACGTACGCACAAAGCTGAACCGAGCACACAAGTAAGTGTAAAGATTTTCTTTCGGTATGACTATTTTCAAGATGCACCTCCCTTGTTATCAGTTTCCTATTTTAGCCTTTAAGCGGGATGTGTTTCAGGCGATGGTCCATGTTTCCTATTTTCTTTCCTTGCACTTCAACAATGATAAAAACCATTACAATTTTCTTTTGCTCATTTTTTTTCTTGTTTTTACGAAGAAGATAAAAAATGAATCCATTGGTTATTGAAATTAGAAAGTTATAGAATGTTAAAATCTAAACATGATTGGGACCAAGCTTAGGCCGGAAGTTGGGTAGTGAAAATATGACCGGACGTACTTAATAGAGACGATCTTCTGTATATTCAACAATAAATAAACCATTTCTATTTATTGAAACGCATAGCCATATACTAGTTTAAACAATTATTTTAGATTAATTATTCTAGAGTCTCTTGGGTGTGATTTATGGTTGGAACCCTTGGGTATGGGCCTTTTGGGCGGGTCTCTTTCTTTCATTTTCTCTTCTTTTCTTCTATACAGATAGGATAGAAGAACACCCGTGAACTCGTTGGGACTAGATCTACTGTAGACTACTATTTATTGGTCCAAATTTCAAATGGAACATCAGTCATGTAAAAATGTGGTCTATGAAGTTGCTATCCATAAACAGGGATTGATTCTCCTCCAGTTAGTGTTGGAACCTGAATTCTCGGTAAGTGACATGTTATTCCAGTATCGCGGATTTTAGGTTTTTAAACTCGTGCATGTGATTAATAGTCCTATCATGAATTTCGTTTTTTTGTCCGAAATTCGGAAAGCACGACCGGTCATGCTTAATAGTGGTGACTGCAGCTTCCGTATCGCCGCTACATTATATCTATAACGAATTACTGGGACAAGCACGACACCATTACAGAAGGATATAAATATGAAAGAATGAAAAGCGTGAGTTCTTAATCTACTCACACTTTCTCTTTTAACTTATACTAATCCGATCGTTATATTACGTACGAGTGGAATAAAACTTACGCAAGCTTATAGATTGGCACGATAGACGCATGTCAGTGACAGTGTTCCCTGCTTGCTCTTGTAGTTCATATTTTATCTATACCTGTCGCTGTAGTGACACACACTTCGAGTGAATGGTGATGAATTGCCTTAAGGGAGAGGAGGAAGACAAAGAAGAAGTCTCCTAAGGCTACATAAGGTTCGATCGCGTCGGTTGATGCCGAAATTATTTTGGTAAAAGACGTGGTAGAGGAAGAGGAGAGAGAGAAAGAGGGTTTCTAGTTTGCACAAGAGAATATTACAGATTCCTTTATCCTCACTCCTCTTGCTTCACGCTTTATTAATCTTCTTACTTCTTACTTTTTACAGTCGAATCTCAACGCGTAATAAGCTTCACTTAGTATTTTACTCTCGGGTACCTACGCTTTCTTTCGGACACCTTTCCTTTTACTCTGGAGCACGTTTCTTTGGCGCCTATTTGGGCTACGTTTCAAATATATATGTGATATCAAGAATTTTAAAGTTAAAATCTTTGTGCGTAAAATGTAAGCGAGTCAGCATGCATAAGTGTATCGTCTTTTATATCGGCCTAATTAGAAATTTTTCAAGGTTTTATTTCAGTGTGAATAAATATGTGTGTGTGTGTATACGTGTGCACAAGAATGAGGCTTGGATTCTCAAAAAAAAAGGACAGGATGGAAGGCAAACGTGACGATCGAAATAGCAATCCCAAAAAAGACACAAAACAACTAAGAAGCAAGTACAGAGGCTCGTCATTTTTCTGTATAGCTTTTGTTATTTTTTTGTCTTCAATAAATCTTTTATTTTATTAAAATCACCGATACCACATGTATGTATATTAGCTAATAAAAAAAGATAAAGAAATCCCGAAGAGAAATATACCAGAGAAAAATTGTACCGATCTGAGTCGAACCAAATGGAACCGACTTGAATCCGTTGCTTCTGTCGTGGTTTTAAACGAATTACGCCGTTCCACGAGTTTACGAAGACTTCAGAGTACGATGTTTCTTCATAAATTACAAGAAGTGTGAATCAGGAGAAGAACAAAAAGAGACGGAGAGAGAGAGAGAGAGAGAGAAATCATTTGGGAGAAGCAATCAAGAATCGTCGTCGACTTGGTGAACGTTCCGTAACTTCATCGATGTAAAACTCTACAAAATTCCTCGCGTTTCGCGATATTTCATGGAAGAAAGGAGAAAGAAAGAAAGGAGGAACGACGGGAGAAGAAATATTTGTTTCTCCTATTCGTCGATATCGGGCGCAGCTTTAAAGGCAACGTTTGCGCCTCGTCGTCTTTCCTCTCTCCTTTTCTCTTTTTTATTTTTCCCTCCTTTTGTCGTTTTCTTGGAAAAAGCAAAACCAAGAATAATATTTCGCAGTAATAAAAATCGTCATAAAACGAAACGAAAGAATATTTCATACCTCAAATCCGTTTCCACAAAGATATGATTTTGGTCCGACGAATTGATTGTTAATATTTCCAGAAATGTAAAATAGCATCTGATGTTGTTATAGTAGTCTCTAACAACTCGTTCCAGAATCGTGTGGATCTGTAAAACGACGCTAATTCTCTAATGTTATTTAAAGAATATCCCCGTACGCGAAAGTTATCGTAAAACAAGACGAAAGAATCTTTCAAATCTTAAATCCGTTTCAACGAAGATTTGACTCTTATGTATTTAGATCCTCTGAATCGATTAGTAGTATTTCCAGGAAAGTAGTACAACTTCTGAGGGAGTTACAGCGATCTTTATCGACTTGTTCCTGAATTACGCGAGTCAGTGTTAGTCGCGAAACAACTCTAATTTCCCATTGCAATTCAAATATTCTTGCGTGAACGTTATATTCTTGTTATTCTCGTAAAACTGCATCGATACAACCCCATTTCAGTAAAGTCGGACGAGATTTAACTTTTCATGTTTTCGATCAACGTCCAAGTACATAAAAGTCGTCGTATAGCGAAACAAAAAAATCTTTGAAACCTTAAATTCGTTTCAACCGAAACTTGATTCTTATGTATTTCGATCAGGTGAATCGTTTAGTAATATTTCCAGCACTGTAGTAAAACTTTATAAAATTTTATAAAATCAGTAACAAAATAATAATACCGAATTCTACATTCTGCAAAATCTGTAACCAAATAATAATTCCGTATGCTGCATTTAATAAAATCAATGATCAGTTAATCAGTCTATGTTCAACTGTGATGCAATTCGATTTATGCCAAATTTTGTTGTGTCCTGACTATTGAAAAGAGGTGAAATGATAGCACGGGAAGATAACAACGGTATTGTGGTGCTAAAATGGAGAGATGTTCGCGATGTTATAAAATAAGACATGAAATAAAAAGGAGCGCTGCATAAGATATATAGGAGTGCAAAAGGTTAAGCTCAATCTTTAGTAAACACTTTAAAATTGATCATTTTGAATTACGCCACAGGACATAACATTTATATAGTGAAATAAATCATACCTTTTTAATTACACTATATAACAATTTAATAATATAAAAAAAAACTTAAATATAATAAAACAAACAATAATACTTATAATAATATAAAAAAACCTTATAAGTATTATTGTATATTGAGGAAGAATAATAATTCGCAAGAGTAGAACTTAAACTCGATAAGTGATTTTAGTGAGTAATACGTGTTAATAATTCGGTGATACAAACCGAAATTTGAACAAATAAAAGATTAGTTTTATTTGTACAAGCAAAAGATATTTGTAAAGCTCGATAATATTTATTAAACGGATACAGAGAAAATGCAGATACAGTGAGAAAGAGATTAAAGCAGAGAGGATGTTGCTTGAGAGGATGCGACTCACAAACGTTCCAAAATATTTGTGTATTTTTTTAAGAAAGTTTGTAATGCTGTTAACTGTACATAAGTTGTTCTTTTTTTTATTATTAAAGTACGTTTACGTTTACACACATAGTTACGCGTAATAATTTTGAGAGTTCGTCTGGGATACAATTTCATTTTTTTTTTTTTTTTTTATCAAGACACGATTTCACGGAGAAGACAGGAAATGCGGCAAGCGGAAAAAGGAAGGGAGAAGGAGATACAGAGGCTCACTCTCCTTACCCAAGAGTTCCGGGATGAACTCAAACAATAGCGAAAGGAACTCGAAATGAAGAAGAGGCATCGAAAGGAAAAAAGCATCAAATAATGCATCGAAAAACAAGAGCTATGAGATGCACAATAAATCATCGAAGTCCGATAGCGATACTGTAATAAATAGTACTTGTGCTAGAAAAAAGAAAAGATCGGAGAAGGAACACAAAAAACAAATTGTTGAACGTAGAAGGAAAGATGAAGAGCATGGAAAAAAGGGGAGCGTCCTTGAAAGAAACTTGTCAGGAGACGAAAACGGAAACATGGCATACACTGGAAGAAGAGACAACTTCGTGACTACTTATTTACTAGCACTGTGATCGCTATTTAGACGCGATTTAGGGCTTTTACATAAACGCCAGAGTAGAAGCAGATACCTGCCGTCAGTGATTAGCATCAATGCAGCTAATCCAACAAACGTAGAAGAAAGAAGTAACGAATCGACAGATATAGATGGAGGAAAGGGTGGTCAGTATCAGAAAGGCACGAAATAGAAAACCCCAAGAGAAGAAGGGAACTGGAAAGACTTTAGAACAAGGATTAACTATACTACACAAAAAGAGACGCTCAAGAAAGGAAAAGATACGTCTATGCAAACTTCTCATGGAGAAACGATGAATGCAGATAGAAGAAAAAAGACACAAGCTATTGATTTCTCTCTTTGACGATAGCAAAGAGAGAAAGCTTTTTTTCCTTTCTAGCTAATAGAAAGGAAAAAAAGCGGCAGAAATAGAGGAAATAAAGAAAATAAAAACGGAAGTCAAAACATGAAAATACATTAACAAAGAAAGAAAGAAATAAAAAGGAGTGAACAAATCTATTACCGAAAATAAATGGTGAGCTCATTTTATTAACATTCTATGAGAATTAGAGAGAAAACCAAAGACTCTTCTCAAGTCCAAACAAACAGTCCCAGCATCAGGAAAGATATAGAATCTGAGCGAAGAAGAGTTTGAAACACAAATAAAGAAATTGAAAAAAAAACAAAGCCGCAGTTCTGAATGGAATAAAGAATAAAGCTAGGATGTACTAGGGTGAAGTAACGTACAGATTTACGGAAATAATCAAGAAGGTGTAGAGGAACAGGAGTCTCCTCTCAAATTGAAGGCTACGAATAATAACAGCCCCTATATATAAGAAAGATGACAGGGAGAAAGCATATAATTATATGCTTAGAGCCCTACGGGGCGATCCTAACCAATCGGTTCGCAAGGAAATAAAACAGTTGGAAATCCTTCTAGAACCCCAAACCGGATTCAAATTAGGGGGTAGCGCTATTGACAATGTCTACATCCTGAACTACCGCCTGTAAGTAACTCCGTACTGTCAGTAAGAGAGTTAAAAAAGAAAAGGGGAAAGTATTCGCCTTAAAGTCGTACTCGATACAATTAATAGAGATAAACTATAAAAAATAATTATATAAAAATAAACCTAGAAGAAGCATTGAGGTAAAGACAAGCTTGAAGTTTGGCCATGGGAAAACATAAATTTTAGTCTCTAATGTATACCAATGCTGCTTTCAAAAATCTGGAATAGTTGAAGCAGATGCTGACAAAATTTGAAAGGTACCTGAAGAAGAAAAGGACGATATCGGTCATACGACAAATCGGATTTTTCTACATTAGGTGACATTTAATTAGAATAGTGGATAAGGTGATATGTTATTGGAGTTACTAGATGGACATCTGAAATAACAAAAGTAGGAAGGCAATGACTTAAAAGATTTATTTTAATTCTACTATAATATTAAAAGCAATCCAAAAAGATCTATAAATAATAGTAATAAATATAAACTCTTATTGTGTATGAATATATATGTACATGCGCGTATATGAATTAACAACATGGATCGCCTTCAGTTCTTATATATTGTATGCTAGGTCATCATCTCTTTACGCCAAAGGTACTTTAAGTGATAGACAGAAGAGAAGATTTAGAAAAGAAAAAACTATTGCCAAGAAGAGACGAGGATATGAGTCCCGGGTTTGTTTCTGATTGATGTCCAGTTAGGAAACGAGGAACACGAAAGATTTTAACACAGAAATACAAGACGAAGTGTCATCGAGATGTCCAGATGTTGAAATCTTGGAACGAGAGAAGATGTGGAGAAGCTCGCTTGTCGGGAGACAATTTTAACATTACAACTACCGCACCAGTCAAAATGACTGGTTTTACAATTTCATTATAAAATTCCTATTTCATGTTACATTTTTTTTCTAAATGATGCAATGACTTTTGCAGTGTTAAGTAAAGGTTGTATAAAATGAATTTTATTTTTAAATAACTTACACAGAATTCGAGTAATTTTTTGTTCTACCTACTTCTACCAACATCAATCAAAATAACTGGTCTTAAAAAAAAAGGTACAAACGCAGAATATTTATTGTATTTATTAAATTATTACTATCTTATAAAAAATATTTAAGGTTATGGAATTACAACTATTTAATGCCAACTATAAAAAATACAATATAATTATGATAATAACATATATAATAATATAGTTAGTAAAGTTATTATAATAACATATCATAACATAGTTATGATAATAACATATATACTAATATAGTTAGATATATAGTTAGTAAAGTTTACCATTTTTACAGAGAAAAATGTTAAAAATCTATTATATAATTTCAAAAATATTAAAAGTTACATTTTAATATTTAAAGTACATTTTATTAAATAAAAATAGTTAAACCATATAAATAATACACATTTGTCAAAAAAAAGGAAGTGTTCTCTTCACTGTTTGTAAGTCACATATGCCCTTAATAGCTAAATTCTACCATACCTTAAGGTAGAGATTTCCAAAATGTATGTCACTTTAAATATTAAAACCTGAATTGGTTTACATGTTCATTAGGAGTGTTAATTTGAAGATAAGATCCGTTCCCGAAAGTGGGTCTTGGCCCATAAAAGTTTGGGAAATCCTATCTTAGGGAATGTAGTTATTCACAGTCTATTATAATATTACGAAAATGCTGAGTAATGCATACTTTCAGACATGAAAATCGATATTTACATAAAGAAAATTATAGTGTTTATAACACTACAAAAAATAAATATTATTATTTATTTTGTAAATAATATTAACTTTTTCTCATGTTAAATATATGTAGTAAGAAATACGAGGCACGAAACATTTTATGCGCATGTACATATATACATATATATAACGTATTGTTCCGAATGTTATGAATAATGGTCAGAGTGAATAAGATATTTTCAGATGCGTAGGATTTATTTACAAATTACTATAAACGGTTGTCTTAAGCGGAAGCCCGGTTGGAAAAGAAATGTCGCGCAAATTCTCCAAACTGAATAGATTATCAAGAAGTTGAATTGCATATCGTTGTTAATAATTTTAAGAAAATTCTATTAACGTTTCTTCGCGAGTATAACAATTTATATATAAAAAATATGAAAGTAATTTATTATAAAATAGTAGAGTATTATTTTACGTTTCAAATAATAAAATGTGCAAAATTATTCCTACTTATGATTATTATCATCATGATGACGGCTAATTATCAGTCACAGAATAATTCTAGAAAAAATACAAAAATTAGATATGATATAAGAGCATTTTCCAAATGAAATAAAAACCATTCTTACTTTTCTTGCAATGTCCATAAGTGTTGCTGCCATTGTAGAACCAGTTTGTTGTACCATATGATAAAAGTAACTATTATTTTGTAATAAAACGTAAGGATGATCAAATTCCTAAACAAAAGATAGTTAAAAGAAAAAGTAACAAAATGAGTATTAAATTTCACATTGACGTTATTTGGATACTTACCACCAAATGGCCAGCATCCATCACGAGTATCTTATCACTATCTATAATCGTATTTAATCTGTGTGCTATCGTAAGAACTGAGCAATCTTTAAATTTATTTCTAACGGTTTGCTGAATCAGCAAGTCCGTACGAAGATCAACGTTTGCTGTTGCTTCGTCCAGAACGATAATTCTGTTATTTCTAATAATAGCACGAGCCAAACACAATAATTGACGTTGTCCAACGCTGAAATTCATTCCTCCTTCGAATATTCTAGAATTTAATCCAGCAGCCATCTCTTCGATTATTTCTCTTAACTCGACTTCCTGTAATGCTTGCCAGAGTGCATGATCAGAATATTCTTCGAATGGATCCAAGTTACGTCGAAGACTACCACTGAAAAGAATTGGTTCTTGAGGAATAATACTGATTTTTGAACGAAAATCATGCAAACTTATCGAGCTGGTAGGTATATCGTCAATACAAATTTCCCCTTCTATATTAAATAATCGGAAGAGGGCATTAATTATAGACGATTTCCCAGAACCAGTACGACCAACGATACCAATCTTCTCTCTTGGTGTTATCGTGAAAGTTATATCCTTCAAAATATACGGTTCCATCGGTCCGTACTTTAGTTTCACATTTTTAAATTCGATGAGGCCGCACTTGGGCCAATCTTTCGGTGGCTTACATTTCGGATTATTATCCAACATAGGTTCTTCCTCCAAATGACTATACTCAAGAATTCTCTCGGTCGAAGTCATTAAATTTTCCACCTCAACCGATTGTCTCACACCCCATTGTAAAAAGTCAATAAGTGTAGTAATTTGCGTGATCACCAGTCCAACATCACTGACTGCAGTATCTTTCAGGAGAAGAAAGAATGCGATTATGATCGCATGGTAAATCAAAGAAACTAATTCAATATAAATGCCAAAAGCTCGTGAAGCTGAGATGAAGATAAACCAAGCGGAAGAATGAAGATCTTGATGATTATCGAACTCGCTGATGAGAATTTCCTCAGCATTTAATGCTCTGATTGTCGCTAGACCTTGAAGCGTTGCACTTACATGATCAAATACTGGTGATCGAGCTTTCACAAAAACAAGATGATAAATAACTAGTTAATGAGAAAATTTAACATTACCATTACATTAAATCTACTCACTTATTCCTTCCAATCGTTTAACGCTACGACTGGTTGCCATATAAAATTTTCTTAGAAAATATATAATTAAGGTAATAAACACAACAGGTATCAGCAGCCAAGGATTTACGCTTCCTACTATCGTTATTACTGCTGTTAATTCAAGACTAATCATTATAATATCAAACATACAAATAGGCATTCTTGTATCAAGGGCACCAGTATCTTTGGAAAATCTAAAAGAAAGATAGAAATTTGTTGATGTCGAAAAAGAATATTTAATAAATTCACCTGTTCAAAATACGACCAAGCGGATTGTTATTGAAGAAATACATGCTCGTGCGTACAATGCTACGAAACATGCTGGCGTGTAAATTTCTGGAAGACCGCATGCAGACTTCATAGAAAGAAAACATTTGTAGAAAGGCTGATGCAGCTGTTAATGCAGTAAGCCCACTATAGATGTAAATTACTTCCATGCGATTAAGCGGTCCTTTCCATTTGAACAGAACCGTATCATTTTCTGAAATGATCCAGGAAGTTTCCTCGATGTTGACCCAATAAGCTACAAAATAATCGCCACCGCTGGCTGCCATTTGGTAGAAAACAAAAAGTGTAACCATTAATAGCAACAACAAGGCACTTCTACTCTCTTTAAAATAGGAGACGTAAACCTTAGCAGACATATGACCAATCGTTCTTATCTCTGCCACATCAACAGGCGCCGATATTTCGTTTATATGTTTACTTGCTGTGCTTCCCAAATTGTCGATCTTCCTTTTACATATACATTCTTCGTTCTTTTCCAATTTCGTTTCCCTTTCCTCAATCACAAACTTGTTAAAGTCCATTCCAGAAGCTTCAAGAGTATTAAAATCACTTTTGGTCTGAACCGAGCCGTTGTGCATCACGATTACTTGATTGGCACATCTTAGAAATTGTAACTGATGAGTCACTAAAATTCTAGTTTTATTTTTCAGATATCCACATATGCAATCTTCAACGATACGTTTCCCTACTCGAGCGTCCACAGCCGAAAGTGGATCGTCCAATAAATAAACGTCCGCATCGGCATAGACTGCTCTAGCAAGATTGATACGAGCACGTTGACCACCGCTCAAACTTATTCCTTTTTCACCAACGACCGTTCTATCACCGTGAAGAAATGAAGCAATATCCTCGGTCAATTGGCAGACTTGAATAGTTTGCTCGTAACGAAATTTATCCATACTACGACCAAAGAGTATGTTTTGTCTAATCGATGAAGCAAAAATCCATGGCTGTTGACTAACATAAGCTATCTTTCCACTAATTTTCAGAGAACCTTCCTTCAATGGTAATTCTTGAAGTATCACTTGTAGTAAACTGCTTTTGCCAGAGCCTATCTTCCCCACGATTGCTACTAGGCTACCAGGTTCAATTGATATATTTACGCTGCTCAGAGTATCCTCCTTGCTCTCATCACTCCAGTTTGCTGTTACGTTCTTCAATACCACTTCATGTGATTCAATCTCCTGAGGCTTTTCCTCGCTTTTATTAATCTCTGCATGCATCATGAATCTTTCAATACGACGCATCGATGCTAAACCTTCGACCAACAGATGGATACCTATGATCAAACGATATTGTAGATTCATAAGATATTTTCCTTCCTTATTTTGATAAAAATAACAAATGTCCTTACTCAACGGAAATCCAATAGTCATGGAGCTTCGAACAACGTTGAAAAACGACGTTATCATGAAAACTTTCTCTGCAGTAATGTAATTACCAGTAACAACGTACGTCAGAATCGAAATGAATAGACAGATTCGTGGTACATAAGAGTCGAATGTCATTCCAATCTGCTGCACAATTGAGTATTTCTTTATTGTGTTTATTTCTTTCCTAAAAAAGAAAAAACGATTTACGATATTAAACAATATTAAGATATAATTAAAAGAAATATTTTACTAGCTTTGATGAGTACTTTCATATACTTTGATATACATATATATGTATATAACATTATTTAAGATAAACGATATATAACTATGACATTCATTTCTTACTTCCTGTTTTTCTCGACGATTTGTGAAAAAGGTATTTCCCAGGCATACATTTTTATAATCTGTACACCAGCAATTAGTTCGTTCATTAGACGCAATCTTTCGTCTGTTCTTTGGGCAGATAATAGCATTAGCTTTGCTGCTTTTTTACCTATATACCCTAAAATTATTAAACAAAGGTCATTTCCTTCAATATGATCATTCTCTAAGTATCTAAAAGAAAAATATACACACCTTGAAGGGGAATAAAAAACAGAAACAGGACTAAACCTGCAACTGGTGCTGGTCCTAATTGCCAATAGAGAATATAAGCAATAATTAATGTTTGGATTGGACCAATCCACATATAATGAATACTTTGTGTTATATAATCTAATCTGCTAGCATCATTACTCATAAGATTAATTATCTGAAAAAGTCAATATATTTTGTGACAATGATATTGCATTCTCCAAGTCTTATAAATTATTATTTTGCTTAGTAGTATGAAAACAAGACATAGGTGTTATTGTTGTTGTTTTTGTCGTCGTTCATTCAGTTTTTAAATAAATTATTATCCTATTTTATCTCTAATTAAGTAAATTAGCAGAAAAAATATCAATACTTCTTACTTGCCCAGCCGATGTTCCATCTTCAAAAACCGAGTTGGACAATCTGAGCATCTTTCTATAAATCAAAGTGCAACAGGCTACTTTCATTTTCATTCCAAAGTGCATCAAGTCTTGCAAAGTTAAATGAAAAATGAAACAATCCATGAAGGGAAGTAAGATGAATGCAACAGCATAGTAATATATTTCTGGATCTAGTTCTTTTTTCTTTGTGCTCAAGAGATGTAACAGATGTCTCAGTATCAATGGTTGGGCAATTCTGAAATGTTGACATTAGTATCATTGATATAAGAAAATAAAGAAAAAATTCATTTTTAACTTGCCAAGATTAACATCTTTAACATCTCACTTTTTTTCTTAAAAGAGTTTCTTCTCCTCCTTTTCTTAACTTTAGAAGAAAAAAAACAGATTGCACAAAACAGTAATATGAGATTACTTGACATATATTAATCTGTCTTACCTGCTAATAAACTCTATGAATGCTAAAGCAATACCAATCAACATGATACGTCTTCCAAAACATTTTGTCAATACTTTATACAATCGTGGCACAGATCCATCCTTTTTTGATCTACACTTTCTCTCTTCATCTTCCCAAATTTTAACAATACAATCTCCTAACAGATTACTTTGATGCTCTTTCAATGGTGAATATAGATCAGTCTCTTGTAACTCTCTTTTATACCCAAGTAGAAAAGTCTTAAATATCCACCTGAAACACAATTTGTGTTTTGTATTAATAATAACTAATAAAAATAACTATTACAATAATAATTAGTAAAATTAATACTATTCATAACACGAATAGTATATATATAACTATATACATATACTATATATATTATAATTTAATAACATGATAGAAAAAATCTGAATTTTACATACAAGTTTCTTCAAGTTTTTCTGCTTTACTTAAAATATCATTTATACGTTCTATCATATTTCGATTAGGCATTTTTGTTAATTCATACAACTACTTTTTTTATTAAACTATTTAATTCATGTATATCTTTTAATTGTTTTCATGCATATCTTAACATTTTGCTCTTCTTGATCACATTGAATTGGTTCTTTGATATAAATAATAGAATTTTGTCAATACTTGTCCATTGATGTTGGTTTTGTTAGTTTTTAATTATAATTCCATTGTAGTATTATTCCATAGATCATATCCATATACTTTTCTCATCTGTAATTTTCTTGATTCATAATCGGATTTGTTTAATTTCTCAATAACTTGAGTGTTTCCCATAAAGCTAATATTTAGAGATTAATTTTCTTATTTCATTTACACCATTTGATTAACTTCTGATATTTTTGAATTTTAAATTCTTTGAAGACCACAAATTATTAGAAGGTTTAGTAAACAACACAAGTAAGACACAATGTGATATATTATAAGCACTTATTACATTAATTAAAGACTACTTGAGAACACACCACATACTTCCATGTTCTGGTGAAAGAAGCTCAACAAATAAAAAAAAAAAAGAAAAATAAAAGCAGCATTTATTCCAGAAAATGTGAGGATATACTGATCACTTCCACAGTAAATACAATTCCTGACAAATACTAATTTAAATATTTGAATAAAAAATGTATATATTATTTAGATTTCAATTAATTATTATTAGTTTATAAAAGTCATTTACAAATTTCCTTTTAGTAGCATACTTTTCTAGATATTATAGTATATAAATATTATAATATTTTTCTACTAAACTAATTCGTTTAATTACCAATTCAGATCTTTAGATCAAAAAACTTTAATACAGGGTATATATAAACTAATATTTAATACCAGTTATTATTACTAATTATAAAGTGTAATAATTTCAGTTTATTTAGTTTTTATATTCATAATTTAATAGTTCATGATAACCAATGATTGAAACATAATTAATAGTAATTAATACTAATAATTTGCCAAAAGAAATATTCTTTTCAAAGGGATAATAAAACTGAACGAATCTTTTTTTACTCACTTGAACGTAATGATGGAGAGAAAACCAGCTTGTTCTCGTGGATTTTTTACTTCACTTCTCTCATTCTTGTCCATGATAAAATATCTTTAATCGAGCTCGTTCTCTGTTTATTCTTGCACGATCTATCTGTTATCAGAAAAGCAAAATAATGTGTGAATACAACTGAAAGCAGGAAAGATTTTATTTGTCAAATATATATATATCTTTCGGAACTTGAAATGTCATTGTAACATTATCTCGATCTCTTGATTACTTTCGTTATCTTGTATTCATCGATAAATTATCATTTTTTTCGTTAGTTGATAGCACGAAAACGGTTACAAAAATTCTCGTAAGTTTTTTCTAATAATTGCTTTAAGTTGTAATATGAAGAAAGACAAATCGTATCTTTCGTATATACTAAAAAAATGTTATTTCGCTTAAAGCAACAGTATCGCTGGTATAATACGTAAGCAAATATGGATTGCGTCACATAATGAAATGTTATGTAATTTGTCGGTATTTTACCAAAAAATAATATAACTGTTTAATATACAAGAATAAACTATTAAAAGTATCGTTACGAACATTTCTAATAAAGTTGACCTTAGGAATGAATCATTGTTTCTACAATCAGAGAAAACAAAATTTGACATAGAAGTACGAAGCACTCATAAGTACCCTTCTGTATATATATTGTAATTTGATATATATACAGAATTTACGTTTAAGTTGTTCATCACTCATTGGTTTTATAATGGTTTATACCAACAATAAGTCCAGAGGTAATACTTGACTAATTTTGGTGAATAAGGTCTCAATTTAAAGATAAAGGTTTAAGTGAGGTCATAGCTTCTTCGTATTTTTGAAAAGGTTATATTCTCTTTGATAAAAATCGTGTTAAAAAATAGAGTTATCTTCGAGAATAATTTATGCATAAAAATACACCTATTTCAAAAAAGCTGTTTCCTCCTTTAAATCTTCATTTTTAAAATGAGACGTAGTTCATCAACAACGGTAACATTACGTCTAGATTCATTGTTGACATAAATGTTACTTTCGACATCTCACGTGCAAAATAAGTTTCGTATATTAGATTTAAAAGACGCCCCTTCATAATAAATAAAGGAGATAAATGAATATAATCAACTAATTCATTCTTTTTGCAATTACATTTAAATTCTAATTAAAATTTAAGATCAAGAATTTAATCACTTATCAATTTGAAATGCTCATTATCACTTTTATATTTATTTTTATATACTATTGTTTTGTAGATATATTTATATATACACATAGGTAATAAATCGATTCTCTTGACATACAAGCCAAAGGGTCAAATCGTTTACTAAAGATATTTAAATAGTTTATCAATGGGTGTCTAGAATTAGAATAATAGAAACAATATCTATAGTTGAAACCTATTATACATTTACTAAATTTTAAAAAGATCTATTTTTAACACTTCAAAATTCTTGGAATATAGCTATAAAACTATATATTCTAAACTGTATTCTAAGCTATATATTGAAAGCGATTAGAAATGTGTAATGTTTTTATATTATCTCTTACATTGGAAGCCAAAATTTGGTAGTTCTTCTGCCCTTGATAATTTCCTTGATTATTTGTTAAAATAAACTTACTCTATTCAATCTCATATTTATTTTCTTAACTAATGGTTGACGTACGTTTTGCTGTGATATGTACTAGATAAGACACAAGGCCATTACAATTTTATTTGACGACAAATACATATGAATTATATAAATTTAGGATTAAAAACATAATTTTGTTGATTATTTTGCCAATATTAATAATTATTGAAGATATATATACTTATATATTATTTTTATAGAAATAAAAATGAGTTGGTTTCCACACTATGAGGTAAAACTCCCAACGTTATGTCTTTTGTGATTTTTACTGTAGAATTAATCGCAAATTTATATACTAATTATTATGTGTATCAATTATATTTATTATTCTCTATGCATTTGTGTTATGCATTATATCTACCGAATCACTATGAACCCCAGCAACATCAAAAAAATATATAAATATGAGAAACTGAAAATTGTGAGTTAACCCTATTAACACTACCTACTCTAACCCACACTAACCCAATTGTTACATTACGCGTGAAAAGGGTATAATCTACACAAGCTTATACGCCAATACGATAGACACAGTAGAAACATTGTTCTCTTGCTCCTGTATAGTTCATATCACATTTGTCATGGTTTTGTTGCTATTATCACATATGCTTTGAACGAAAAGTAATAAACAGCCTTATAAAATGCTTTTCAAATGTTTATTGTTCAAGATAATGCGAAATACTATTTAAGAGATTCTTATAGAGAGATACTTTTAGATAATATAGAATTTAGAGAATATTTTTTTTTCATTTTATCACCCAATGGAATTCTATATCTTTCTGTTCATTTAAGTGATTGTTATCCCACATAATTTATATTATGATTACGTAAAAAATATTGTTCGATATTTGTCAATTCATTTACTTAATGACATACAAATGTTAGTTAATAGATATCTATCAGTATGAAAAGAATATAGCCTTTGAAGATTTACAACTCGATATTTTATTTTCCATTCATATATATAGTAGTTCACTGTACCGATGATTTAACCAATTACTCAAAGAATATTGATCTTGTTAAGAAAAACATTATAGAAAACATGAATACATTAAACTTTCATAAAGATCAGAATCTGTAAACTACTCAACATACTCCTTAAAAATTTTAAATCTTTTTTTGTTTGATAAACATAAAAAAGGATTTTAAAACTAGAAGTTACAAAAATGGTACAAATATGTTGACCTTATCGATTACAATACACTATACGCTGTGATAGCATAACCTTGTAAAGATGTTACTTTAATAATAAATTTCTTAAGATCGTTGGTAGCGAATATACAAATTCATTTTTAGTAATTATTTTTTAAACTTTAAAACTATCACTAAAAAAATAACTTTGTTAATGTTGTCAGGATGGTACTTCAAAATTATATTATCTTGTTGTTAAAAAACAGTAAGAAAAACAAATACGATAAAAAGGGATTTTATTAATTTAATGTCGAATGAAAATAATAAAAATTAATGTTTACAATTACAAATGTAAATTTATTTCGCGCTCGTAATCGATATATTATCATTTATTTTACAAACTAATGAGAGAAAGACAGAGAAAGAAATGCAATTTAAATCTTCTACTTTATTTTTACTTATAGCACCCAATATCTACAGCGTAAATTTATTGATAGATATTCCATCATTACGTACATTTGCAATCCTCAATATCAATAAAAAAAAAAAATCACATCGATGTTATCATGAGTAATAGCAAATGCTATCAAAAGTTTCTATCGTATTATTTAATATTAAAAATATACGTAAAGATATCTTCATAAACAAGAACTTCAATAAACCTCTGGCTGAATAGTAATGTAATTGAATAATCCTAGCAACAAACTATCTCTCGACAAAAATCATTAACCACATATGACGATATTCATTAGGTTGACCCCTCCATTTCTGTTTTCTATCTTAAACCGGTAGTCTTTTCTAAGAAAGTTAAATTACCACTTTACAGAAATAGATGAGGATATAAATGGCAATTTTACGAAAAATTAGCACTGATGAATATAATTGTTTCTCATTCGACTAGTTAAGACGCAAAATCTAAAAGTACAAAGCAATTCAAAGAGTATGAAGATATAAGAAGCATTAATGACTTAAATTACATCGGTCAATGAATATAACAGATTCTAAAAGTTTACTTACTTGAACACAGAATAAATGAAATCTGTGAGAAAAACACTACTACAGATGTGATAGAAATAATCATTATTCCAGGCAATGTCCTAAAAGGAAAAATATTCCTTCTTCTAATGTTTAGTAAGATGTTAAACATATTGCTGATTTCAATTTATATGACAAAAAGAAAAAAATCAAAGAATTTATGGACTCAATTTAAGATTCAGCAAATATTAGAAAAACTTTTGATGAAATCTATAAGTATGTAAATAAGAAACATTAAAATAATATCTTTGGGATTGTTATTATATCAATTTATCTATTGAAAAAATGTCGTTTATTTTATGGAAAAACACGAGAAAATTAACGGATAAAAAATACATTTTCATAAATTTACCTGATAATTTACATATAGAAATGAAAAAGATAATCGATTGTTCCTTTTTATTAAAAGAGATTCCTCTACTTGATGTAAAACGTATATTCATATTTCAAGAAAATACGTTTTCTTGCTATAACTTTTTATAGAAATGATATTATGTTTAGCATACATTTATTCCTTTCTTTTCCCATGATTAATATTTTCCTTGTTGAAAATTAGACATGTGTAGCCTCTAAAGACTGACTTGAGACAGAAAATAAACCGATGTCTTGTGAGTATTTACCAAATCCTCGCTATACTATTTTGAACTTCAGAGCAACCATACATTCGCCTAATACCCCCCGAAACATAAACAGTTTAGAAGATCTCCAATATATTCGATTATAAATATGTATTTAAATAATTTCTTCGAAACTTACGTCAACGAACCTCGCTTCGTAATCCAAAAAATTTCTTGTTAAATATCAAACTAATACGAATCTTAGACATTAATATTTTTATCTAATAGAAGGAGAAGATAGAAGCAAATCTTTTACCCTGTACTAGTTCCTTATATGATAAACTAGGTACAGCTGAAGAGAAAGAAGTTAGAAAAAATCAATTAAAAAAACGTAACAGTATTCATTATATTGTAAACCTAATTACTAATGAGTTAATAAGTCTGTTATTAGCTTTTAAATCTGTATTCTGCATTCTGTGAAACCGATAACTAATTCATAAATCTGTATTCTATGAGATTGATAATTAGTTAATAAGTCTGTGTACCGTATTTGAGAAAACGGTAATAAACTAATAAAATTATACAAAAGTCAGTAAATCTATAATAAGTTGAACGGTCCGTAGTCTCTCATAACTTTCACTGGATGTTCTTTGCCTATTATTGAGACTCAAATCCATACTTGAATCAACCACTCCTATTAACATTAACCATACCGGCATTTCATATATACTTAGTCTTACTGTAACCGGTCATAGGGGCAGTGTTTACTTTACTTAGAAATATATGAAGGATGGTTTTAATTTTTTAATTGCATTTTTTGCATATGATAGGATTCTCCTTCATACATCTACTGCAGATAAATTTTTTTCAAATCCTAAAAGTTTTAGTTTTTATTTTTTTTTTTGCAATATCGTATCTAGCATGTTTTTCGCGAATGCGAAATATTACATTAACCACTTGATGTTCCTTGTACGTTTTCCTTTTCTTCTTGGAGAAATTCGTGATAATTTCGGCAAGCTCTTCTGCTATTTGTAGTAGAAATTGTTGTCTGGATATATTTTGTCTACTTGTTTCCTTACAAAGGATCCATGCATTGATACTGGCCAAATCAAGGATGTTGAAAAAAACTTGCACAAGCCATCTATAGGATTTTAATTTGACGCTGTACTTTCTTGCCATTAGATCAGTGACATCGACGCCAAATTTGGTTTTATTATAATATGCAACTGTCTCAGGTATTCGCTTTCTGTCGTTATTGATTTTTATACTTTTATACTTCAAACTTACTATTGTAACTTTTGTGCTTGGTTTGGATATATAAATTGTTATAATACAATTATTTGATTTATAAAGTACTGTTGAGAAACGTTCTATTTTGTCTTTTGCTGACCTCGCCAGCTTGGGCAATTCTCTTCTGTTATTCCAAATAGTCCTAAGTAATGTTATTCATTTTGTCAATAATTTGGTTGCCAAAGGTGCGCTTGTGAAAAAGTTGTCTGTCGTAACATATCTCAAATTTTGAAACGGTATTGACAACGGTCTGGTTTCTTCTTTTCCCAAATATAGAGAGCCATTTACTTGATATGTATTGTGTAAATTTACATCTCACTTTTTAAGGGATAGTTGCTCATCAACAGTCAAATTCAGTAGATCTGAGTAGAAAAAAAGTAAAAAAAAAAAAAGCCAAAGGTGAAAAAGTGATTAATCAAAGAAACTAAAAATTTACAGCAAGTTGATGATGAATAGAAAACATAACAATACATGTAAAATTCATAATTAAATTTAAAACTGGTCATTTGACAGAGCCTGGTACGGTTAGTATTAAAGGTAAACAACTTGAAATCTTTATTTTTAATACTCTTTTCTCCGCTTTGTTCGTTTTCCATTCTATTTACCCATGAGAACTTCTCCTATTTTATCCTACCCTATTGTATCCTATGTTTCTTTTTCTGTCGCTCAGCAGCGAATTAACATTCCTTAAGATCAATTCTCAGTAAAGTAAAGGTTCCACGAACAAAAACCAATTAAACATTAAAAAATATATAAATTTATACGATTCGTAAAGAAGATTAAATCCTCGGATGATCTGAACTAGGATTTGAATCTGAGTCTTTCTTTCGCTCTCTGGGCAACTGCTTTAGATCATTATTGTAAACTATCCAAGCCCTTAGGCCACCCTTCCCACAAATGCCTACTTTATTAAAAATTGAGATTTTCGTCCACATATATTGTTATTTATTATTGCTTATATTTGTAATATAATTGAAATAATAGAGTTAAACCTATGTTTGGTTAAAGTTATAGTAATGGTAGTAAAATAATAAGAAATATAAATATAAATATAAATATAGAAATATATACGTGGGAGCATGTGTTGGGAGAATGTAGGATAAAGGAGGATGGGGAGAGTTGGTGGGGGAAAATGAGGGAGGTGTTGGGGCAAGGAGGGGAAGGTGAGTGGTGGATGAGGGAGCTGGAAAAAAAGAGAGGGGAGGAAAGGATGAGGGAGAACGGGGGAAGGGAAGAATGGGAGTGTGAATCGGAAAGGAGGTGAATGTCTGTTGTGTGTGGAACCGGAAGCCCATGGTCAGGGAACTAGAGCTCTCTCTCTCTCTCTAGGGTAGTAAATTTAGTTTAGCAATAAAATTATTAGTTGTTAAATTAGGTTAAGTTGTTATTTGATTAATAGATTATATTAAGTTGACTAGTAAGTAAGATAAATGTAAGTTAGTTATACGGTAGATTTAGATAAATGTAAGTGGATGTAAATATGGGCATGGGTGTGAAGGCTAGGGGGAGTGAGGAGGAGATTGTAAAAGAATTGTAAGAGGTTTGGGTACGCTCCTCGGAAAAGCGCCTTCAAACCCCGAGGGGAAGAATAAAATATCTATCTATCTATCTATATAGAAATATATATATATATATATATATATATATATATATATATATATATACACACGTATAATTTCCTGCTGCTAATCTTGTAAGAAATATTTAACTTTGTGACTTTATTTTTGCAGTATTTTGTTTCTATTTTACAGAAATTTCTTTAACAAAATGTTACTTGTTTCTTAAAAATTAATCTGTTTAATTCATGAAAAATAAAATTAATGAAGTGATTATTAGACTTCCTATAACTTTATATTGCATCTAATTTAAAGCCATAATCTTTAAAGAATTTTTCTGTGCTTTATATATCGCATATTGCATATAATCTGAATTCAGTTAACTTACTATCAAAATAGTTTAAAGGTCGTATTAACACAAATATGTTATTCAGTATTTCCAAAGCAATGTCGCTGTAGACGTATAAAATATAACCTGTTAACTATATGTTTCACCGATAATTGCTTCTTTGACAGTGGAAGTGTATTTGAAAAAAAGTAAAAGTGTACTGTAAAGTGGAAAAAGTGGAAGTTTACTAAAAAGAGTTGGCAATTATATTAGATCGTATTAAAAATAAATGACATTACTATGCATAATATACTAAATTAAATTACATTAGTCAATCAATAATTAAAAATTTATTACAGAACATAAATTAGAATGTTAACAAAAATTTTGTTTTATTTGGTTATTTAGTTTAAAGAAATGCGTGAATAAATAAACTATTTATAAAAAAGCTTACTCAACTGAATAACAGCTATTACACTGGATAAAAAACTTCAAAGTTCTTTTCCCTAAACAGAAGAACCATTATCCGCAAAAACTCGGCCGTGAATGAACTCACTGGAGATCTTAACAACGTACATAGCTCTCTCTCTCTCTCTCTCTCTCTCTCTCTCTCTCTCTCTCTCTCTCTCTCTCTCTCTCTCTCTCTCTCTCTCTCTCTCTCTCTCTCTCTCTCTCTCTCTCTCTCTCTCTCTCTCACACACACAAGAAAATCCTAATAGATTGTGATTGATGTAGATCTATTATATGTATGTACATCCTCCTAACTATCGATCGCTTAGCAACACAACATAGCACTTATTTTTAACGTCCAGCGCAAATAATACTTAATTTTACATTTAATATTACAATTTACATTAAATATATTTATTTTGATTCTTTTTGATCTATCTTTAAAGCAATATATAGTATTATAGTTCAATTAGCTTATTAGATATGACTTTGAATAATCTTCTGGAAGCTTATGTAATAATTTAACAATTGCTAATTTAAGACTATAGAAACTATTTCTTCTATTCTTTATTCTTAAATTTTTAAGATAATATTTTACAAAATAATCTTAGATAGTCT
The DNA here is from genome assembly GCA_918808275.2 of Dolichovespula sylvestris. Classification (NCBI taxonomy): domain Eukaryota; kingdom Metazoa; phylum Arthropoda; class Insecta; order Hymenoptera; family Vespidae; genus Dolichovespula; species Dolichovespula sylvestris. The sequence continues at coordinate 892,477 of OU964967.1, forward strand.
TGATTAAATATCACAGAAGCTTGAGAAAGTTTAATAAGAAATACAAATAATCATTCCATATAAATTACTTCAGTAATAATTATAGAAACATTTTTTTTTCAACTTGTTGTAAAAATAAATCAATAACATTATAAACTATTAAAAAAACATGATAATTGCATACACTTGCCTTTTAAAATTATAATAACCCCATATTTAACTCGGAAGATTCCATTTTTGAAGCATTTCATGAAAATATATTTCTACTTACATGTCATTTTCCTTATTTTTCTCTAATTAATTACCAATCTTGCTTAACATCAAGTCTGAGTATGCTCTTAATTCATAATTTTCAATTATTTCAAAAGAATGACATATTGAAACGCAGTTATAGTAAATAATCTTTACAAAGATGCTTATAGAATTCTTTCAGAGAATATTGCAAGAGATCGTAATATTTCTACCAGTATTTTTACATTTCAATAATATTCTGACATTTATAGCAGCTATATCCAACATCCGGAAGAAAATTCTTATAGGCCAACAATAATTTTTTCTATTAATAGTGAATAAATAACATAACTGATTAAAAGAGTCAACTTCTCCTTTATTTTCATTATAGTACTGTATAATAGCTGGTTTTCCACTCTCATTGATTGCATTTGATTTTGAGTAAGAACAAGAAATAAGTTTAGAAAATATTCTACTACACTTGTATATAGGATCATATTATTTAGAGCATAAATGGACTAAAAATTTTCAATAATATAGAATCAAAAATTAATGCTACAACTTACTATGCACGCAAGATATGGCACAGCCCAGATTTTCCAAACCTCAACTTTGTTAAATCACAACTTAGAGATCGACACAACGTGAACTATTCTGACAGTTGACATATAAAGATAAATATATTAACTAGAGATAAATGACGACACAAGTCCTACATACAAACATTTCCTCGTTTTAAATTGAGCTTAAAGTTTGTTCGGTGCACAAGTATGGTTAACATTTTCAAGTACGGCAACACCAACGTGTTGTCACGTGCAAACCAGATGTTCGGTGCCTCTAACAACACGTTGTTGTCATGTGCAAACCAAACGTTAGATGCCTTCAACAACACGTTGGTATCACGTGCAAACAAAAACACCGGCTCCATAGTAAAGTTGTCACTAAATGTATGTGGACAGCATAGTGTTAATGATATTTTATGACATCAATGATTTTAATAAATTATTTGTATATTTTAAATCCTACTCCACTCATTTGTTTTAGCAATGACCCAGTTAGCAATAAATATGTTAATAGTTTTCTAACCCAACAAGAATGATTTTTTGTTATACATTTATTATATATTGATTGAAAACAATTGAACTTTCATTTTTTAAATAAATGAAATATATATTTAAAACAATTATGAAAATTTATACCAATTTTGAATAATATTCTGAGAAGCAATCAAAATGTAATATGTTCTGTTAGCCATTATGGCAATATGTTACTTAACTTTATTTTGCAAGTTATATGATACACCAACGAAATGTTAAAAAGAAGAACAATAAGTAGAAGATACGGGATTATTATTATTAAAAGATATAAAAAGGTATAGAACCGATCAATGATCTATGACTGGCAATTTTTCTTAATCATTGAATGTATTCAATGAACATTATCATGGTTAAATAGATGATTAAACACATTGATTAAGGGGTTACGCTACCTTGGCACTCGGAAAAGTAGGTATAAAAATGAATTTTTTTTTTTGACGCTGCTACTAAGAATATAACATAATCTTCATTTCACACATATGTATTATAGTTTCAATATTAACGATTAAAAAAAAAAATAAAAAATGGCGGATATATACACCGATAAGACCATGTTTTGAAATTAGTTGCTCATGGTGTACATGATTTCTCTATGAGGCATCATCTAAAACATAAATGCAAATCCAAATGTATGGTACATAGCAATGCGCTTAGACCAATTTGAAGATTTAGTAATTGCATCATTTTTAATACACTAGTATATCCATCATTGAACATACTAGCTGCAATATGAGATACAATTTCAACAATTTTTCAGCAGTTTTCTTAGACAATTCACAAATAGTTTTTGTAGCAATGTGAATTTCATTCACAACTTTATCATAGAACGAGTGGAAAATTAGTTTAGGTAAGTCCATGATTCCACAGAATTTCTCTATTCCTGCTAAACTGATTCCAAGAAGTCTAAACACAAAAACTATTCTCTTCTATTCACATCATATGCTTTACCAATGATAAAAGGACATGAGTTTATTAAAACTGGTTCACATTTAGCACAATTCACCTTTAGTTTAAAACCAAGACCAAGGACAGAAGTTTCGGTAAAGTTCATATCATCGCCGGACTCTTTACACTTTACCACTTCACTTATAGCAGAAAAAACAGATACAAAATTAATTAATCAGTACCAGAAAGATGCATTTACATCAAAATCAACGGTTTCACTGGTTTCTATAATATAATATAGACATATACTATATTAAGAGGTTTCCATATTTACGACAATGAATATACTTGTTATTTTTAGCTTCAGAAACCCAAAGGAATAATGTAAAATCCTTTGTCAAGGCTTTGAGTTATCGTAACAGTCCGAGTGCTTTCTGGTTGACTACACCGCACTCAGTAAAAACAGCTACAACTTCGATAATAGTGTGAATTTTTGAATGATTTAAAGCTTAAAATATTCTTAAAAGTATAAAAAATTGATCTAGCAAAAAGAATCGATTTTTTTTCTCAAGGTGGCGTAATCCCGTAATCTACTATGAAAATAAATCCTTATTTATTTCTACTTACCAGGAGAAAACCGTAAATCAGTTATAAACTGTAATGCAGTCTGCTTACAGACTTTTTAGTACTGCCTGGAACACACTTGATACATGTTAAGCACTTAACCTATTACTGATATTAATGCTACAATAATCTATAGACACTTTTATTTTTGAAGTTCTTTTCGATTGAAGGGTAGCAGTGCCTCCACATTTTTTTTTTTTTTTGAGATAATATAACATATAGCATTAAAAGATACAAAGTTATACTTGTGAGTTTTTTACGATAGTTGCTCTCTAGAGTACTCTCAAATATTATATCCATTTAAAAGTAAGTTCGAAAATGTTTAATCACAAATAGTCATTAACACGCTGAAAACTTACTATCAAGCAGAATTCTGAGAACCATGTCCGTTTAACAATCGTCTATGCCTATTTACGTTCATCTGTTCTATTGTTTGAAATAAGAGTGAGATAACGTCTACATTCATCTTTTTAATATTAAACTTTATGTGATTCATATTTCCGAAAGTGCTCCCAATGGTATAATAATATTCCTTTCTTTCCATTTAAGAACAAGCTACAACGCGATTGTTCTTTAATTGTTGAAACATACTTTCAAATATTAATTCTCAATCCCAAGAAATACTCTCGACAACACTCGCAATTGTTTTACTGTCAAGTGCATGTTTATCTTTATAAAAGTTAAAAAAACTACCTAGGATTCACATGTCACCATGATTAATGGAAAGTTTAGAATCATCATCAAATCATATTCTTGTAAGATTTAAAACCATCAGCCAATTAGAACACTAAGCGTTATTTCCAGCACCATCTGTGATATTTAGATTCAAAAGCTATATTAGATCACAACTCTATACTATATCACGTTCACGCCAGCGTCCATCACCGGTGGGTCACACGATACTGAGCGATCAGGTGACGTGCATCACTGATGGTTACGCTTGAACATTCGTTTAAACGTCGCTCACCATCAAAAATATAATTCGTTTAGTAATTGGAAAAAATTGCCGTATATTAAAAATTTAAATAATTGAAATTTAATGTATATTGATTGAAAAGAGGTAGTATTTAGTTTATTTTATCTCAATATTATAAACATATAAACATAAACATATATTCGAGCGCCGCCTCACAGCGAAAAACATGAAAATCGGCTCCGGCGTAAACGTGATATACATATTCTAAGTTGCTAGATAACTGATTAAAATTGTTTTAATCACGTGGAAGTTATTCTTATACGTAAAGAAAAATAAAGGCAATTTTTATACTTTTCCTAATTGCTCATTATATTTTCCTATTTTACCAATGTCTGGATTATGTTTACTTTTTCAATAACTATAATGACATGAATGTTCCCATTAATTCGTTCCTTAATCTTTTAACTCTATAACTTGAAAAGACCTAGTGTCCCGAATGATTTTATCGACCGGACGACGTTATCATATCATGTGGCAGATTTCACTAATCCTGGTTGTCCTTATTGGGAACTGAGAATTAGAGACAATGAAAGCAAAATGGAGACTTATTCAACTAACAAAATACGAACTTTTCAAAAATCTTTTTTATAATATTCTATAAAAGGGCTACTTCGACCAAGCTTGGTTAATTTTAATCAAGAATTCATTCTAACAACAGTGTAGCAAACATGCAACTTTTAACTATATGTCGTTCTTAACCTATACTTTGGTGATATCAATAACCATTTAAAAATTGTATATATAATATAGAAATGTATATACATATCTATTCTTTTAGCTTATTTTAATTAATATCTTATTTGTTTCTTACTATGTATACAACCTAAATGGTTATTGATATCACGAATATATAGGTTAAGAATGATATATATATAATTAAAAGTTTTACTGTTTGCTATTCAACTTGATCCAACTGATCAAGTTAATCGAACTTGGTTAAAACAATCTTAATTAAATTCTTTTTCTAAATTTTTCTTGTGGTAGGAAGCTGAAGGTGGCACGAGTGTCGGTTGACAGTGGCCACGTAACATCAGCTACCAATGAAAATCAAGCATGCGATTTTGTCCAACCATCTATCTCATTGCAGCGATTCTCGTAGCTACGGTCGTTGTTAACGCATGAAATACTTAAGTTTAAAAAAAAATATGTGTCTTTTTATGTCAACTGTCAAAATAGTTCACGTTGTGTCGATCGCTAAGTTGTGATTTAACAAAGTTGAGGTTTGGAAAATCTGGGCTGTGCCATATCTTGCGTGCATAGTAAGTTGTAGCATTAATTTTTGATTCTATATTATTGAAAATTTTTAGTCCATTTATGCTCTAAATAATATGATCCTATATACAAGTGTGGTAGAATATTTTCTAAACTTATTTCTTGTTCTTACTCAAAATCAAATGCAATCAATGAGAGTGGAAAACCAGCTATTATACAGTACTATAATGAAAATAAAGGAGAAGTTGACTCTTTTAATCAGTTATGTTATTTATTCACTATTAATAGAAAAAATTATTGTTGGCCTATAAGAATTTTCTTCCGGATGTTGGATATAGCTGCTATAAATGTCAGAATATTATTGAAATGTAAAAATACTGGTAGAAATATTACGATCTCTTGCAATATTGTCTGAAAGAATTCTATAAGCATCTTTGTAAAGATTATTTACTATAACTGCGTTTCAATATGTCATTCTTTTGAAATAATTGAAAATTATGAATTAAGAGCATACTCAGATTTGATGTTGAGCAGGTTACAGATGAATTCTCTGAGGTTATAGTATATAAAAAGCTACATCAATGTATGATTTGTCTACATTTGAAAGACAGAAAAACTAAAATTCAATGTCACGAGTTTACATTTTATTATATTTTTATTGTAATTTTGTATTTTTATAGCTCTTTGTAAAGATAAGAGTTTGTATATCTGGATTTTTCAATTAAATGAATTGAAAAAGACAAAATAATGGAGATTGACTACTTTTTCCTTTTAAAGATAAGCTATGTTTGTATTATAAAATAACTATACTTTCTGCAACGACCATTTGAGTACTTATTTTTTTCTGAAAGAGACTTGTCTCAAGATGATTATTCCGCTGGATTTGTTTTAAGATATTGAAAATTAAAAAAGATTCGGTTTTTAACAAAAAGAGTCAATTTTTGTGCATTGCATGATTCATGAATTTTTTTATAATGTAAAAATTGGAAATGTGTTTTCAAACCTACTGATTATTATTTCTAATGCTTCAAAGAAAATATAGTATATTTTGGAGTCAATATTATTCATTCTGTATAAATGACAGCTGTTCAAAGTGCCTGGGGTGTAACGCACCCCAAGTGTACAACTAGAAATTATTTTGAGTTGTGCACAACTAAGGTTAATTAACAAAAATTTCTATTTATAACTAATCATAATATTTTATTACAATTACTCAATGAAAGAAAACTAGAAGAAAGGAGAATTTGTTTTTGGATTTTTACAAATAAAATTTGTTTAACACTAAAAGCAGGGAGTATAATATAAGATATTTTACTTGTATATATTATTTACAATATGAAAAATATATAATTATATTTATATTAATATAAATAATTAAATTTATATAAGAATCATTATATTTATATTTATATAATATTATTATCAGCAAATATAATATTTACTTATAAATGTTTTAATTTCAATGTCAAATTGAAACAGTTTGAATGTTACCAAATGTTGTATAAGCTCTCATTAATACAATGGTTACAGTAGAAGGAAAATTTTGTAAATCTTTAAAAACACTTAAGAAACATTGTGTATTGTAGCAATTGACAATCGCTAATGCCTAACTAGCGAATATTACAAAAGATAAACTTTACATTCGAAGTCTGTTTGCATTATCTGATTTGCCTAGAAAGAAGTGGTAGCAATGATCTTAGTTCATTATTTTTCCAGATACTAAGTTAAAATTTTCACTTGATAAACCAATATCACACTAGTTTGAACTGTTTATTTACTTAACTCAAAAAAATAATTATTATTTATAAACTCAAAGAAATCAAATTAAGGAAATTCAAAGACATCCACGTCAGAACGCAACAAAATTGGTTAAAGGTCTAAACGTTTCCGACAGAAGTATGCGGCGCATAATGAAAAATGAACTTAAAATGAATTTTTACAGAATACAAAAAGTACAAAATTTAACTTCAGCACAATAGGCTGTTCGTCTCCAACGATCAAAAATACTGAAATAGAACAAAATATGAAGAGAATGCAGGAACCGATAGATATGAGAGAAACCTTTTTGAGCTTGTTCGGCTATCCAAATACCATGTTGACGAATCTGGTTATTAAAAACCTCGTAGATACAGTCTTAGTACGAAGAGAAAACATATTTATCCCTCCCAAATAATACAACAAATATCTTTAACGGAAGTAATATATCTATAATAATATTGGGGAAGCTTCTTTCGAAACAAAGAGCTGAATATTGAAAACAAATTTCAGAAAAAACCAATAAAGTGCTTTCAATGAAGGATACAAGGCCACGCTTGCAGTCTCTTATCCAACATATTCTTAATAAAAGTAAAATTATTGTCACTATTTAAAGAATACCTCCGGCTCATACAATAATTTGAACAATTATCAAGGAGAATTAGCCAATCTCATACAATTTCCTGGAGAGAATGTTTGTCAGTACATCACAGGGAAGAAAACGTTAAGATTTGCTTTGTTAGATGCAGTAAAATAGGAATAAGTATCCACCATTTTAATTAATTGAGGAAATCAGGTGATGCACTCGAGAACTTCATATTATGGAACTAATAATTTCATTTGCATAAAATCAAAGCTAGCACAATTTCGTACATTAGAAGATGCAATAATAGCCGTAATCAAAATTTCATGCGATAATAATCGTAATCAAAAATTTGGCAATAAGCCAAATTCTTTATTAAAGTTGATTCTCACATTTCAGTTCAGTCTCAGTTCAATTCCCTTTCCACAGAAAAACAATTAATTTACCTATTTCAGTTCAATCTCCGTTCCGATTGTTTGACCACAGTGATTTTTACATTATTGTATATAATTTACGTGTATACGTTCACTCATTTAGAAGAATTCATAAGAGCAATGGAAGAATTATCAGCAGGTTAATATGCAAGGTAATGAAAATATAATAATGTAAAGTCCTCCTTATAAAATTAATTATTTACGAATGAACGTATTATACGAAATTCCTAAATGTCATAAGATAAATATAATAGGTTGATTGCTGAAGAAGAAAAACGTATATTTGACAATATATTTTTTTAAAGACATCAGCATCAATTATTTTTACAAAAATAGAGTGGAGAATTACTTGTCAATTCTTGAAGATCTTTCTTAAAATCTGTAAGTAATGAAACAATTTTCGATAAAGCTCACCATTGAAAGCATTTTAGATAAAGATTTTCAGAACGATATTCTTTCAGGATCAGAAGCAGTTGACCCTATTGGACAAAAGAACTTCATCAGTTCATGCTATATATGCTACAAAAACAACAAAAGTAGTAAAGAAAAATGTAGGAAAACAAGAAAAACATTCTTGGAATATAAAAAGCTGGTAGATGATGAACATGCAAAGGCTTTCCTAAATTTTTCTAAATTATTCAAAAAATAATAAGTCAGAAGTAATAAAATAAATAAATCATATAATCATTTTTTTTCGGTTTTTTGACTTAATCCTTTGTCATAAATACCGTCACACACACACACACACACACACACACACACATTGGTCGAAGCTAGTAAAATTCTTTTTTATTATATTTCAATATCGTTATTTTCTTTTTTAGGAAAGAAAAATATATAATAAAGAAATAATTTATCGTGAAACAGATTGAACCGACATTTTATTATTACATATCCGAGTCTATTCCTCTTCATTCTTACGCACGTTAGTGGTAATTATGTTACCATAAAGAAAGTCTTCATAATAAAGTCATTCTTCAACATCGTTGAAGCTCTATGACTATATTGGATTTCTATTGAGTAAGGACGTTTATTATTCTTATGAAAATAAGAAAGAGAAATATCTTAGGAATCTACAATATCGTTTGATCATAGGTGGTTGAAGGTTTAGTATCAATGTGTCGTATCGAAAGATTCATAATGCAGGCAGAGATTGAGAAAAGCGAGAAAGAGAATCAGGAGATTGCATTACACGTAGTTATATTAAAGAATCTAATAACAAAATAGAGCGATGGAAGGAAATATGATATTCTAAGCAGCGTAAATTTATCAATCGAATTTGCTAGCTTAATAGCAATAGAAAAAAGTAGGTTCTGGCAAATGCAATTTACTACTTCACTACTTAATTAAAGTGAAAGTTGAAGAATTGCCACTGAAGGAAGGTTCTTTGTAAATAAGCGGCAAGATCGATTATGCTAGTCACCAGCCATAGATTTTTGCTTCATGGATCCGACAGAATATACTCTTTAATTATAATATGGATAAATCTCATAACGATTAAATTATTCAAATACCGTTTAAGCTATTTGTCGCCGCTCGAACATAAAGCGATTCGTTCTCGTGGGATGGATTCAGGCGATAATGTGGCGTTAGAAGAATTCCACACGTTAAAATGGATGTCGATAGTAAAAAGTATTTATCTTCATAGGAGTTGTGTTTGATTCGCTATATTCGTCCAATTTAATAATTGACACAGACTTTATACTAGATAGAAGTAATAATTCGTATTAGAAGTAATAATTATATTTTTTTTAATTCTATAACACGAACGAATAACAAAATGTCGGAAATATTTCAAATAAATAGAAGTTATGAGTGAGCGATATTGACTTATCTCACGTTACCAATCCTAAGACGCATGGTACGATTTAGATATGTATCGATAATTATGTTCCGACAAGAAGGAAAAAGGTGGGTATAAAAATGTCCATTGTAGTGACAGACTGAAAGACGGTCTCTATCAGTGAGCTCTCGCCGTTGGATAAAGAACAAGTTAATGAACAAATTAATGAATAAATAAGCAATACGTCCAACACTTTCGGAAAACGCGAATCGTGTAATCCTTGTGAAGAAAAAAGATGATTCAATTAGATTATGTGTTGATTATCGACAATAAAATATAAAAATACTTAAAGACCAGTATTCGCTGAAAATCTGTAGAAATTGTCAGCTCAATATTATTGCAGCGAAATGATGAAACATGAGCTTTCTACCCTATATATTATGCGAACGGTAAAATTATGCCATCCGAAGGAAAGTAAATTAGCTACAATTTATAATTTCTCGCGATAATTAAAGCATTTAAGAAGTTTGAGATTTATTTATTAAGTATACAATTTAAAATCGCTACAGATTGTCGAACCTTTATGTTCACTATGTATAAGAGAGATTTTTATGTGCGCATGGCCCAGTGGACATTAGCATTAGAAAAATTTGATAAGATTGAACATAGACACAAAAGTATAGTCCACGTAGGCGCGTTGAATCATTACCCATTACCTTTGTGTTTAGTGATCGAGCGCGATTAGGATTCTTTATAGTTGTAGGATGATGCTAATGTGCAGCATATTTTTTATTTTGTCGAGAGGAAAGAAGCCGCCGGATACGTAGATAATAATTTATGTAAAGAGATAGATGACGATATACATTTAGTAGTTCCGAAACTAATGTCGACGTCGATTATACGATAATGTCATAAGATAGGATATCTTTCAGATATTTTTTGGGGAGGAAAGCAAAAAAGCTTTTTTAATGGCTATAGATAAGGATAAAGTTCCGTTTGACACATTTGACGTAGATCATGTAGTACCATTGCCGTCAACTAAAATAATCAAAAAACTTCTAGATATAGTCATCAGAATGATTATTATTATATTCAATGACATTATCAGAATCCAGCATTACGCCAACTCATGGATATTGACCAAAATAATAATGTATCTAAACCAAATAAAAACATTCACGATCTTTATAGATAGTATTAGTAAAACCGGTCTCGTTTTTACTAATACTATCTGAGTTACATGAAAAACTCCTTTTAACTAGAATTAAGGAAACAATTAACAGTAATCAGCTAATACCAGACCATCAATTTGATTTCAGAGAAAGGAACTAAGAAATAATTAACAAAATCACAGCTGTTCTTGCAACCCATAAATATTGTACACGCCTATTTCTACAAATAGAAAAAGCATTCGACAAGGTCTGGCCTAAAGGCTTCTTGTCAACTATAAAACAGCACTTCCCAGATGAAATCTACCAGCTACTTTATTCTTACCTTGAAAATAGAACTTCTTACGTAAAAAGTCAAAGACAAGATACTCAAATTATAAATACAGAAATACCACAGGTAAGTATATTGGGTCCTGCCTTTAGACTTTATATGCAACAAACATCCATTCTAACAACTCCAAATAGCATAATTGGCATATTTGCGGACAAGACCGTAATAATTACAATTCATGAGAATCAAAATAAAACAGTCTATTCTCTATAAAACCGTATAAATCTACTGGAGGAATGGCTAGAAAAGAAAAGAATTAAGGTGAACTATAATGTAGTAACACTTAGATGTAGTCACATTATTTTCACTCCTCGCAAAGACATCATCCCAAAAATCACACTTCATAGGCAAAGGACATCAAATATCTAGGACTTCACATAGACGTAAAACTTACTTGGAAAAAACACATAAATAAAAAAATTCAGCAAATTAGAATTCTAAGAAAGGACGTGTGTTGTCTAATCAACCGCCGTTCGAAACTAAATTCAAACAACAAATTATTAATTTATAAAGCCATAATAAAATACACCTGAATGTACGGTATCCAACTATAAGTAAAAAGCAATATCGACCAAATGGAAGTAATATAATCTATCATACTACGTACAGTAATAAAAGCACCATTGTACATAATAAACGAAGAACTATGTTAAGACCTACAAGTTCTCACTGTAAAAGAGAAAATACAGCAACTTTCTAGCAGGTACAAAAAGAGAACAATAAATCATCCAAACCTGTTAGCCAACAGGTCCACTGCTCGTGTCACTTGCATCGCGGCTCTTTCTTCGTCAATCCTAGCGCGGTTCAGCTATTCAATCTTAAAATCTTCCGGTGAACGATTCATATTACTCTTACGATTTTTGATACACCTTTTACCTTTTTCACTGAAGAAGACTTTATACCGTCTCTCTATCCCAGATGAGTCCCAAAAATATGTAGGATATTTTTGGAATCTCTCCCTGTTAGATACGGATCGACTAACTTGGATTACTTACTCTTAGTAATACATTATTGATACAAATATGATGCTTACAACGTTATATACTACGGCTCTTTCCTTTTTCCCTAACTTAATCAAGGCTTTACTCTTTGTTGGTTCACTCAAAATTACACATGATACTCTTAATTCTGCTCCCTGATCTTTTCCTCTTGTTGATTTACTCAAGACTTGCTCCACTCAAGATCTTCGTCGTCGTTCCTCGCTGGGTCTACTCGAAACTTTCATCGTTGTGTCTGCTCAAGACTTTTGTCATTACTACTCGTTGGGTCTTCTCAAGACTGTCATATTCGTTGTTCTCTTTCTATCATGAAAACCCCATAGCCTTTTTCATCTCTACTCGCATTCGTGCATACGAATCACTCTTATCGCCATTTTGTCCTATCTCTCTTGTTTCGTTGCATCTTTTCCATCTTTTGTTCGATGGATAGATGTACTTATTTCATGCACTCTTATATACAGCTGGTGTAACTCCTCGTATACTTTATTCTTTAATCGAAGATATTATCATTATATAAATTAGGACAAAAAATAAACTAAGTACATACTTGAATTTCAGAGTTGGATTTCAAAGTATATAGCATTAATAGTACGAAGTTAATCGTAGTAGCTGATGTATCGTTTGCCTTAAAAAAAGTAAAAGTATTTTTCTAATTTTATTCAATAAATAAAATGTTATTGATATGAAAATATTTATGCAAATCAAGAAATATTCATAGATTTTGCCCTTTATTAGAACATAAAAAGAGATATAATTTATTCATAATGTATAAGGTATTAAAAGAAAAGATCGTTATTAATTCATCATACTTGTATTTTCCTCCATTGATTCTCAATTAACTTTATTCTCCAGCATTGATTTTTTTTTCTTGTTGATCACTTTCTCGAACAAAAAATAACGTACGAAAATTATAATAGTAAAATATGAAAAATAAAATATTAAAATATTTAAGGAAGTGTTTATTTTAAATGTACTTTGCTTGTGATATCATTGATGTATGATATACATTTTTGATATTCCTTTTCTTAAGCAGTCTTGTTAAAAATAATATTAAGACATAACAACACTTGGAAAATTCTTTGTATAGATATCTGCACTGCACTAAATAAAAAAGACAAAAATAATTTGTAATAATAATGTAAATAATTCTCTCCTTCTCTCTTTTTGGTACCTCTTTTCAATTAATCCTGCACTTCTTCCTTTTCTACTCTCAATTTCTTTCATTCAACTCCCTCCATGTACTTGTTCCTCTTAAACTACTTCACATTTTTCTGTCAACTTCCTTTCCATTATCATTTTCCATTATCACATACTCTACTACTACTATTTTCCTCTAAGATGTATCTCGATTACTTCATTTTTCTATTCAACCTAAATCTGGCCAATTTTCTCTATCTTCTCTTTTATTTTTATTCGTCACTTTATTAGATCCAACGTACCTTGACGCTGCTATTTTCTAATTTCATTCTTTCTTCTGTATTAGCATATATTTTTACAAACACTTATAATGCGCCTCTCCATAACTTCTTTTTGATATAACTTTTCAAATAAAGAAAAATAAATATTTAAATTCAGCGATTGTTCGGACCGATAATAAATTACACTGTTGCGTCGTATCCAGCGATGTTCTCGATCTAATGTCTTTCTTGAAATTAACTAATTATTTGACAGAAAACGATCTTGCTAATACCAAATATTGACAAGGATATTCTACTGCATACCAATCAATCTTTTATTAAACGTATTGAAAAATGTATTTAACATGAGGGCCATCATTTTGAATTATTATTCAAATAATATGTTTTTTGAAAAAGAATATTTTTATTATATATATTTCTACCTGCTCTACGTTTTTTATCTAAACAATGTTAAATATTGTAGAAAGTAAGGGCTGGATAAACAAATGTTTCAGACGAAAGTTGGTTCTTTTTGTGCATAAAATAATATGCTATTACAAACATTATAAATTTACATCAAACAAATCAAATTGGACTTAATATCTTCTTAAAAACGTACACCGAATCCGAAAAGAACAATGCAAGCAATATTTGCCTGTTAGAACCAGTTAACTTTCTCTTCAAATTTTTTTTTACAAAAATACATTTTTTTCAAAATATTCAAATGTCTCCATTTAAAAAATTCACCTTGTACAAAGTCACATGAGAGTAATATAAATAATTAAATACTGGTAAAAATGTAGAATACTTCACCTGAAGCAGTGAACAAACTATTGCTAATAAGAGTTTTTATATATTTATATTCCTCACTCTTCGTAATAGCATTTTCATTAAATAACACAGTCCAAGAGAGATAGAAAAATAAAAAGAAAAAGAAACAATATAAATCCATTATAAATAATTAAAATAAAACTGATAAATCTTACTATGATATAATTAGGTTTATCGAACATTACAACCAATTTTATGCCTATCTATATACGCCACAATGATGAAAAATTCTCACAAAGTTTTATAAATGTGTTGTTGATATCTAATGGAAAGATTATAAATAACAACAGGATAAAATATAAATATACAATATTTAAGATACAAATTTACCTTTCATACCACTAATAAACAAATAATTATTTCCAATGATTGGGAATGCTTTTGGTCCAGGTAAAGCTCTGATTGTTTTATACATACAAAATTTTTTGGAATAATGTTTTACAATGTAGAACAATCCCACAAATATTGTTGTAATTGTAACTAACGTTGTTATTGGAATCATATTGAATTTCACTTGAAAATAGTAATTCATCTATTTTTTAACAAATCTAAAAATATCAAGAATAATTTTATAATTGTAATAATATTAAGATTTATGGTCATATTAATGCTCAATGTCAAGGTCGATCTCTACAAAGATTATCTTTTTCTCTTATTGCGCGGCAGAATACTGAGCCCACTGCTAGCAATGAAAAAAGCTGTGGCAGAAATTCAAAACTGCCATGTTTGCATCGTCGAACAGCCGCCGATATAGCAACGATGCTCTGCAAATTCCGTTCGCCGTGATTCTCTAAATTATTGGGAAATCGCGGGTTTTTATAAGTTGACTACCAGAAAGTTCGAAAGGGATTATACAGGATCTAATGCACTTCGTGATTTAAGTAACTTATAATAATATTTTTGATTAATGAATTAGAAAGTTGTTTCGTGATATAAGTTTACTATTATTTGCCCTGGATACGGCTCGATTCTTTTAACGAATTATTTTAGATCGAATGTTTGGAATATTTCTTATTAACTATCCAGGGAAACGATCATGGAAGTTAGGGAATAGAGAAGGCAAAGGAGAAATTTCCATAAAAATGTTTCAAATAAAAGCAATTATTGCTACAATTATGAGAAAATTAATTATTAAAATAGATAAGCCGGTAACCATTGAAGGCATTGCCCTAAAACTAAATCTCACGTTAAAGCCTACGAAACTTATTAAATTAGTATTCGAAAAAAGGTATTAATTTAAATTATTATAAATTTTGGTGAAAAATTAGCGAGGCATTCTTCCATATACTTTGTCAGAAAATAAATAGATCATACGATCTAATGTTTTTATCAACCCATCCGTTAATTAGGTTAATTAATATTTCTATGTTCTATATGAACTCGAAGATAACACAGCAGATCGTATGAAGTTCTCTGTCAGTTTGCTTATATTGAACAGAAAAGTCTTTTTTTTATTACATAGGTAATAGTATTCCTACGTGTTTGTTTTGTATAATTATAATAATAATAATAAAACTTCAGGATAGTTTGTGATAGTTTGACAAAAGATGGAAGGTGCTAGAGTTAGCAGCTGTATGTAAAAGTGCATGAAATAAGACCTCTATCGGTCGAACAAAAGATGGAAGGTCCTAGAATTGGTTAGTTGCGTGCGTATGTATGTGTAGGATAAATCTATCACTAAGAGTTGGTTAGATTTGCAAGTTAACCTCGTTAACCAATTTTAACCAAGTTAAATCACGTTAGTATCTACTCATAAAATAACATCTTTTTTTTCCTTATTTTCTAAAGTCTATGGAGCAAAATTACTTCTAATTAAACTTATTGAAAATCTTGAGTCGATTATCGCTATAAAAGAATATTTTTCATATGTTACGTTCTATTTATTTTTTTCAATACTCACCCTCGATAATTTCTTCGCTGAAGGTTAGAAATGCGTAATCTAAGGACTCATTTAGAACAAGAAGTAAATCGATGTCTTTCTGCAATTCCAAATCAAACTCTTGTTATCCTATCGCGCGTATCAACATTGTAATAATTCTTTGAATCTTAGGCCGTTTATGCACTTATCTAATACCTCCGGAGACATAAACAGATTAGATCTCCTTTATCTTTGTTTATAAAAATGCAGTTTGATAAATTTTTCGAATCTTGCATCGGGCGGATTTTGCCTCATATTACATTAGACTCCTTATTGAATTTTAGACCAATCAAAATCGTAGAGGTAATATTATTGTCCAATAGGAAGCAAATGCCTTATCCTCGGCAAGTTTCATAAGTGGTGAGTTAGGTGTGTCTAAAGATAGGAAAGTCAGAAGGAAGCAATTACAAAAATCTGAAAAGTCAGTCAGTATTTGTCGTCTTGTAAAACCAACTACTAATTAACTAATAAATCCGTTATTAGTTCTTAAATCTGTATTCTATATTTGATTAAACCAGTAATTAATTAATAAGTCCGTATTTTGTATTTTGTAAAATAGATAATCATGTAATGATTCCGTATTCTATATTCTGTAAAATCAGAATATGACCTGGGACAGTTTTTTATTTGATGTTCTAAGCTGCTGCACTTAAAACACAATCGCTTTTTACAAGTTTCCTTCTGTTTGCAATTTCTTGAGATATGACCAATCAATTCACATTTGTAATCACGTGCAAGGTGAATCTGCGCTACAAAAGGTTTTCTTTCTTTGATAAGGTCGTCGTTCGTTGTTCCTTTAAAAATTGTACCACGTAGCTCTGCAATTCCTTAGCGATATGTTTGTAAAACATCTAACAAATAATGATATCTTCCAAAAGGCATCTAACAAATCCATCGTCAACGCAAACCAAAATATTCGTGCCCGGCTAACACAGTCGGGCATCCGACACATCGTCAATAATGTAATGAATAAATTCATCTTTATTGATAGATGCTTTTTTATAAGAAGAATCTTACCGTGATAATATTCGGAAAAATCTCACTACTTTGACATATGAATTAGAATCTTTTCTCAGAATCAATTTGCTAGGATGATTATTAAAAATATGGGACATTTCAAAAAGCAGTTCACTAATATTTAATCATTCTTTTTAATAGTTCTTGTCCGTATCATTTCTAAATTCTATGGTCAGTCCGTTGGAAGCAATGGTTGGCCAAAAACTACCAAATTGTAACAAATTGAGCAATTTCAGAAAGAACTATGAAAGACCATGTCAAGAATGGAGATCATGTTACCGTTGCGACAGAACGAACTATCGTGTTAGTAATTGTTTGTAGAATTCTTTAATGGCGAAAATGACGACGAAGTCATCTGTTACTAATTCTGCACAGAAAACCTCGGTTTATCTGATTCATCCTACTCAGATTTAATCACTGATGTGCAGTTGACGGTGCCCGTTATCTTCACAATTTAGAACAAGTATTCTATATTAGCGACCGTAGTTATGCGTTCATACCTATGATCCATTCAGGATTTCCCGTAAGTTTAATCAAATCCTGTCTATTACCTTCTGACGCGTACGTTCCAACTGAAGATCAACATTCGTATTAAGAGTTGAATTGTGCACCTTTGGTAATACAGAACGTTTTTCAGAAAAGAATGAACATAGACAGCGTATTGATGAATATCAAATTTTTTTATCGTTCCAGATAAGACGACGATACTTGTCAAAATTCTCAAGAAAGAAAATCAAAATCATGAGTAAAGAATTTCGGATTTAAAAATTGGATAACTTTAAAGACGAAAATAATTTCGTGGAGCAAATCATGAAGATCGATTACATTAAAAAACCAAGCAGTGTTTCAAAAACCTTAAAAATATTAATCCAGATAGCAACATCGAAACGCGTCATATATTGTAAAAGATGTATAGCAATGAATGCGTTATGTTAGGTGGTTTCGAACCATAGATCATCGTCCCATAACGCGAAAATGAGGATTACAATAAAAAGCGAACACCCGATAAGTTTTAGACCATATTGATTAGCCTTTGTGGATAAGGAAACATTACGCGATATTTTAGATGACTTGTTTAAGAACAGCATAATTTGGCTAAACAATTTCCCCAATGCGAGTCTAGCAATGCGAGAATAGAGAAATACGATTATACTAATTATTAGTTATCGCGAATTGACAAAAATCACAATGAAAGATAACATTCCGGCACTCCAGACAGATGAATGTTTAAATCAATTAAGTAGTAGAAAATATTTTTCGAAGTTAAATCTACAAAATGGGTTCTATCATGTGATGGTCGCTGACCGTCAATAATATACATTATTGATAGGTGATTCGAATATTTGAAAATGCCATTCAGCCTCACTAACATATCTCGTGTTATCCACATAAAATAGTACTTTTCAGAAGCAAACTATGGAAAATAAAATTGTGCCATACTTAGATTAGTAATAGTGACTCGCGGTATCAATGAATATTTTCCAGTTTTGCGCAACGTTTTAAGCCTAGTCGAATATCATTAATTACAATTTTGGTTAGATAAATGCACGTTTCTGTATTAGGAAGTCATTAATTTGAGTTACACTGTAAACAAATTTGGAATTCTTCTTAGTAATGAAGGTCTATAATCTGTTTTGGACTATTTAGTACAGTGTAATATTAAAAACGTGCATCGTTATATATGTTTAACGAGCTATTTTCTAAGATTTATATTCGGATTTTTAACAATAACCAAAAATTCGTATAACCTTTTGAAGAAAAACGTGATCTTTGGTTCGGTTCAAAGAAAAATCAAGCATTTATTGAGCTGAAGGAAAGTTTGGTGTATTAGCGATATATTCGCCAAGTCTAAAAATCGAATTGCATCCTGATGCTATTTCTAGTGGCTTTGGCGCTAACGCAGAAACAAAAAAGAAAACAGAATTTTTTCTTCAGTCTTCTACTTCAGTAAAATAATGGTATCTGGGTCAAAATATCGTAGCTTTAAACTGGACTGCCTAGCAGCTATTTATGCCACAAAACATTTTTTAATTTTTATGGTTTGCGACAAATTTTATTTGATAATATAATATGTCGGCATATCAGCCGACAGGCTATATTTTTACAGATCTATGATTATGAAATAGAATATCGTTCTCCTTCAAAATTAGTACCTGTCGATGCAGTGAGTCGTACTAATAGCATATTAATCTTTGAAGCAACCTTAATCAAGCAAGTTTCATCGTTCAAACGGATATAGAATAGGGAATTAAAGAAATTAAGAGACAAATTGGAAATGAAGTGAAACATCACAAACTATGAGATGGATTGATATATCGTAAATTAGATAATCGGAATAAACTGCTATTCTATATGCTCGAGTATATGGAAACAAACGTAATAAAAAGTTATCATGACAATTTAGGACATTTAGGGGCTGAAGAAGTTATCGAAAATATTTTTAAAATGTATTTGTTTCCGCAAATGCGTCAGAAAATGAAAAATTTTGTTAATCATTGTATTAAGTACGCAGAATTTAGACTCTTAAATGATAAATCTAAAGACAATTTGCACAGTACATCGACCGAAAATCTTCGCTTTCAAATCCTACATTTCGATCATTACGGTCTGTTCAAGAAGTGTGACAGAGGATACAAATATATTTTGACCATATTGAAAGGTTGCACGAATTTGATTAAATTATATCTATGTAAATCAATGAAATCAGAAAAAACAATCAAACATTTAAAAGATTATTTTCGAAACTACAGTAAACCTAGATGCACAATCAGCAATCGATGGATTACCTTTATCAGCGATAGTTTTGAAAAATACTTAGCCAATAAAACGATCGAGCAAACCTTAATAGGTAAAAAGACATTAACAAAAGAGTTTAAAATCTAATTTTTTCCGCTTAATCTCTTTGATGAAGTTCAGAAATAAAGCACTAGCAAATTATTGCTATATCTAGGCCGTCGGCCAAAATTCCACAATGAATTTATAGTTTGCCCATTTCTGAGACGATGACGAATAATAAAACATGTTATATCTTTTGAAATCTATATTTGTTTCATGTGATGAAGGAGCCTCAAAGTTACAAATTTCCTTTGCCTTAAAACTAAAATATACATTTAGTGAGTAATAGTCTCATTATGTCCATGGTGATTTTCTTGGAAAATTATACGTTAAAATCATCGATTGATGTATCTTAAGACTAATTAACTTTCCTGTTTACTTTTTATAATTTTATATATACATCATTTTCAAAATTGGGCCAATAATATATTTATATCATATATGAATATATGTTTTCGTAACACTTTTATTCACCTTCAGGAATCAATGATTTGAATACGGTAAAGTAATAGCGAGCATCGAGACTACGATCTTTATTGAATAGCCCCTATGATCTTTATTGAAAATTGTAGTTAATTTATGCTTGATATCAGTTCATGATACATCACCTATTGGTCCTTGAGAAACCACGGTTATTTTCAATTGTAATTGGATAGCCACTTTTAAAAGAAAATGCAATGACTTGTCCTGAACGAGTTCGATTTATATCTTCGAACTTAAAATATTCCAAAGTTTTGTTTAACTTTTTTTTATTTGATTTCGAGATTGTAAGACACGATTGAGAGTTGTAAGGAGTAATTGTTAGAATCTAAAGTGTCTTTATATATTTAAAGTTCGCGTGCTATAAAGCATCTATCAATTGGCAATTTTTATATCAATTATGCAGCAGTATCTTACATATATTAATAGTCTTAAGCACCAAAGCTTTAAGAACCATAAAAATTCACTAATAATATTAAATATGACAATGGTTATGCACAATCAAAATTATCTTCTCTGTGGAACAACAGCACATGATAACTAAATGATTATTTTATATAAAATAAAAATTTACAAACATTTTTTTAATTTCTATAAATGATAAAATATGTCTAACTCTTTCAATATAATTTGGTACAATACACGAATAAGACTTACAAGTATAACATAAAACTATACATATAATAACAGACAAGAACTTTAACACACATAAGATTGACATAAGCAACATTACAAATAATTTTAACCAAAAATCAAGCTAAAAATCTCAGTAAAGTTGTACACAGATAGTAAAAGACAAAATTTTATTATTATAAACCAAAATCCTTTTCAGATGCTATTTAATTACCTTACTTGTACCAACATTTACTACTAATATAAACCATATCTGTTTCAGCATAATTCTTTTATATATACATAAAATAGGAAAATTATAAAAAAGTGAACACATTCCTAATCTTGGAAGCTATTGCTCGCAATACATCTTCATTGTTTTTAGATTATAGAGCCTATAAACTCTTAGATCCTCAAAATTGATAAAAAAAACTTCAACGGCCTATGACATGATCAATAACGAATGAACAATTTTAATTTTTTTTTATTAATTCAATATAATAAAACAGTTCGATGACGGAACATCAATTTCAGTAAAATGAGGTAACCAACATTTTATTTGATTATAAAGAGCTTTGGCACCAAGAGTGCTCACTTCTAAGGAATGCAAAACATAAGTATTGAGGGCTTGTCACTAGACATAAACATTTATTGAGACCTGATAGTCGCGCGAGTTTTAAAAAATAAAGGCATCTGTGCAATACTCTCTTTCGAACTTCCAAACGAACTATTTCTAGACTATTGATCATCACAATCTTTTTAAATAAACTATATATTTTATATAACTTTCAAAAGAGATATACTCTGCTTCTATTGTTGATAGAAACACACATTTTTATTTCTTTGTTCTTCAACTAATTGGATCACTTGTCAATATTACAACATAACCTAAGTATAAATGCATGTCCTCTAAGTTATCAGTCAGTTGAAGTCAATATACTTTTCTATAGTATGTTATTACCTTTGATAATCTATAGTTCCACACGAATATCGTAGCACGTAGCATTATTTTCTTCGATGATTTATATTTGGATTATCACAAAATCGATTTAATGCGTTCGCGGCAAACAATATCTAGACAAACTGTAGGATAAATATATTAAACTACCCATTAATTCGTGATGATTTCTAATATGTTTACGTTTCAGGGAGTAACTGTTTTTATTAATTTTGCATTTGATGTTTGACAGGGTTACCAATGGCTTACAATTTTCCATACCAAATGTTTTATAAATGTTCAGCGTATCTTTGCTATTATATCCTTATATTTCCATTATCTTCATTTCTGTTGATGTACATCCCCAAGATATTCTTAACCTCTTCTAAATCATCTATCTATAATTAATAAAATTAATTTCAATAAATTCTTAACTCTATTTATACTATTTAATCCTTCTACTATCAGTAGATGGACATATTAACCCTCAATACCTATGCGAAAACTACCACGGACCAATTTATCTGTCCTATGTGTTTACGTTTAAATTATCAAGTGATTTCAAATGTTTTTAATTTTTCACATTTAGTTGTTATTTCTAATGTGTAGTTATCTCTCTTATAACTGTTTCTTGTCTAGGATATCAAATCAGCTGTGGCATTCTTTACATGTATCGGTAGATAGGCCTGGCAGTAAAATAGTTAAATTCTTTGATCCATTTAAGAAATCATCTACATATAATATAGCATCCACTATTCGAATCTAAATTTATATAGACATATGAATTAACTGAACTTTATTAAAATTAATGCTTGTCAAATAATTATTTAACTTCTAGTACCATTACCTATTTAGTTGCTTCAGTTCATATAAGAGTTCGTTTAATTTACCATTTATATTTTATTGGATAAGTCACAGTTTAAATGTGCATACATTTGTTTTTTAAAACAATATACAAGGAAGTTCCTAATAGTCTCATAGATACCAACTGGAATGAAAACAGCCTAATAATCAATTCGCTTACAATTACTATCACAGAAATATTTACACAAGACACTTGGTACATCTTTTTACAAATTATTTTTATACTTTTATAAATATATTATTATTATGTTTACAACTTATATATATAAATATATATATATATATATATATATATATATATATATATCAATTACTTAATAAATTAAGTAATAAATTAAGTGTGATTCAGCTACCTTACCTTCATCATTTTAATTTAACCATTTTACAAAAATACATAGGACCCCAATTATAACCAACAGTAGGTATAACAATGTGACCATGTTTCAAACCGAAATTTCCAAAATTAAACAATGTTTGCAATGGATCTAATGCATCCGACATATCTCTATAAATATAATTTATTATCAAAAATATTAATAAAAATATAATAATACAATTTTTTATAACTTACTTTACAATTATAACAGTATTACTTTCTTCCCACATTCGTTTTAGTGCCATTTGTATAACCCCATCATTTTGTATAGGGCTAAGAGAACAAGTAGAATATACGACGGTACCACCTACAGTTACTAACTTCAATGCATTGCTGTAATATTAATAGCAGTAATATAGTTAATGGCAAATAATTATTTAAAGTATATTTAAAATATTGATGATACTAACAATAAAATATCTGCTTGGATTTCAGGCATTCTCAATCTTTCTTTGATTCTTGTAGGTTTAAAAATATTGTTATCATTTTCATGTAATACATGTCTATCTGTTGTACATGGGACATCAACAAGTATCTGTAATCAAAGTTAAGAGAAAACGATTATAACCAAGGATATTGTAATTGCTACATACAAAATAAATCACTTTATCATACTATATATAGTACCTTATTATATACGTCTTTATCATTAATTTTACGAGCATCTTCTTCTGTTATAAACAATCTGTCATCTAACTGTCCTATATCTGCTATGTATTGATTTAATACTTTTTTTATTCTGTTTATTCTAGATTGTGAGAGATCATTTGCTACCACTAAATTGGGCATAAGTGTTTGCAAAATTGTTAGAGTCTTGCCTCCAGGTGCTGCACACATATCTAATACAAAATCACCTAATTGTATGTCAAGAGCCAAGACAGGTAGTATTGAACCTCCATCAAGAAGATAATAATCTACAATAAAGCAACAGAACACATTGAAATATGAAGCGGATAAAATAGATAAGTAATACAATAAATAGATTTACTGCTAAAGACAAAAATAATGTTATATCAAACCTAATACTCCAGTGGATCCTTTATGTGGGGATGAAAATTTTTCTTCACTAAACTCTTCATATGTATACAATTTAAGATGTTTTGGAAAAGACAAAATTTTCTCTTTTTCCACAGGTATTTTAAAATCACCTGCCTTTCGATAATATTCATAATGTTCAGATTCTAAAACCCAATCATTCATACCTATATTAAAATAAAAGGAAAAGTGAAACACTTTCTACAAATATTTTTTATATATGCATATTGATTAGTATACTTATAAACCTTTCAATTTTGTTACTGGTACAAATTCATAAAGTCCTGATAAACCATCTGAAGGAAGAACAATACGATTGCTGCCAATGTTCATGTCATTTGAATCTTCTGCTATAGATTTTAAATGTATTGATTCTAATGGTTTATTAATACTGATGTTCCTATTATTTTTCTCTGTAAAGATTAATGAATCTGGAGATGATTCATAATCAGTTGGATAAACCGACTTTACTTCTGATATTTGTCTTTCCGATATTATATTATACATTCGATCATTTAACTTAATAATTTTCTTTGACTTCTTTTGAAATCTTTGATCTTGTACATTTTCCATAAATGCATCATATATTAATTTCACATTTATTGCTCCAGAATTCTATAATATATAAGTATTGACAAAGAATAGATCTTTAAATTTTATACAGAATATATAACTATTATACCTCCAACAATGTTTGTATTCTTTCCACATCGCTAAAATTATTAACCACTGCAATATATTTATTTTCCTTTTGTAACAATGCAGTTCTTATATCATTCCATGCTTTTCCATATACTTTATCATAGAAGTTATCAAAATATGCCAATGCTCTGTCCTTATGTGTCTTTTCCTTCCTGATTACAGACTTACACAAAATACTTATAATGTGCAGTAGAAACAAGTAGCAAAATTGAGCAAGCTTCAATATGAAAGTAAATAAATTATATCCAAACTCTTACCCAATGATTTGAACTGTGTTTAAATCTAACAAATACTTTCAACAATTTTTCGACTTTCAATCGTTTAATTAAAAATGCCATTTGGAGATGACAATGATTAAATCTAGTCAAAAAAGATTAAATTTTAACTCATAATCAAAAATTATCTTTGGTAGGTTACGTTTACGGAAATAGGAAAATGCCTCTTATGTACAAATATACATACATCGAATAGGCATGTGATGTTTTTAGAACTAATCCGCTAGATGGCGCGACATGCAGAGATTTAGATCGATTGGTCAGAAAAAGTCGTCGAAGTCGATTAACCGTTAGAAGATAGCAATACAGTAAGAGATATAGAAAGAGAAGGGCGCGAACCACACGCGATACGAAGAAAGAGAAAAAGGCAAATGCGGATACAAGGATTGGAAGTACGGTCAACCCCATCTTCGAGTTACAACTTGTATACAACCTGCTAGACGATAGATACCATCGAAAGACTCGATCGGCTATACGCTTACTTTTTTTCCTGCCATATTGTTTATTTTAACAAATTCCATGGAACGAATAACAAGCTCCCGTGAAAAGCAAAACAAGTCCATACATACATACATATGTACATAAACACAAATATATTCACACAATCATGTACGTGATACATTACATTTACATTTACGTTATGCGTGTAATATAGGGATGACAAATACGACGTCTTAACGATTCACATCGAGAAAACGGCGCCGAACGATTTATATTGTTGTAAATGAAAGATAATGAGTATTATTCGCGGAAAGTTATGTAAATATTTAAAAGTCGCGCTTTTTGCAATGAAACGAAGTTATTTCTTCGATGTATTTCTTACGCTAAATGTAAGCCATAATACGATTTAACGAACTCGAGATATTAAACTTCCTTTCGATAATTACTTCGATTATTAAAACTATAGTACATATCAAATAAATCAAAAGATCCCACTTGACCACTTGAGATTTTACCTGAAAATTCTTTTAATTGTTTGACTTTGTTGGACTTCATATTGGACCGTCGCAAAAAAATTCGGTTTCGGATTGCGTAAGTAGAAATGCAAATCGTATCCTAAAGAAGGACGTGCAAATGTTCAAAAAAGAGGACGAGAGTGCAGCGTGAAGTCATACCGCCGTATAAATTCCGCGCCAAAAGCGTAAGTCGTAAAAGGAGAGAGAACCCCGGATGATAACCCTGTAGCCCTCCAAAGTGACGTAGCATCTCTCGGTGAAAGTCTCTCTCTCTCTCTCTCTCTCTCTCTCTCTCTCTCTCTCTCTCTCTTTCTCCCTCTCTTTCCCCTCAACGATAGAAAGGAGATGAGAGAGAAGACGAAAAGCGTATAAGCAGAGTTCACCGTATTCTCAAGAGGGACGTAAAGGAGAACGTTCGCACGGACAAGACGATCATCGTCGTCATCGTCGTCATTTCACCGTTGCCGACGATGGCTTCTCCTTCGAAGAGAAGGAAGAAAGCCAAGAAGAGCGAACGGGGTGCGGTGTTATACCCTCTTACTCTCTCTCCCTCCCCCCTCTCTTTCATATGTACATATAAACGCACATACGTAAAGATAGACGGACGCAACCCACACATAAATACATACATGTGTATATGTCTATAATGCGTGATTTGTGTGTTCTCGCGTCCTCACGCACACACGCATATACGAGCCGTGTTGACTCCTCCTCCTCCTCCTCTTCCTCTCTCTCTCTTTCTCTCTCTCAGAGCCGCCGCCAAGCGACGACCCGAATCTCTCTCGACGGCGAAGCTGCTTTTGTGGATCTCTTCATGAGAAGCACGTTGGACACGATTTGTCGGCGTTCGGGGTGCGACGGGAACTCGGGGAAGATTGTAAGGCAATGCACTGTAAGGAGCTCACTTCTCCTCCTTTTCCTCTGTCTCCCCACCCTCTCACTCTTTCTCTCTCTCTCTCTCTCTCTCTCTCTCTCTCTCTCTCTCTATCTATCTATCTATCTATCTTTCTCTTTCTCTCTCTCGTTCTCGCGCCCTGCCCGTTTTCTCTACGTTCCACCTCTGAGCTCTCGCTCTCTACCCCTCTCTCTCCCTTTTCCTCTTTCCTCGATCTTTCTTTCTCTCTCTCTCTCTCTAATTCTCTATTTCTTACTTTCTTTCTCTATCCTTCTAGGAAAGGGCGCGTTAGAGCGGGTGCTCTACTCATGATATCTTAAGAAACCATTTCTAACATGAACATTACTATTACCTTTCTCTGCTGCTTTTATTGTCTTCCAATGCGCCCTCCACTGATGAAAATCTCAATGAGAATTCTTTTCGTTATAGCCGATAAATATCCTGACGATGCGTAGCGATGGACAACATAGGGGAGACCTGAGACCTAAGGACTCGGAAGTAACGACGTCCGGTGCTGAGCGATACTATGTCTCGTTTCCTGTTGTCGCTGACCCTTGCCTCCCTCCTCTTTTTCTCTCACCCTAACTAGCTAGTGTGACCTCACTTCAAAGAATGTTGATTTCGATTGAACGAATACACGTGAAAACAGCGAGTTTCGATCTAATCATTTCCGAGTTTTATTTAATATCTAACAAGGCTATACTTATTTTCTTATTCTTTTTTATTAAGTACGAAACTTTTGTCCAACTTATTCCGAGGGTAAAGGATCATGTCTCGTGATATGGAATACGTAACATTTTTAGGAGAAATTCAACTCGTGAAAAAATGCTTAAGTATTTAAATAAGATACGAAGCAAATGCAAATAAAATACTATTACATAATTTTTAAACGATTTATTTTTAAACGATTCTTATTCGAACGATTCAAACTGAATTTATTCATGAAAGGTTATATACGATATACTATCATACAGATAGAAATAAAATACAAAAAATATCTTAAAACTTTCCCATGACCATATACGTTGTTCACGCCATCGTCGTCGTCGTCGTCGTCGTCGTCGTCGTCGTCGTCGTCGTTGTCGTCATCGTTCTACAGTTCACTTTCGTTCCGATTCTCTCATCACGTGCGTGCGTGCGTGCATGCGTGCATGAAGCGATGAGCGAGCGTCATGCAGGGTCGTTGAACGAGCAAGGGGTACCGAGGACTACAGTAACGACTGTACCGACCAATTTCTCTCGACCCTATACGCGATGCATATATACGTACAAGTACAGTGCCTCGCAATAATCTTCCCCAAGGGTGTGATATACCTTTGCGTACTTGAGATTTTTTTATGAGCTAGCCTGTGCTCATATCTTATTCCATAATAGTTATTAGTCGAATGTGAGTAATCCTTAAGGCAGCTCTCGTCAAAAAATCGAATGCCGGATATTATTTTACATAAATGATCATGATTTCTATCACTGCAAATATAAACATTTTACGGTACCATGTTTTTAAATTTACTCGAAATTTTTATTATTTCTCCCTACCTCTTACAAAATAAACTCTTTCGATATTACTGGACGATGTGCGAGGAGGAAAGTAGGTAGGTAGGTAGGTAGGCAGGTAGGTAGGTAGGTGGACAGACGGAAGTTAATTTAACGGTATCGTTTAAGAGCTCCGTAGCTTTTCTTCGTGGTTTATGTACAATGCGTATGTTTAATAAAATTCGTGATTCTTTTCCTTTTTTTTCTTCTTTAGAAATATCCATCTTGTACCAATATGTTGGTTTATCAAAGTAAGAAATTTGAGAACAGTATCGTGGTGATTTAAACAAATTATTTTTTCATATAGTTTAAAAATATTTTTTTCAATTCCATTTTCATTAGATCACATTTGAGATATTAACTTTATACTATTAATATTTTTCTTTTATTTTTCAAAGAAAATATATCGATGAACTTTAATAATAACAATACCGTGATAATAATTCATTATTGACTCGAAATACGTTAAATTATTACAGTGACAGTTTAGTTACTTCGATTATGATAGGGTTGTAAGAAAACAATAGATATTAAAAAGACGGGCGTTGACCCCCAAAGAGCCACGCCGCTCCCACACTACATTACGTCAGGCTACATCCAACGCATTGTGCCTGTCTTATTTTCTATCTTAACATGAAGTCTTCTATTTCAGTATTATATCGCGATATTAGGCCGAAATTAGCATGGATTTTTCGGAATTTTTTGAAATGTATAGAAAAATAATTTCTTTTGTCATTTCTAAAGAAACGGAACACTTTTATGAAAGATACCTACATAGACTATTAAGAAAGGAAGATATAAAAACGATAAACATGTATACTCGCACCGAACCGTTGCTCCCCTTTTTTTGAAGAATGATAACGAAGATAAAAATATATTGCTTTATCATTACACCGTAAGGATTTCCATAAGGCATCAGCTATGTAAGAATCTGATAAGTCTGGTAAGAATAAAACAGAGAAGAATTTCCAAGAATTTGATTTTTAGCAGAAATTTTGACATCACCTTGTAGCAGAATTTATGACATCACCTGCGATACCAACAGAGGTTCGCCATAATCTTACTTATCCGAGCTATA
Source organism: Dolichovespula sylvestris (assembly GCA_918808275.2). Lineage (NCBI taxonomy): Eukaryota > Metazoa > Arthropoda > Insecta > Hymenoptera > Vespidae > Dolichovespula > Dolichovespula sylvestris. The sequence goes on from OU964967.1 coordinate 922,275, forward strand.
GGTTGCCAACAAAAGGACAGAACTGTTCTCTCTCTCTCTCTCTCTCTCTCTCTCTCTCTCTCTCTCTCTCTCTTTCTCAATATTTAGCCACGAAAGGAAGAATTAAAATGTATAGATCTTTGAGGCTGACTTTGTTCTACAACAAAGCATAGCTACACGATTATGGGGACTACCTGCTGACGGGATTCTGCGTACGGGAATTGGTCAGCCCATTCTAAGGGGGTAAAGGGGAATTCTCAATGTCGTTGGTAATGGTGGTCGTGGTGGTGTTACTACTGCAACCTGTTGCAACCATCTCGACAAACAGATGCAAAGGGGGAGGCGTCTCTGACCGTTCTCAAGCATATCGCTAACTTTATAATAACCATAGAACTTTCTATCTTGATGTAAACTGTGCAGGTAATACTACGCCCCTTCACTGTTCGAATAATAAAAGTATCTGATGCATAATATCGCAGCTAATTGCCGATTTAATCGAACCCACTTTTTTCACCGTCAAATCATAGAGGGATTAGTTCTTTGTCGTGCAAATTATGTCTATGGGAATCGTTTACTAATTAAGGTGAGACGATTCTTTATAAAACAGTTTCAACGACTTAAAACACCATCCCCATATAGTGAACAAATTGATCATGCAAGATATAGGATAAATACAAAATAAAAACGTTCGTTCATATGGAATTAAGAACCGGTGATACATTTCAATTTGATCGATTTATAATTTTTCAAGCAGAAACAAGGTTGAGTCTTCTACTCTCTTTAAATCGAATCGAAATCAACTTTGCCACTGCAACCTGTCTACCTGCTCGACCGCAGGCAATACGGGGTGAAAAGGGAGACAAGAAAGGAAAGGAAAAAGGGAAGAAAGGGGAATGAACGGTCGAACAAAGCGGCGTATTCACGCGTCAGAAGTCACCATAGCGTGACGGTAGGGTGGTCTTACAGTAAAGAGAGAAAGAAAGAGAGAGAAAGACCTACAGGACCTCCTTTGGTATTTCACTGTCGCAAGCACTTGTCGCGTATTTATCCCCCGGGAGTAGTCGTTCGATGTAAAGCCCGAGGTCTGCCCCTTTTACTATATAAATTAAAAGGACGATAAAGCGTGTTACCTTATACATTGAATGCTCTTTTTAACTACACACGTCAAGCGTAGAAAAAAGTAGTCGTCATTTTGTATACGATAAACACATGTGTATGTGCTGTACTATATCTAGCTTATAGCATATAAGAACATGTGTGTGTATGTGTGTTTTATATATTATATAATAAACTTTATACTGTGCTGTATACAGATGTTCCTATATAATATTTATATTGTATATATTTATATGTTATACATTATACATATAATGTAGAATTTATTAGATGTATAATATAAAACATATTGGCATATTCAAGATAACCTTTTTTTACTTTTGGTAAATGTTAAATCATTCAATAGATTAACAGATTAAGAATATAATTGTCGAATATAATAAGGTAGAATGGTTGGATGGTTGAATACATATACATATATGTGTGCCTATACTATATATTTTTTTATTTTTTCCGTATAATTTAGAATATATAAGCACTACTTGGTGTATACGGAAAAGACAGATTAGTGAAAGAACGCTAGAAGAGAACTTGTGTCTTTAGTAGGTCAACGCCGATGTCTTCCTTCCCTTCGAAAATTGCGTCACCGTAGTACTCGACTCGCGCCCGCACAGTCAACAGTAGCTCGTTCCGCATTGTTGGTATATGTGAAGACCTATCGTTCGATAAAGGGACTCTATTCTAATGTGTACATATGATCACCCACTAGTCCACCCACCTGTAAAACTACGAGCTACATGACAATGTGACACGTCAGTTATCATCTTTTCTCAAAAGAGATATACAAAATATGATAAATATATACTTGAAATCAAATAATATTTAATTTTTGCAATCTATCTTTAGTTAATATATGTATTTGTTTATTTGCGTAGAAACATCGAGATATTTAAAGAAATTAATAAAATTCTGAAATATATTTTCGATTGATAACTTATCAGTTCGCTTTTGTGCTTCTTTAAAAAGGAAATTATTTTCTCTATTTTTTATAGTCTTAACAAACTGATTCCTCAATCAATCCGAAAGATGATAACAAAAAGATAGATATTCTAGAAGTTCCCTGATGTTTTAAACGTGCTTGATTATTGATGTTAATATCTGTAAATAATCATTTTCTAACTCATTAATATTTTTATTTCATTCAAACTGTAAATCCGAAGCTATAAATTGATTTTTATTGTACGGCAATAAGATAGAAAAAAATGCTCTAGGGAATGTTATTCATATAAGAAAAGAGACGACCTCGGTAACCGACTTGAAAATCGATGAACGAAGGAAAGCTTTACGAGCGTTCACATGTAGACTAGTGTTGAAAAAGAATAGGGGGCAACAACGGTAGAAAGGCTATGCGGGTCGGGGTCGAGTCATGTATATCGATACTCGCTCGCATGAATTTTTCATAATTTCTTACGATTTTGAAAGACCTGTTGGTCGGCATGCACTTATAATTCTATAAATCCAGTAATCTTTAGCGAAGGTTCATGACATTTGATCTTTTAGTCTAATGTCAAGCTAATTAAATCGGTTCTATAATTGATCTCAACATATGATAAAGAAAAAGAAAGTAATAATACATCTAAAGTATATGAAGAACGAGTGAAAGCTTAAGTCGACAGAATAGAAGATATCGACGTGGAAGAAGTAAGTACTTTTTCTCATTAGAATACCACTGCCATCATATAAAAGCTACTGACTAACACGTGCACCGTGTTTCTTTAGGTTGTTAGCGAAAGCGCGATAAGCAGCGAACAATCCTGAACTGAGAAGGTATCGACGCGTGAAAAAGCGAAGGATAAAATAAATACAAAGGACGAAAGGATATAGAAGTGAGAAAAGAGTATGAGGATGACGATCATCCTAAAGGTAGGAGGGAGCTATAAGTGAGAGGGGAAGAAAGGTAGAAAGCAAGAAGTGAAAGATATTGATAATCGAGGAATCCGGGAACTCAGAACTGTTTGAACGGTTGGCTGCCGCAGACGCAAGGTCGTTGTCCTTGGGGGATCAACGACCCCTCGACGAGGGATGCCGTGGTGGGGATATGCGTATGCCTCCCCGTCCACGACGACGCCGCCGTCTGGCTATAAGGGCGCCTCCAGGTTGGGTTAGACTTAGGGTTAGACTTAGAAGTCAGAGAACAGGGATGCGGACAGTCACGTAGGTTATATGGATAGATGGTCGGGTAGTAGTCATGAGAAGGAGGGAGGGAGAGGGAGAGAGAGAGAGAGAGAGAGAGAGAGAGAGAGAGAGAGAGAGAAAGAAGAGGAGAGAAGAGAAGAGAAGAGAGCGAACAGGAGAAACGGAGAGGGAGAAAGGAGAGAGGGAGGATGGTGGAGAGTGGAGTAGAAAAGGGTGGGGAGGGGAGTGAGAAAGGGGAGGAAGAGTGGGAGGAGAAGAAAGACTTGAGGAGCGAAAAAGAGGTTGAAAGCCAGCCCGGGGATAGAAAGTCTGTACCGTGTGACGATGCAAGAAAGGTGCGTCGAGGTAGGCAAAGGGCTATGAAACATGGTAAAGGTGAGTTTCGCTACGACGACGAAAAGAAATCTCGATATGCCCAATAAAAAGGACTAATGACGTTTTTCTCTTTAGATCAAATTCGCTCGAGACCATTTACTGAGGTGGTATATTCTAATAAGTTTCGAAATCATCCGTGAAAATTTAATTTAATTTTATTCTCTTTCACAATCTTTTTGCAAGCAATATATTTATTCTTAATAGTCTTTGAATCACGTTCGATATTTAACAAGAGGTCTGGAGCAAGAGGATTTCAATGTTAATAACCGATACTTCGTACGTGAGAGGAATTATAAGTAGATAGCACTCGCTATAAACACCCCACGATCCACTGCAACTGGAATGTAGCCTCCGGGAGCATAACGGAACGTCTTGGTACGATTATAGGACACATGTGGAACATTTGAATAATAACCTGAGCGGAGCAGGGCACATTATTTTGAATACTTCGAGATATACACACACACACACATATGAATATTTTTTATCAATAGAAAATCATCAAAATTTCCAACGATATTACTAACGTAAGCCTGATTTAAAGGATTCCTTTCATTTTTCATTTTTAATTAAAGAAGTCAATGTCGTCAATTTTTTGAAATAGAGCTAGAGCAAGAGATGTCACAGTTCATAGAAACCGTAAGAGAGCACAGGACGATAGGTCCTTTCTGAACGCTGTAGATCGGGGCAACTCGGGCCAGGGAGCAATGACCCTTACAGTCATCCCCTTCCTTTCATGTATAAGTAAGGTATGCACGCCGTTACTCGCAGTTACGGTTACCAACTTTTTTTCTTTTATCAAACAAAGGAATTTTTTAACGCTTTCTTTTGAGCTTCCTTTCTGAAATGTCAAATATTTCGGTTCTTCTACTATGTCCTTTCTAAACAAAGAATATATTTATCCATCCGAAGTATATACTAATAATTTCAAGGATGTGTCGATATAAAAAATAAAAAAAAATGTTGGATAACCAAAGTATTTTTCATTTCACAGAAAATAGAAATAAGAATACAGAGAGAGAGAGAAAGAGAGAGAGAGAGAGAGAGAGAGAGAGAGAAAGAGAGAGAGAGAGAGAGAGAGAGAGAGAGAGAGAGAGAGTGGTTACTCAGAATATCCTTTGCGGTCGACGATGGATAATCTACCTTGAACACTGGATGACCATCCAGTCGACGAGGTAAATAACTAAGACTCGATGAAATCTTGTTGACTCGAAACTAGCTTCTCTATTTCTAGCCCTTTCTATTTGTTCTCTCAGTAAAATATTTTGCTTTACCTTGAAAGGGCTACCATGAAACATCAGAGGGAAAGTATCGTGCTTCGATATACGTAAGAGTCATAAGATTGAATATTGTCTACGCCTTATTCATAGTATAACTAGTTAGATAAGATATAAACACGTGTTACTTCTGTTAGCGAAGTTCTTGTTTTTTCTCCAGATATACGTGACTTTATATTGTGTAAAAAAGAAAAAAAATTAGAAAGTTGAAACTTTCCATTTCTATGTTTTCTCTTTTAATACTCATTACTTAAATTTGTCTTCATTTTTTTTAAGTTAGGACATAAAAGATGTGACACGTGTGTCGGTTATATCGAAGTGATAGGGATTATTATGTATAGCAATGATGCCGTTGAACGATGATTTGGAGAATCAACCTCGCTCTACAACATCTTATTCCATCCTTCGTTTCAATAGTCCTAATTAAGTATATAGCGAAGACACACGTTACGATATCGTACAAGCATACAACGTGGTCATGAATGAGAACGTTATCTTAGCCTCCTTACAATATTTGTCTTTCTAAAATCGGTAAGATCGAGAGCCTTACTGTATTTGTACGATTAGTTGTTTTAAAAACTCGAAATTGTTAGAAAAATCTGAGAAAAAAAAAGACAAATTCCCAGTCTTCAAAATTTAGATTTTATTTTGGCTGTCCTTTCAAAAAACATATTTGTAGAACATAAGTTGCAGATATATATATATATATATATATATATATATATATATATAGTGTGTGTGTGTATATATATAGTATTTGTACACATAAACCACAGTTACATAAGTTGTAGCGAACGTTGGCCTGCATCATCGCTTACGGTCGCCTGAAACATTAATGTGATCCATCGCGCTATGTTCCTCGTCCGACAAGGCCATAACGTATATACCTAATACGTACAGTCATAACGTTTCTGTTCACCGAACTTTCATTCGAAACAGGTTCTCTTTCGGCATCCTTTGTCAGAAAAAAAGAAAAAAAAGGCAAATAATATCTTCTTTAATTGAATGAGTGTGAAAACTGTTTACAGTTTAGTATTTATTAATAATGCCTTTTTCATCTTTTAACGGAAGACGATTGAAATTCGTTTCCTGTTCACTTCCTTTTTTTTCTTTTAATCAAGCAACGTAAATCAGTATCATCGTTTAATTCGAAAACATGAAGAGCTCTCAAATACGCTTGGCTTAGAGTTTGTTCGAAAAGTCGTTCGGTTCGTGTCGAGCTCAAGCACTTGGCCATTTCTCAACCCTTTCTCAGTTACGTCACGTTAAAAAAGCTATTTGGGGTCAACACCCCGCCGCCGCGACACGTGTAGTACTCTTCGACTCCGTCTCTCCTCTTTCTTCTTCTCTTCTTCTTCCTCGCAAATGGCAGGCGCCATAACTGCCACCTCCTACTCTAGTATCCCTTCTACGCGACTTGGCTTCCATTGGATCTCTAAGCTCCCTAGATAACACTGTTTGGAGCCATATCGAGGATCCAGAGATCATGAGTCGATGTCGCGACACTTCCAATCCTTTTCGTTTTTTCAACCTCGCTCCTATGTAATTACGATAAGAAAAAAAAAGATTTCAAAAAATTAATTATAACCATGACACTGTTACATAATTCTATTCGAAATGCCATATCGTTTATAGGTGATCATCTTCTATCTTCTACATCCTAACGAATTTTCTACAAAAGAGAACTGTTCGTTACATTCATTAAAATGGATCTTCTCTTCTCTTTTGGAAACGGAGGGACTAAAGCAAAGAATATACCAATTTTCCTTCACACTAAAGAGTTAGAAAATGAAAGAGAGCACAGAACGCTAGTGGCAGAGGAAAATGATACAGCCCTGGCAGTGGGCGCATACGACTGCACATCGAGTTTCTTACAGTGCGCGCACGAGCGTCAAGCTAGAATCTGCACGCTAGAGGCTCGCTAGAGCTAAACGAAGGACACGAACGACAACGACGAGAAAGAAAGAGAGAGGGAGAGAGAGGGAGAGAGAGGAAGAGTCAGAAAAGTCAAATCATCGCGACGGCAGAGCAGCGAGGACGGCGTTAGTGGCGGTGGCGATGGTGGTGACGCTCCCCTTTACCCGGATTCACGTCGTTTACGTGCACGTCTGCACCCCTCCGCCCCGTCTTCCAACGACAAGCGCGTCGTCTCCCTCTCGCCTTCTCTACACCCCTTAGCAGCCAAGCTCAAGCTACGCTCTCAACTCGGTCGCTTCGTCCTCTCTCTCTCTCTCTCTCTCTCTCTCTCTCTCTCTCTCTCTCTCTCTCTCTCTCTCTCTCTCTCTCTCCTTCTCCCTCTCCCTCCCCTTTTGCCTTCTCTGCGCTTATATACTACTGCGTGCTTCATGTGTGTCTTTATATGTATGTGTGTCCGACCTCCGAGTCTCTCCCCCTCCTAGCGGCTTTTTTGTCTGTATACGCCTCGTCGTCCATTGCGACGAGCCAGCCTCCAAGCCTTTTTATCAGTCGACCGAAATGATATGCGGGAATTCATCCGCAGCGGAGAGACCAGAGGCCACCCCTCGTGAAACCCACTGGACAACACACTACACCATCCTCACCTGCTTTTCCCACCTTCCTCGATGCTATATCATTTTTTTTTATCTTCATATATGTATACAATATATCCTTGGCGAATCAAATCTGAAAGTCAAAAAATAAGATAAAGTGCTTTATTTCCAGAATCATTTTAATTTTCGGATTAATTAGAAAAGATATGCTCGTCGTCAACTTTCCTTATATTCTTCTCATGATTTGAAATATGTAAATAGGTTATCGATTTTTAGATTGACGAATGATTAAAAATGGAAAATCGAAATCTCATCTACGCATTTAAGCACGCATGTCGGGGTAAACGTGTCAAGGTACCAACAAACTTCACGACGCGGCGAATCTGTCGCGAAATATAGCAGCGAGGATGGACTGAGGCGAAGGAAAAGGAGAAAGTAAAGAGGAAGAAGCAGGACAGAAAGATGCACGCCCGACACGACGACGGACGTACGATTCAAAGTGCCCGCGAACGGAAATATCAGACAGGTACACGCATTCTTTCTGTCCGAATTATGAACTTTAAACGGAAATAATAGACAAGCTCTTTCTCTACCTCTTCCTTTCTTTTTCTGTTATATCTATTTGATTCTCCTTTGCCTTCTTTCTTCATTATTACATTCATCTGTTTATGATTTTATTAGCAGGAAAGTGAAAGAGGATGTAATCTACTCGTATCCTGAATTAGCTTGAGCGATACATATTATCTAATTGATTGAAAATTTCTTTTTTGACAATTTTCGTTATCGACCTCGAAAGTATTTTTATTTTATAAAACTTAGAGAGTAGTAGAATAGATATACGAATTATATACTCTCACAGGTTCTTTAAAATCTATAAAAAGAAAATTCAGACGATTATATTATATTTCATGGAGTATGATAATTATAATATATTTATCTGATTAGGTACTGTTCTAACAGTTCGTAACAATTTATGTTTTAATTACAGTTTTATTCGTAATTTTATTCGTAATGAAAATAAACTTTATTCTCTGTATCTCACTTCTTCCTCACTATTTATCTACTTTTCTCGCACTTTTGTGTCGGTAGACGCAAATGCGGTTGGTAATTGTATACCCTACGTTTCAGTCGCACTGAGAAAACGATCTTGAAACGAAAAAGTTTCTATCACTCACTCACTTACTCTATCTCTCTCTTTCTCTCTCTCCCCTCTCTCGTGCGGTAGCAGCGCGCCGCGCGGAGGATATTGCGCAGCGCGCGTATCGTGCATACGCACGCGCACGTCCTACTAGCGGACGCGCCTACTCTCTCATATCTAGTCGCCCTTTTTCCTCGTTTCTCTTTTTTCACTTCCTTTCCAGGATGAAAATCTTTCTATTTAATTCGATAGAAATTCGTTTGCAGGAGAATCATTTCCTTTTTGAATTTGGTAGCCCGCCCTTCTGTTATCTTGTTATATGATAATAGGTACCATCAAGAAAGTCTCTAAAAAAAGCTATCAGTATAAGTTTGCTAATCGAGAGAGAGTGTCGTAGAATAGACAATAAGGGTTACGACCCTCCCAAAAAAGCATTTTCAATACTACGATAACCTTCCCCCTTTTCGAACGATTACGTTTCGTTCTGTATTTAGCGATGCTTCTTTACCTTTTTGTTCCTCTCTCTCTCTTTCTCTCCGTTGACTAATGTTCGTAGTCATCCAACGATAAATGCCTCTGCGATGAAACGGAGCGTTAGAACGAAACGACTCAAATTTCTTTCGGAACGCAATAATCGGAATCCAATGATTGATCGTGAATCGAGCTCGAATAGAAAACAGATTATTCGATAGTACTCGTCGACAATTGCGTCTTCTGAATGATTTCAGAAATAAAGAATCTGTGATCAAATTAATCGATACGTTTTTACATGACACCGTGGTACATAAAATAAACGTGCGTGATAAACCATCGAAAACACGTGTTTACTCCTTCTTCCTTGAACATGACTTCGAACGTTGAAAAATAATGTAAGATGTTTTTCATGGAAAGTATTTTAAGTTAACTCGAACGATAGCAGGCATTATAAAGCAAATCGTGAGATTTATAAGACATCGGCCGCGAAAGGGTAACGATATCATAATGAAACGGAGTATGCTATGACGTAGGCGAGGGAAGAGGAGGGGGAGGCGCGTGAAAGAGCGGAGAAGTTTGGTTACGAGCGTGAGAACAAAGGGGCGAAAATAAGCGCCCCTTTGGAGGGCGATCGAGGGTGCGAGGGAGCGAAGGAAAGGGGCCGACGTTGGCGAAGACACATACATAGACTCGGAAGGAAGCATAGACAGGTCCGTCGAGCGGGACGGTCGAGGGAGATAGTGGCGCGCACTCGTTCGCTTGCGAGAGAGAGAAAGAGTGAGGCGAGAGTGCGACGAAAGAGAAGGTGGTGGAAGAGGGGTACGTCGACGATACGCGTAGTCGCGCGCGCAGGATAGTGCGAAGGTATCGAGGGTGCGGTGGAGAGAGACACGATGAAGAATGGAGAGCGGTTGGGGAGGACGAGGGGATGCAGAGTGGGGGGTAGAGAGGGCGTCTCCGTCGCGTCGACGACTAGCCGAAGAGGGTGGAGTGGGGTGAAGAGAAAAGAGAGGTGCGGAGGTAGAATTGTTGGATGTTGCTTCTCTCTCTCTCTCTCTCTCCTCTCTCTCTCTCTCTTTCTTTGAATCTCTCTTTCTCTGTTCCTCCGTCCGTTCGACTTCGGTGGTCGATTGAAAGAGGTCGCTTAAGAGGGCGGCGGGTGTTATCCGAACGGTATGACGATGACAACGACGACGACAACGAGGACGATAACAATGATGACGATGACGAGAACGACGACGGCGATGACGACAACAACGAGGACGACGAGGATGTTGAAGCAGTGAAGGGTACCAAGAACGGAAGGCACGGCCGTGGCGCTATGCGGGCGTAGGCGAGGTTCCGTGACGGCCGTTCGGTGGCGCAGCAGGAATTCCCCAGCACAGGAGGCGCGTACCGGGTTGGTCGATTAGGTGGTATGTGTGTGGCTCTCTCCCTCTCTGTCCATCGGTCGGTCCGGTCGACGGACCATCTCTCTCTGTCTCTTTCTCTAGCATACTCTTTCTCCTCCCTGGTACTCCCTATCGGTGGACGCGCGGGCGCGCGCTTGCGCTTGTATGCGCGTCGTGCGCGTATCTGCCCTGAGTCCGCGCCTCGACTTGCTGACATGGCGTCCTAGCGCTGCACGGGCCAAGTCGCACGTCCTCGGTGGAGAGGCTCTCAACCCCGTCGTCGTCGTCGTCATCGCTGCCGTCGTCGTCGAATCGAGTGCATCTCGAGGATGCCAAGGTAAGTCGACGTACCTTCATCGTTCGCCGCGTACATTCCTACAAACCTTCCGATACAACGAGCCGTGTACGCACAACGGATTCCTCGAAAAAGAAGCGAAACGCCACCGCGGCAGCAACGGCGACGACGACCAACGTCGGATCGTCGTTCGTTCGGGTGTCATCGGGAATAACCGGGCGGTGTCGATATGCTGAAAAATACATCATCTCGCGCTTTTAAATTGACTGTGATCGAGAGGGTCGTTGCCATCAAACGACAGTTCTTTCTAGTCGAATCGATACTTCGCTCTCTCTTTCTCTTTTTCTTTCTCCTGTATCTCTTCTAGGGGGCGAGATACAATCGGAAGACTCCTTGCTGATTCATCCCTTTTTCGCCCTACTTTTACCCCCTCCCCTTTTTTCCTCGTTTCATTTCCTCCATTCCTCTCTTCCTCCTTTTTCGCCCAGCTCTCTCTTTCCCTCCCTCTTCCTTTCTCTTCCTCCCTCCCATCTCCCCCTCTCTCTCTTTCTCTATGGCATAGTCGAGCAGGATGCTATTTTCTTACAATTCCGTGAGTCTACCTTCGCTCTACCAACCTCGCTTATATTCGTCGACGTATACGCATGCGCACTCCTCGTTTGCGATCGCGCGTGGCACTCCGAAGGGTTAATCTCGAAAGGAAAAGAAAGAAATAGAATGAAGGAGATTGTTGTGGGGACAGAAGATGTAAAGGATAGAGAAAGACGAAAGGAATTAGAAAAAAAAAGAAAACGAGTGAGAAAGGGGAAGAAAAAAGAGAAAAGAGAGCGTAAACACAGGGCGGAAAAGAGGTTAGTTTCATGCTTCTTAGAAAAGGATCATTGAACGAATCAAGGCGAGCGCGAGAGCGGAGAGAGAGGGGGGAAGGGTACTACGTGGCTTATCGAGGCGCATCGACAGCAACGTGCATCGACGTGGATTTTCACTCGGTACCGAGAGAGGGTTGCGTAAATCTTCCTTTCCCCGTTCTCTTCGTCCCCTTATCACTGTTTCCCCCACCCCCTCTATCATCCTTCCTCTTTTTCTTTCATCGTGTAACACATACACGGAGAGAGAAAGAGAGAGAGAGAGAGCACATACATCACTCAGCAAGCAGTGGATAGCACGACGCACGCACGGCGTCGTACAGTGTAGCACAGTTGGTATATGGTGCCGTCCATAGGCGCCGATACATCCCAGGGTGTCCAGTAAGCCTTGCCTCTTTTCGGTTTCGACTCGCCGAGCGGAGCCGAATCACTACGAACTGTACCGAGTCGTACCGAAGGAAGGTCGAGTAGAATCGTGCAAAGTCGGTAGGACTCGAGTTGAATCGTGTCGTCGTCGTCGTCGTCGCCCCCTCCCTCTTCTTGAGTCCGCTTACCCGTCCGCCGTCCATCCTCCCTCTAGTGTTCATTGAGCCACACACGCTCGCTAGTTATACGAGCTCGCGGTTGGGTCCTCCTTCGTGGGAGAACGTCGTTATCGCGCTTCTCTTTCTATCTCTTTTTCTTTCTTCCTCTCTTTTTTCTCCCTCTTTGTTGCTACCCTTTTCCTTGATTACACGTCTTTTCGCAAAGGGAGTAAAATATCGTGCCACGCGGTTTCTCTCTATCCGTCCATCTTATTCGCTTGTCCTTCTAGCACTCATACCCCCTACCACTACCATATCATCACCACACCGTCCATAACAGGTGAGTCGACTTTGAATCTTCTCCGTTGTCGTCGTGCCTTACAACCACCACGCATATTTCTGCTTATCTGAAAGTTGTACTCCGAACGTTCGTTATTGTGGTGAAAAAAGAAAAAGAAAGGAGAAAAAGAGTCGAAGTTGTGTGATGTGCCAATATGAGGATGTCGTCGTTCGTGACGATGACGATGATCAAAGTGTTGTTTGCTTGTGATGGACGGACGAAAAAGTGAGCCAAAAAGACAGCCGAGAAACAAGGTACGTAGTGTGACGTTCCTCCCATTCCTGTGTTCAATCTCCCCCCATCTCCCCCTCTCCCCCCTCTCTCTCTTTCTCTCTCTATTTCCGTCTATATATCTCTTCTCTCGTATTTTGTTTTCGCTTTTGACCATCGGAAATTACGAATTCAATATAATCAAATGACGGAAGATAGCGCGTGTTTGCAACGTGTAACGACCGTTCACATCTGGGGCGTATGAGAAAGAGAGAAAAGTGTGTATGTGTATGTCTATCTGTGCATATGGAGGAGGAGTGTAGGATGGAGAGTCCAAACCCTCGATAGCGTCTGCTATAAAAGTCGCGAGGACGTGTATTTTGTCATCGAAGGCGTGGTTCGTCTAGGGAATCTCGATATTGTTTCTACGTTTTATTTTTTCAACATAATTTTTATCGCTATTATGAAGATATTTCTGCTAACTTTTTATTAACTTCGTTTTCTTTCTTTTCTCCCTCCCTCTCTCTCTCTCTCTCTCTCTCTCTCTCTCTCTCTCTCTCTCTCTCTATCTATCCCCCTCTCTCTCTCTCTCTCTATCCCTCTCTCTCTCTCTCTCTCTCTCTCTCTCTCTCTTTCTCTCTCTCTTTCTCTCTGCTTCTTTTATTTCAAAACTTTTTCCCCTACGTTGCTGAAATTATCACATAACACTACGTCCATATCGGTCAAATATCTTGCCTTCGCGTGAATGTTGATTCGTTCTGAAACAATTCAAAATTGAACAAAAAAAAAAGAAAACAGAAAAAAAAAGAAGGAAACAATTCTCGAGAACGTTGGTTATCTCTAGGAGGGATTCGCCTTATCTTTTACAGATACGCATATAAGTACGCGACCGCGTGGTGATCAGGCATGGCTTCGTGCGAGTTCTTCTAACCTACCAAAGTACAAAACGCACGTCGTAAGAGATTAGATTTGTTCCACTTTTCCATGATTGCATACCATCCGATGGTGCACGCTTTCACATTATGTAGAATTTTCTCGTAAATCCTTCTCTTGGTGCCAAATCAGTCGAATCAAATTTTTTCTTTACGCGCGCGCGCACGCACACAACACACACACATACACTGGCCTTTATTCTCCATTGCGTTACCTTTCTCATAGAGTTTCAAACAAAGGGAGTGGAACTAGTTTACCTACGCGTAGCAAGAAGTGCTCGTAGTGACCACGTGGTCTAACGAATATCACGTCACACACCTTATTTTCATCTTACGCGAATTCTCTCTTTCTCCCACCTTCGTGCTCTCTCCTCTCCCCTCTGTAAACACTCATGCTTGAAATCATACCGTATATACGCCCTTCTTCTCGATGAACGATCTATGTAAATATCTACGCTCTCGATACACACGTGTTTCGTTAGTTACTTCGAAAGTTCCTAATTCATTATGATCGCGATAAGCAGATAAGTTAATGTGCTTCTTTCGAGTTAAATATATTCTAACCTATTTGCAAATATACGTCTGATAGGTTAACCGTAATTAGAAGTGTACTCCTATTATCAAGGTTTCATCTTTTTCTTTTTTGTTTCCTTTTTTTTTCTTTTCATTTTTCATCAATGGAAATACGTCATTTGTCTTAATTTTATTAGACACTTAGAGACTAATTGTTGATATCGACTCTTTCACAGCAACAATAAAATTGTTAATACTTGTATCGCACCGTTATGCGTTACATATCCTTAGTAACGGTACTTCGCGGCAATTCGACAGACAGCGGTGAAACGATGATGGCACTTAATGTGCTTTCTCGATTTCAAACCCAACGGTACGCAAGTCATTTTTTACCTAATTTTTTTTTTCTTTTTCCAAGATAGAGATCGTGCAGTCTATATCCAAGAAAGAATACTCTCATTGTGCTAGTTACGCTAATTTGGCATAAACGTGACTTTCATAAAGTTACATGGCTTTTGATTAGAGTTTCTGCGATATATTTTCTTCCCTTTATGCGTGATAAAAAAAAAAAAGAAACATGCTATTGAGATTTTTCGTCTCATCGAATCAAAATTATGGTTGATTTAAATAAATATATTGCGCGTGTATATACGAGATCGAACGGGGATACAAATAAACAAAATGGAAATTTAAGAAGATTTAAGAAAGAGATGTTCGTATCTTTTTTTTACTTCTTGAATTAACTTATTTCCATGATCCATCGATTAAATGCTAGTATATTTCTCGCAATGCGTTAGTAGTAGATATTATATCGGAACGTTCACATAAAGAATATAAATGTTGCGCACTTTTCTGCGGGTTCCCGCTTAAAGGAAGCGTAACGATTTTATCGCAGTGCTCGAGAAAGGGGTTGTAACGAAGTACCTACGAGAAAGTTCTTCTTTCACCTTACTAAAAGATAATATAGTTAAAAGTTTAAATCGTAACGATAGATTTCGATTAAAAAGAAAAAAGTAGAAATCAATCAATTCAAATTTCCCGCTTTAACGAGGCCGCATGACGTTCACTCATTACCGCGAGAAATTCGAAAAGAACGAATCGACTTTTTATGGATCATGTTTCGTAAAAAGCATAGTTTGCTCTCAGCGCCACACAACGGAGAGTGGCGGTAAAAGAGGTGAGGCTTCTCCTTCGTTTACCAACGCTCGTCGTTTATTCCTAAGGTCTCTGATTGTATGCATAGAACTATGATATGTTTGGCGAATTCCTGTTTGTAGAGTTAGATAACTATGTTATTAGAATCTTTCACGCATTTACGAAAAATTTGTTCGAAAGTGTGGTTAGTGCTAATTATATATATGAATGATATGATATGATATATAATATATGCATGTATCAATCAAGGTATATATTTGTGCTCGAAAATAAAACGTGAGAAACGTTAGCGTTTATGATGATTTTAAATGCGCGCCTCGTGTAACGGCGATGATGATGCACACTAATATCCCCTCTACGAATTCGTTTTATTGTGCGTGCAAGCTTCTATGACTGCGTGTTTCAATAATATACGCGTTTATAACATATATGCAATATTTATATATGTTACATCTCTCTCTCTCTCTCTCCTCTCTCTCTCTCTCTCTCTCTCTCTCTTTCTCTCTCTCTCCCTCTGTCGAAGGAATATCGGTCTTTGACCGCGATTTATACTTTTGCTTCGTCAACGATATGTTTAGGTATCCGTTTTGCTTGAATATACCGTTAAAGGTACACCAAAATCGTGTTTCTCATTCTTCCGATGATCGGCAGTCTTAATGGCCAGTGGACGGATGGGATTCCGTTAGTAGGGATATAGTAAATGATGGTAATTAAAAGTGTAATGTAGGACGAGTCATGACGGAACTTAAAGCATACTTTATCGTTATCTTTTGTCTATTCCTTTAACAATGTATTTTTACATAGTTTACTACGTCATTACTTTAAAAGAATGTTTTCTCTTTCTCTTGAATCACGAATAATATCGATCGATTATTATTCCTTAACGTCCAGTCTTTTTCTCGATCCGACCTACTTGCTTTCCGAGTTTCTTTCTAAATCGAACCACGGTGGTGATCATTCGGAACGGAATGGAGCGACCTTCGATTAATGTAGTAAAGAGAACGTGTGTCGAACGACGATACGCCATCCTTTCGACACAACGCGTTTTACACCATCTTTTGATACCCCTACTGATAGAATTTTTGTAAATACATTTCACGGGTATGTATGTAATATATATTTATATAAGGTGTATGTGTGTGCGTGCGCGCATATATTATAGATTATACGAGGAGAATATTCAATTTCCCAAAGATATATATACTCTCTCGATCTGTCGTTAATTAAACTTCAAAGAAAATAATGGCAGCAAGAAGGAGAAGGCAGGCACGTCGAGAATAGGAGAAGGAGAGTAACTCTGGTGGAATCACACGCACACACATAAATTCGCTTCTCTCAATGCTACTAACAATATAAACTGTTTGATTCTTCCTTCGTTAATAACACACCCGCATTAATACAACATCGAGTGGATGAAGGTTCACACGGTACATTCGTACTAACATAACCATTGCTGTCTTCCGTGCCGTCTAAAAGTTCTTGTCGGGGATATTAAGAAGTTAGAAAAAAGAAAGATATAGGAAGAGAATGATTCACATTCGAATAAGTTCTGTGAACTTTCTGAGAATATCGTAATGCTTTTTGAAATATTGTGTTAAGGATATAACAGTCTCTTTTTCCCCTTTCTCTCTCTCTCTCTCTCTCTCTCTCTCTCTCTCTATCTATCTATCTATCTATCTATCTATCTATCTATCTATCTATCTATCTACCTATCTATATATCTATTTATCTATCTATATATCTCTCTCATTATGCGGAAAATCTCATCCACCATTGTCATATAGGGACATACATATTTACTAAACTCGAATACACATTAAAGAAATAAGGAGATTACTGATAAGATATAACCACAATATTACACGACTGGTAGTCGTGTTGACAAGGTGGTGGGGCTAGTGAGTCGAAGGAATTGTTACTTGGATCGTATATCCTAACAACATTGTATCGCTTTTATTGCAACGGTGGTCTAAAGAAAGGGATACGTATATGTATACGAGTGCGAGCAGAGTTGTAACGACACCCGAGAGAGCAGAGAAAAATCGAATGAAAAGAGAAACATTTTGAAATTCCATTGGATGAGTGACTCGTCATTGTCGTTGTCTATCAAAGATCATTCGTGATTGGTCGGCGGAAATCAGCCGCACTCTCGAACATTCGATGGATAAAAAAGCAGGGTGGACGCCAATGCGAACGTGGTATGAGACCAAATGTCGTCGTCGCGTCGCCGGAAGGGTAGTGGTCGTAGCAAGAGGGCGACAAAGAGGAGATGGGAAAGAGGGGATGGAGGAGGAGGAGGAGGAGAAGGAGGTGAGTAGTGTAGTAGTAGTTTGGTGGTGTTACTGCTAGTATGCGGTTGGTGGTGGTGGTATGATAGAGGAGGGAAATGAATAGTCGAGGGGCAGAGGGAGGCAGATGGGTTACAGGCTGACGGAAAGAAAATGGCCGACCTGACCTGTCGATGACTGCACGCACTCGTGCATGTCACAGCAGTGCGCGCCTTCTCTTAAGTGTCCAGTGCGTATGCGCAAAAACGTATTTTCCGAGAGCCGCTAAAAGAATGCGCGCTCAAAGAAAACTCTTTCAATGTTGAATGTTTTTGAATTTCGCGAGATCTTACATCTCCTCCCTATATTCTCACATACATTTCACATCGATCATACAATTTTTTCAACAAAATCGTTTTACACTTATCAATATCAGTTTTTACATTGAACGTGTCTTGTTTATTTATTTTTCTCGTTTCAATATGGGGAACGAAACTATCGTAAAAAAGAACGTTAACCAATGCTCCGTGAGATTAAGACGAATAAACAGTTAAATATCGATCCCTCGGTAAAAGATAAAGCACGTAACACGTTTGTAATCGTTAACGAGGTGCCAGTTAAAATTTATATCTTAAAAGATGGAAGGAGAGAGAGAGAGAGAGAGAGAGAGAGAGAGAGAGAGAGAGAGAGAGAGAGAGAGAGAGAGAGAGAGAGAGAGAGACGGAACGGACGACAAAAAATGTTCAGCGCCTTGTGGACTTTGAAAACGAATCGGAAATGTCGTTCGTCGCTCCGGGAGGATTCTAAAATGTGGGACATGCGCGCCTTCATGGCCATGTTCTCCCTTCACCCCCCCCCCCCTCTTCGCCGTGAAATCTTCCGTTAACTTTGTACCTGGAGTTCCCTGATGGTTAACGGATCAGCCCATACCTGTATTTCGCGTCGACTCGTAAGCGGTTACATCCCCTCCTTCTCTCCTCCCCCTTCTTCTTCTCCTTCCCCACCCATTCTTGCTACATCTCCACCCTCTTATCCTTTCTCGTCCTCAGACTTCGCTTGCTTCTCTGCTGTCTCTGCCAGTCGGTCTGTCTGTCTGTCCGTCTGACTGACACACACACACACACATGCGCGCGCTCCTCTATATCTTTCTTTATCCACAATGACGAACAGCCGTCACCTTGTTATTTACTTGACTTTATGCTGTACACACGAGAAACAGATGGACAGCTGCTTCGTTATCGCCTTTACTCAACTCGCATTGATTTGCCTTCAAATTATCTGTACATAGGAATGTTTTAAAATTGGTACGACCACGCCCTCGATTTGAGGACTGATATTTCTTTTCCGCGTGATATTAAGGATATGGCAAGAATAGCGAACGCGTTTTTCTTTTACCCCGTTTCGAGATGTTCTTCAAAAGTAGTACCTTTGAGCATTTTTTGAACACGTTTCACGTCGTTATGAATTTTGGCATAGACGAAAAATCGATCGGCATACTCCAACACGATATATTCGATAGTTCTGCGTTTCGTTGTAAGAAACTTTTGTATATCCTATTAGAATTGTTATCGAATTTCAGACTCGGTTTCATCTTTTCTTTTCTTTTCTTTTTCTTTTTATTACTGGAACATCTTTGTAAAATAACCAGGAAATTTATTAAAAACTATTTTTTTTCTTTTTCTACTTTTTTGCTGAAATGTATCTATAAAACAATAATTTATCATATTAATTTTTCGATTTATAAGCAAGAAAAACGCCCTTATATTCTTCTTAGAGAATCCATTTTTTGGACCGAAATAACACTATCTTTCGTTCTCTCTCTCTCTCTCTCTCTCTCTCTCTCTCTCTCTCACACACACACACACATACACACACACACCACTCTACTACACCAACGACACATTCACGTATGTCCATGATCGTATGTATTTCCTTCTTCGAGAGGACTGTGAGCGGTCGAACTGTTGATCCAAACACGCATCCTCGTGTTGTCTCCTTACCCCGCTACGCCCTTCCCCATGTCTTATTGACGGAGGAGGTGCGGCGACGAGGAAGAGATATTCGACCGCGATCCACGCTCATGCTTGTTTCGAAACGTTGTCTTCTTTCTTACGTATCTCACGAGAAACAAAACAAGTTGAAGTACCATGATCCTCATTTTTTCCTCTCTATCTTTCCTACGAACAACGATTGATATATTCTATGAAAGTTGAAAATTTAACTGAAATCGCTAGAATCTTTTTTTCAAGCATTTTCCCTTTATTAAATTTGTGCATTCGTATTGTTCCAAATTTTATATATTTTAACAATTTTGGCCCATAGAATATATTTTAATTTGATATTTCAATTGTTATTTGTAAGATCTATAATTTGTCTGACGTTTGTTATAAGAATATTAATATTCTATACTTTACATACGTATATTAACCCAGTGAGTGAGAGCAAAACTTATAGCACAAAGCGGCTAAAATTTTCTTTTTTTTTTCTTTTTAGGCTACATCTCATTTTTCACCTTGTATCGATCGGCTTGTAAACATTAAGAAAAGATTGTGTAGTTCCATGCCCAACTACCCTTTGTACATGACATATATCATTCGGCCTTCGATTATTATCGATGCTCACTCTCTCTCTCTCTCTCTCTCTCTCTCTCTCTCTCTCTCTCTCTCTCTCTCTCTCTCTCTCTCTCTCTCTCTCTCTCTCCCGATTTTATTAAAATTTTCCACTTGACAGTCTCATCGGTGATACATAAACGAACGGCAGTCGAGGCGAATAGAAATCGATCGACGGACAACTTTCATCTCGTCGATTCAACGAATCTACAAGACGTGATAAACGGTAAACAGAGTGGAAAAGAGATGTATTTCGTGAGAGACGTCCTCTTTCTAACGTCACAACTATTATCGGTATTGTCATTATCATCGAGTTACGCAGGCGCAGCTACATCTTCCCTATTTTATCTATCTCTTGCTCGACACTCGATTGCCCTCAAGCTCGAGCCTGAAATTCGGTCGATCGATGGAGCAACCCGATTTTGAGGACCAAGAATGTGTGTGTCGTGTGTATGTATATATATATGTATGTATGATGTATATACGTGTGTGTCTCCAAATACACGTACTAGTTTTTTCTCATCACTACTGTCTATATGGCTCTCTCTCTCTCTCTCTCTCTCTCTCTCTCTCTCTCTCTCACTCTCTCTCTCTCTCTGTCACTTACTCACTCTTTTTCTCACTTCATCGTTCTTATCGTCTTAACACTCCGTACTTTGCTCAGAGTTTTTTTTATTTATTTATTCGCATTATCACGAGTCTAGTTAAAAGCTCATAGACATTAACCAAAAAACGACTATATAAGTATGTAATAAAAATATTTGATCGGTCGGTAAAACCGTTTTTCTTCGATGGCAGAATCGTATAATCAATGATAGTCCTTCCCTTCATTATCGACTGATCGACTCTATTCGCAAGAAAAAGAGAAGAAAAAAAGAGTCGTCGCTCTGTGACGTACGTTATAAGTGCTGTTATTAGGATTCCCAGAAGAAATTTCGAACGCGCCTTCATCCTTGAACAATGATTCAGCGAAATACCTCGGAAAAGAGATACGGACACGTGTCTTACTGTTTCTTTATTTCACTCGACAATACCGAGGGAGAGAAGCCGCTCGTGAATTATATGATCTATTGAGAAGTTGCGAAACTTAATCTAACCTCACTTCTTTTCTCACAATATCTAATATACATAGAAATATCTTTTATTTACACACACACACACACACACACACACACACACACACACACACACACACACACACACACACACACACACCACCACCACCACCACCACCACCACCACCACCACCACCACCACCACCACCACCACCGGTATATAATTTCGTGAAATAAAAATTCTTCTATAAAATAGTGTTCGCTTAGGAAACGACTTCATCTGCTTTGTCAAAGTTACGAATTCGACTTGTAACATTAAAATTCATGAAATAAATTTCCATTGCGGGGTAGTTCGAAGTCGAGGTATACATAAGTATACGTAATGAATGATATCGAAAATTGCGAAAGGCAATGTTATATAGTAGATGCCAGTTAGTATGGTATCGCGATTATATGCGGAAGTTGTGGCGCAAAAGGATTATGACGAGGAGTGAGGGAAATCTTAAGGAGTTCAAGGGAAGAAACGAGGGTGGAGAGGGAGGTAACAACCGAAGGAGCTAGCGAATCGATCATTTTAGGTTCTTGAAACGTAAAAGCACTGGCAGTAATAGCAGCAGCACCAGCAGTATTGAACGTTATTCGACATAGCAGCAGCAGCAGCACCAGCAACGGCGTACATTGTCGTTGTCCGCTGTTTCTACGACTCTTTTTCTTCTCTCCTTCTCCTAGCGTGACTTTGCCGCTGCTGGTGTCGATTACGCAACAAGCGCGGTGGCCGTGAGAGGAGTGAGTTACACGCATACGCACTCGACGTATACACGTATACATACACACGTATGCCCTCGCGATATAGAGTTCGGGCTCAAGCGTGGCGCGCATGCGCGTGAGCGTTAAGAGAGAAAGAGGGAAACACAACGATGCACGTGCGTCGCGCGAGCAACAGGATTCCCGTGCCATGCGCTCGCCAACCTCTACGTCTCGCGGAACTATATTTTTCTTGCTGCTGGTAAGAACAAAAATATACCATTCTCTCTCTCTTCCCTCTGTCTTCTCTCTTTTTTTTGTGAAATGTCAAAATATCGGGCATTATTTACTCTGTCTTCTTTTACTTTTCTTTCTTTTTCAGTTAAATTGTTCTCTCTCTCTCTCTCCCTCTCTCTCTCTTTCTATTTCGAAAATGGAGACGATTCGTAGAATAGAAAATCTCGTTATACTGTCGTAGGCGCATGCAGCTTGTTAACGCGACGGTGTTGTAAGAGCAGGAAAACCGCATACCGCGCCCCTAATTCCCGCCTACGTTGATGCTAAGCTCCACAACGGACTCTTGAGATTATCGGTTCCTGTTTCTTTGATATATACGAACAGGAAGTTAGCCAATTGTTTCTTGAATTTTCCCCCGCCATCCTTCTTGAAACATTATATCGAGAGAAGTTCTATCATCTACCGTTTGTTTTTTCCTCTATCTTGTTTCTTTTCCTTTTCTTTTTACGATATAAGCACGCTTCTTTTCCTAGAAATATCACTTAATTAGCCAATGGCGAATAATGGAATTTGTTGCATTGTCAACGGTTGAATGTGGCAAAGCCATCTTGTAAAACATCAGAGATATACATCTTCGCGAATTACGCGTTAAAAGGAGAGTAAGAGATAAAGATAGGGTGGGGAGAGGGATGGAGGGAGGGGGAGAGAGAGAGAGAGAGAGCACCTGGTTGCATTGTACATTTTCACAGAATATATAACATGTTTGCACTTGTGACAATCGAGCTCCACTCTTTTCTCACTGCCATCGTCGAATTGATATGTAACGTTTTAACATCGTGAAACTTAAATAAGTAACATCAAGTGGAAATCTGAGTACATTTTCGAATAAGAAATAAGGGTAGGAAGATTAAGTATTATCTTTCCTCGATGTGTGAAAGTTAGTATATTTGATATAAGGAAGGTGATGCATAGCGATGTGCTATTCACCGTGAAAACCGTGGAATCAACAAGGTCATTCAAGGTCGCACGTTTAAAGTCACACTTCGCTAGTGCGAATCGTGCTCGCGCGAACACACGATCCTTGCGTTTACATATAGATGTGTGAGCATAAATGCATGCGTAGATACATACAGGCGAAATCAGTAAAGTACTACTTTAGCATCGATCTGAATATGCGTAGAAAATGCTATTGATTCACTCGGCTGACCTCTCCTTCCCGTCCCATACGTTTCATCAGCTTACTGCTGCTACTGCTACCGTTGAAAAAGTGCTCTCCAACTTGTTAGTTCCCTCTTTTTCTATTCCACCTCTCTCTATATTTCTAGCTTTGTCTGTTGTGTCAGCCATTGATATAGTCGATATACGATATATTGATATACGTCGATCCTTTTATTTGTCCTGCCTTTTTAATTTTCTCTTAAATAAATGCCAAGTATGGATTTTATAGCGATTCTTTCTTTTTTTAGAGTAACATAACGGAATTCGAAAGATATCTAACGTGGACACGTGACCAAAGTTCATCTTTTTAAATATGGCGTCAAGTATAAACCGTTTCTCTTTCTTCCTTTTTATCGACATTCGAAGAATCTATACCTTTCTCTCTTCTTCCTTGTGAAGGGAGTTATTCTGTTACTTGCTTTATCTCTTTTCTTATTCTCGTTGCCTTTCACATCTTCGTTCGATTGTATCGTACGATCGAAATCAACTGAAGGGTGTTTCCTTCGATAGATATGTATATCAGATGCATAAAGTATGTCTATCGTGTCATCCTATACACTGTTGTCGTTTCAGAATATCAATGAAGAGGTCAAGAAACTAACCTAAATCTTTGCATATCAATATCAATTATATATATATATATATATATATATATATATATATATATATATTTGTTATTGTTGTCAAACAATAATCTAAATGGTAAGAAAGAGTTTGAGGATTTTTAGTTTGACATTTGGAAATTTTTTCGGTTGTATTATATGGTGTGTCTCGAAAATTCCCCTCGAGAGGATCATAGAAAGTCATCCTTTGCCACGCCTTCGCAGTCTTAGCGGAACGAACGTTGCATACGTGACCATGATTGGGTCGGTGAAGGGGTGAGGAGAGAATTACATAAAAGGCACGAACCGAGCGAGTCGCCTATTCGCTCTGCCTACGTTTTCCAGGGTCGTACACCCACGTTCATATCTCGTACACATCGTCGTCTCCTCAGGGGCTTACGCGCATGATTATGCACGCAGCCGTTATCGTTGTACCATGTGTATATAGAAAGAGGACTTGCTGCCTGATTACAACATAAGGAAAAAAAAGAAAAAAGAAAAGAAAAGAACAAGAATGCCTCATCTTCATTTTGATATGCATTGCGTTAAGTGTCCTTAACATTCCGTACAAAGTATCAAGGAGTAATACTTAATCTGTAAAATAGGGTGAATGAGTCGCGTGTCTATAAGCGACACGTACTACTCGTCGTTTGGGTTCCTTCCAAGGTGACGATAAGAAAAGTAGGCTAACTTATGTAACACTAGAGTACGTTCACCCGTTTCAAAATTGAATAGTCTCTTTTCACGAATTGGTCTCTTGCTATGAACATTCTCTTGTCCTAAGGGCCTGATAAAGGTTAACTTTTTATATATTTCAGGTCGCGAGGGGATAAGGCATGATATATCGTGGCCGATGAAGAAGAGAATACGAATACGAGTGAGAGAAAGCTCGAGTGGCTTCGTCGAGGATAGCGAAAAGAATCGGCGACGAGGCGGCAGCAGTAGCAGTAGCAGCAGCAGCAGTAGCAGCACCAACACTAGCAGCAGCAGCAGCAGCAGCAGCAGCAGCAGCAGCAGCAGCAGCAGCGGCAGCGACACATGCAAAAAAGTCAACACCAGGTCTGATGTTAGCGGATATTAACGGTAACCTGGCGGACCTGAGAAGCGAAGCGATGGCGTCGCAGAGATTTTGTCTGCGTTGGAACAACCATCAGAGCAATTTACTCTCCGTTTTTGATCAATTGCTTCATGACGAATCATTCGTGGACGTTACACTGGCCGTTGAGGGTCAGCTGCTTAGGGCGCATAAAATGGTCTTATCGGCGTGCAGTCCTTACTTTCAGGTAAGAAACGAGAGAGAAAGATTAGATGATCACAAAAAGGAAAAAAAAAAATAATAGAAAAGTAATGTAAAGAAACAGAGGAGAAAGAAACTAAAAAATGACGTGTATTCATTTTCAGGCCCTATTCGTTGGTCATCCTGACAAGCACCCGATAGTCATTCTCAAAGACGTCCCATATGTGGACATGCGAAGTCTTCTGGACTTCATGTATCGTGGTGAAGTGAGCGTTGATCAGGATAGATTAACCGCCTTCTTAAGGGTCGCTGAGTCTCTAAGGATAAAGGGCCTGACCGAAGTGAATGAGGACAAGTGCGATTTGCCCAGCATCACGTCATCACTTCTTGGCAATCAAAATACAATACCTCCACCACCTCCGAACCTTCACAGAATAAACCAAATTGGACCTCATCATCATGTATCACAAAAGAGGTTCCATCATATGTCGAACCATCCGCTTCTTGGTTCAGCGTTAACAGCGCCAAAGAGGAAAAGGGGTAGGCCGAGGAAGTTGAGCGGCTCCTCGGATACGCCAATTGGCGAGGCTAGTACCGGGCAAGATCTACAATCTTGTTCGAGTACTGACCTTGTGCAAGGTTCCCCCGAGATGATGGAGATGAAGATGGGCATAGATTTCCAGAGCGAGACCACTGGCAATAATAGGAGTGGTTCTTCGACCGGTAGCAACAATGTCAACAGCAACAACATTGGTAATTCAACCTCGGCAGCGGCCAATTTGGCTGCCAGTTCGTTGTCATCTGCGAGAAAGGATGAACCAACGGAAAATGGTACAGAGACTCACGAATCGTTAACGCCTAGAGTTAAAAGGGAACCAGAACCAACTCCCAGTACTTCTGCGCAAGGTTAGTAACCTTGTATTACATATGTCTTTGTAAAGTACGATGAATCGTATAACCTTAATGTTATTCATTCTATTAAAATTTAAATAAATCTTCAACTAACGTTTATATACCTACTTTATTAATTTTTTTTTTATTTTAGCCTCGGAAGAAACCTTCGCGCGGCCGCATAGTAGACAAGGGAGCGAAAGTTTCAAACAAGGTAAGAGTTCAACAAATTCGGCTTACGTGATTAACAAAATAGTTGCGTGCGTCCTAACGCCAAATGGCTGTTAACAGTTTAATCCTAGGTAGGCGCAACTTAACGGCTTTTCTAATAATAATATGCCGTATGGACGAAAATCGTCGCTGACCATTTAATTTCGTTATCGTGTCATTCTTACGACACGAGATATAAATAATCTATGTCCTGTTGCGATTCTCGTCCGCATCTTGCTCAACCTTTGATCGTGCATTAAACGAATGATTAAGATACGCCCTACGGATACCGAAAATATCAAGATAACATTTTTCCGATCAATTATACTATATAATTAGAAATGATGTACCTTATCTAAAACGTTATACATTTATGCGCCGTTAATTTTTCTTTTTGCGTACGATAAAAGAACATGAACAAACGTGACAACAAATAGAAAGTACTTTTTGCATGGTGTGCATTGTACGATAATGTCACGATAATTAATATAAAAAAGGAAATTATTTTTCTTATCCTTTTTTCTTTTTGTATATTTTTGTTTTTAATTGTATATATATATATATATATATATATATATATATATATATATATATATATATATATATATTACGTTTCCCCGTCCTATCGACAAAAGTACAATAAACAAAACGTAATATTTTCTACTTTTGGTTTGTACGAAAGTCGAAAAGACACATCGAACCAGATTGATCAAACGCTTTTGTGTCGTCTGAAGCTTTCCTATTTTGATTAGAAATGTTTCGCCGAAATGATCTGTCAAATTCGGACGATGTTGACAAAATCGTGAATATTATATTACGACTATCTCGTACGATTCGTCGAGGTTGATCGACGATAATTTTAAGAAAGAGGAAGACATTATTTCACAAACAGCCTTCTTTATACGATTGAGAAAAATAATTAAACAACGAGCGACATGGATTACGAGTTAACAAGTTGTCGTTCATTCTTTTTTCTTTTACGAAGCAATGCTTTTACGGCGTTGTTTGGTGTATTCGGAGAGGAAGATCACGTGTATATTTAAGTTTAGTAATAAAGATTATACATATATATAACATTATATATATACGTGTGTGTGCGTGTGTCTGTCTGCTGTGCGTGCGTGCGTGCGTGCGTGCATGCGTGCGTGCGTGCGTGCGTGCGTGCGTGCGTGCGTGCGTGCGTGTGTATGTAGTCGATGGACGACTTAAACTGCTATACGATGTTCTAATTGATTTAACTTTTCAGAATTTCACCTGTTAACTTCGTCTTGCTTCTCTTCTGCGCGACTGCAACGAGCCACGATGCAGTATCGCAGCGAGATCTATACCTGGGAAGCTCTTAATAAAATAGACATAACGAATATATACATATAAGTAGGAAACACGAGAAAAAAAGAAAAAAAAACACGAAAACGAAAATGAAAAAGAAATAAACAAACAAGCAAACAGTTAACTTATAAATCCTCGTAGAAGTGCTCACTCGAAGTAAATATCGGTGAAATCGGGAGACGTAACGTCGCCGGAGGATATTCGTTGATTTTCGTTAACGAAGAAAATCTTAAAGAGAAAAGGAATATTTTTCTCGGGCGTACATTCGTTCGTTCGTTCGTTCGTTCATTCGCTCTCGTTGGTGCATTTCGGGAATAAAAGAAGTACGGGGAATACGAACGTATATCTTGGATCATTTACATGCGCGCGTGCGCGACGACTAATTTCGCGTTAAAAAAAAAAACAAAGAAAAAGAAGATAGAAAAGAATCTTTTTCTTTTCGATGCACAACCCGCCGCGACGAAAGGGAATTCTTGTTAAAAATAATTCTAAGCAAGATTACGTGTAGTTTTTTCCGTGGGGTTTTAGAAAACTAGAACGATTTTAGAAAACGAAACGAAGAAGAGGAAAGAGAGAGGGGGAGGGGGAGAGAGAGAATGTGAATGAAAAAAAAAGAAAGCAAGAAAACGAAATATTCGTCGTATTTAGGGAATTTCGAACGAGATGATACATAAGTACATTCGACTTGCGTTAGACGTTCTAAGTATTGGCAAGGAATGATGAAAAATCTCCTAAGAACGCGATCCCATAAATTGTCGCCCCCAAACGAGCAAACGGCAAAACATATACGTAATGGCCGCACCGATCGGTTTTACCATTTTCGCTATTTCCTTTTTTCTCGCTCTGACACGCTAACAATTATTCACGCACTTTTTTCTCGACTCGCTTTGGCGATCGTTCTCGGACTCGCATTTGTAATGATATATATTTTTTTATTGTCAGGTCTCTTGAACGTATTGTGCAAGTCGATTGAACAAATTTTTCAAGAGAATGTTTTATGCAATTGTATGTATGTGTTATTGTATGAAACTGAAAAGAATGCAAGAGAAAGAGAGAGAGAATGTGATTTTGTGTGTGTGTGTGTGTGCGCGCGCGCACGCGTAAGTACGTAAGTGTGCGAAAAAGAGGAAGCTATCGCCTCGTAGAATTCGTAGCTAATTTTCCCACGATAATGATGGGACTTTTGGGCAAATTTTCGGACGTGCTATAAAATACATGAGATTCACTTTCGAATATTTGTAGCCTCCAAAAATTAAACCCACCATCCACCGATTCTCGCCGAGAACATGTTATACCCACATAATGTATAATCGGCCAATGAGCAGCGCCTTGTACTTATTTTTTCTTTCTTTCCTTTCTTTTTTAATTAATTAATTAATTTATTTATCTATTTCATTTTTCAATTTATTAATTTTTTAAGTTTTTAATTTTATTTTCTTATTTTATCTTCTGACTTTTCGTTTCTTCATTTTTGATTTTTATTAAAAATTTCATCAATTCGTTATCTCTTTTCATCTTTCGTCTTTTTCTTGCTTTTCTTCTTCGTCTCTCTCTCTCTCTCTCTCTCTCTCTCTCTCTCTCTCTCTCTCTCTCTCTCTCTCTCTCTCTCTCTCTCTCTCTCCCCTTATATGCTGTGCCTTTTCTGTACTCTTCTTCTTCTTTTTATTTTTTTTATATCTCTTTCTCATCACCAACGCTATGCATTTTTCGTTTCTCGTTCACGCTCGTGACACTTCTCGCATCAAATTCTTCTCAACGATCTTCCGACTACTTTTACTAGCTTTCTCGATCACCCGATCTACTGTACGCTACTCCCGCACGAATAATGAGAAACGCTTCGCTGCCATTGGCCACTGGTAAAAGGAGGGGGTGGAGCCAGCTTTTAGCGGTGCTTACTTTTTTCTATCTTTATTTCATTAAACGCTGGTTAATTTATTTACATTCGTTTGTTACGAAAGAGTAAACAACAAAAATTATATAAATAAATATAAAATAATATACAAGTGTCATGAGAAAATAAGGAAAGATTCGCGTGCGATTGACACACGCGACGAGTGAGGAGAATGAGAAGTGAATTTAAACGAAAAAAAGTACATGTATAGATATACTAAAAATGATTAGTTAACATTTATATATATATATATATATATATATATATATGTGTGTGTGTGTGTGTGTGTGTGTGTGTATGTATGTATGTATGTATGTGTATGTGTGTGTATATATATATATATATATATATATATATATATATATATATATATATATACATATACATATCACACACACAAACGGACGACGAACGTCGACGGGTTTTGCCGCTTCCGCCTTCTCTTGCGTTCTCGTTGCCTGAATATTTAACGGCAGAAGAATAAAGCGGAAAATATGAAGAAGTGAGTGCACAGGAAGAGAGAAAGAAAGATTGACGAAGGGAAGAAAAGAAGATAGAGTAGATAAATAGATAGGTAGGTAGATTTATAGATGAACGAACAGTTAGGTGGTTAGATGAATAGGCGGATGGTTGAAATATTATATAGATAGACAGATAAATAGAGATAAATAGATAGATAGATAAATGACAAATGAAAATAGAAGGGGGAAGAATATGACCAACGTGTTATACCTGTACACCTCCGGACAACAATGAAATTTAAACGAAATAAAAATTACAATGGAATAAAAAACAAAACATAAGCAAATGTCTAAAAAAATCGAAAGAACGGGAAAGAGCAGAGAGCAGAGAGAGAGAGAGAGAGAGAGAGAGAGAGAGAGAGAGAGAGAGAAAGAAAGAAAGAAAGAAAGAAAGAAAGAAAGAAAGAAAGAAAGAAAGAAAGAGAAAGAGAGAGAGAGAGAGAGAGAGAGAGAGAGAGAGAGAGCCGTGAAATCAAAAGTGCAACGTACGTTTTTTTTTAATCTACCGTCAATAAAAACAATCTATAAACGCAGGCGCGCGCGCGAGCAACAGTGTGCTTCGAAGATGATCAAGAATCGCTCAGTAGTGTGACCGTGAACGTGTTGCTTTGTTCTCTTAACGCAGGTGAGTTGAGATTATCTGAGTCACCGTTTGAATTTACAAGAGATTAATCTTTTGTGCGGGGGAAGTGTGAGAAGTTAGGGAGGCCAGCCGCTCAAACGAAAAACTTTTTCTTTTTTTTTTTACAAAAATATGAAAAACCAAAAAAAAGATAAAAAAAGTTTCAAAAATGCCAGACTAAATAAATTAATAAAAAGAGAAAGCCGAGTAAATATACATAATTTTAATGAAATGTAAAGAACTATAAGCATATATTATTTATAATAATATATCAAGCCGAAAGCGGAATGTACGAAAATTAGAAATCGTACTTTTTTCTCTCAAGCGTCCTCGATCTCGATGGATCGTGTCTTCCCGTAGAGAGGGATTACGGACTGGACAGAACAAGACAGGACTGAACAAAACGAACAGACTCTCACACAACGTACGCAAGATTCTCGAAGAAAATCATAGTGCATAGACGTGTTTTGTTGTATATATTATTGCAATGCATATATATAGATCATTTAATAGTTAACGATATTAGTAGAATAGCGAAAAGTAGTTTAAACACACTCGTACGTATGCGCGCAAATTTTTCGTTTGCTCTCTTACGTGCGTTCGGTATGTGCTTATGTGTGTATGTGAAGAAATCCACGAGCTGAAGTTATTTCTATATTGTTATGTTTATATTTTTTCTATAATTAAAAAAAAGAACAAATCAAGTAGTTGGAGACATTAACGTTCGATTTGCATATTTTTTTATTTTTTCTATTTATTTATTTTTCTCATTGTTTTTTTACCATGGACATATCGTGGACACCGTGTAATGTATATTTCATTTTAGACGATATGGAAAAGAGAGAGAGAAAGAGAGAGTGAGAGAGAGACGAACAGAAAGATAGAGAAGGAGAAATATATTCGTTTGTGCATGCTAATGTGCGTACGAGCACGTATATATTGCAACGGGAGAAAAAAGATAGTAGAAGAAGAAAGAAAAAAAACTAAATCGGGAACGATATGTTGTAATATGCGAGCGTGATCCGCCATTGTGTCGTGAAGAGGATGGGGGGTTGGAAGGAATAGACTTCTTTACAAAGGCGAAATTGCACTATCATGTAGTGGTGGCGGGAAAATTTATTCTTTTTTTTTTTACTTTTTTTGGTTCTTAAAATTCGAAAACCGTGATAACGAATTATAGACAGAGAAAAAAGAAAGAAAGAGAGGGAGGGAGAAAGAGAGAGAGAGAGAGAGAGAGAGAGAGAGAGAGAGAGAGAGGAGAGAAGAGAGAGAGAGAAAGGGAGGGAGTTAGAGATAGAGAAAGAGATAAAGGAGAGAAATATAGAAAGAGAGCGGCAACGAGAGGATGATCGAGCGAAAGAGAAAAAAGTCGGAAGAAGGATAAAAGACACGACGTGTACGGACGTCCTAAAGAAATGACGAAAAGACATCAAATTCAAATTTAAATTCAAATTCAAATTCAAAAAGAAAAAGAAAAAAGTATTTGAAGTACGAGACGAGATAGCGCGATTCGAGATTTCGGTGATACATTTTGCTGGCTCTACCCTTCCTCTTGCTTCCCCCACAAATTTAGTAATACATTTATATATATGTAAATATATATATGTGTGTGTATATATATATATATATATATATATATATATATATATTTATTGATTTATTCACATTTATTTCAATATATATATATATATATATATATATATATATATATATATATATATATATATTAAATTTTTATAGTTTACAATCGTATGTCAATTAGTTATAATCTATATTACAGAAAAATAATTGATCTTTATTATTAATTACTATAATTATATTATTTATCAAAAACACGTGTGAGATATATTAAGGAATGAAATAAAATACGGAGCGGACTTAGCGAGAACATCTTAAAGAGGAGTCTTTTCTTAAATTGCAGACTCGGAGGAAACGTCTAGTGGCTGTGGTTCGCAATCGCCGACGCATATACGCATCAACTTTGAAAAGTGCTTTCGTAAGGAGTACAGCGCGTCGAGTCTACAGGGCAAATCGGCTACGTCTGCGGCGGCAGTGGCGGCGGCGGGGGAGGATCCCCAACAACATTCCGACTCGGAGTCGGAACAGAAAATGTCGAAAGACAATCTGAGCAGTGCCATATTTAATCTGGTCGCCGGCGAGTCGGAGATTAGCCAGAGCGACTTCGAGGGTTCATTTAAAGTCGAAAATGAGAGGACGGAGGGCTCGGTGCGAGACTTTTGCGTTAAGGAGGGCGACGTTTATCGGTGCACCGTATGTCATCGTACCTACACACACATCAGCAACTTTTGTCGGCACTATGTTACCTCGCACAAGCCTAACGTCAAGTACTATCCGTGTCCGGTCTGCTTCAAGGAGTTTACAAGAAAGGATAACATGGTCGCCCACGTTAAGATCATTCATAGTCTTAAGCCGCATATGAATGTCAGTAACAGTGGTAGCGGTAGCATGGGTCAGCAACGGTAGGCCGCTACCAAAAATGGCCATGATTCGGAAATCGTTCATTGCAATCATCTCCTGCTGTTGCCTCCTCTCTGCGAGCTGCCGCATCGTAAACTAGTTGGCATCATCGAATACGCGATAACAAGAGGATAAGGAATAAGAAAATGAAAATAAAAATGAAGAAGATGAAAATAATGTAGTCACAGAGAGGAGGCATGCGATCATTAAAATCGCTTCTGCTGACATGAGAAATAATCTTTAAATGGAATGAGAAATTATGTTCTCGCGAAGTTAGGTCGATCGAAGGATTTTGGTAGTAGGAGTTCGGAAAAAGAAGAATCATGCTTAATGTTTCACGAGAGTGATGCAAGAGATGAGGAGATGAATATTTAAAGAATTATTATGGCTGCCTTGGACGAAGTTATATGATTCGAAAGAAAATTGTTTTTAGCGTGATTTTAGTTCAGGTTTATAGCTTTCTTCGGCTCAGATTTATCGTCGAGTAAAAAGGTGAAGAGAACAGATAGTATATAACGAGATCGAAGGGCTCTACTTCCTTCGATGGTGGAAAGGTGGAAGGGAAGAAAAAGAAATATTGAGCACGCGTGGAACATTTAAAATTACAAAACGAACGAGCTTTACCGCATATCTCCCTCGTAGGGACTTAGCGGATTATACACAGATGATTATATGAATTTAACAAAGAAAAATTTATTATTATATTAAAATAACAACCGTTCGACTCATGGTGTCGCGTCGACGTGTAGTTATACGTTGTTCGGCGACGACATGAGAATGCGGTTATAAAATAAAATACGAAGTGGGGATTGGGGGGAGGGGGGAATAAGTGTTGTAAAAAATCCAAATGAAACAAAAAATGTGTAACGAGGAAGAAAATACTAATCGTAGAAACAGAGTATATTTACTACTTGAGAGACTTAGTATAAAAATAATAATTATGCAAAAAGAAAATCAAACGTGTTGTACGTGTAGTAGTTGATACGTTTCTAAAAAAATAATAACATGCGCTTAACACGAGGTTATGTATAAAATACAATCGTTTTGGATGCATAAGTACGCGATTATAAGTAAATAAGGGAACCACGTAGACTGAGTAAATGCAATATTACGTACGACGACTGTTCACCGCCATGTTGTTGAGCCGTTTACGGATGAGCTTTTTCGAGAAGCTCGGTTTATCATGGTTTATCGTTAGTAGCGCACGTAATTCTTATCGATGATAAAATATAGAAAGAGATAGAGAGGAACTCTGACAGGAGAGTAGGAGAGTTGTAAAGCGAGCTATGAATGTCGCTACGCGATAAGACATGTGACGTGTATAATACGAGGGGGTGAGGTTTTTGGGAGAGGGCTGAAAGGCAGAAGGAAATGTCGAACGAAAAATTTTTGGAGCGGGGCATGCAATTTTTTGAAAGACTGTAGAGGGACGATTTTAACGACACCAAATACAAGATAGTACTGACATTGGATAGACTGAAGGCACTTTAGTAGTAACTTAACGCCGTGCCATGCTGTATCGTACCCGATCGAGCTAAGTACGTCGTCGGCACGTCGTCGTCGTCGTCGTCGTCGTCGTCGTCGTCGTCGTCGTCGTCGTCGTCGTCGTCGTCGTCGTCGTCGTCGTCGTCGTCGTCGTCGT
Organism: Dolichovespula sylvestris; assembly: GCA_918808275.2. Classification (NCBI taxonomy): domain Eukaryota; kingdom Metazoa; phylum Arthropoda; class Insecta; order Hymenoptera; family Vespidae; genus Dolichovespula; species Dolichovespula sylvestris. The sequence goes on from OU964967.1 coordinate 957,059, forward strand.
CGTCGTCGTCGTCGTCGTCGTCGTCGTCGTCGTCGTCGTCGTCGTCGTCGTCGTCGTCGTCGTCGTCGTCGTCGTCGTCGTCGTCGTCGTCGTCGTCGTCGTCGTCGTCGTCGTCGTCGTCGTCGTCGTCGTCGTCGTCGTCGTCGTCGTCGTCGTCGTCGTCGTCGTCGTCGTCGTCGTCGTCGTCGTCGTCGTCGTCGTCGTAGTCGTCGTCGTAGTCGTCGTAGTCGTCGTAGTCGTCGTAGTCGTCGTAGTCGTCGTCGTCGTCGTCGTCGTCGTCGTCGTCGTCGTCGTCGTCGTCGTCGTCGTCGTCATTGTCGTCATTGTCGTCATTGTCGACCGGGCCGACGACGATTGATCTTTAATGAAGTCTGTGCGCATCTCAGGGCATGTTATTAAGATTTAAGTACAACCGCGCACGCGTGTGTATGTGTGTGTGTGTGTGCGTGGCGTTCCTGTCCTCGTTGCGCTTATATCTTCTTAAAATAGGGGACGGTTGGGGATGGGAAGGGAGTTTGGAAACAAAAAGGAAAGATATAGCGGATGGAATTGAAGAGATATCAAGAAAGGAAACAAAATTTACTAATCTTTCTGTAGAAAATTTAAGAAAGATCGCTTACAAGAAATAAAATAAAACAATCGACAACTGTATTTTCTATATACATTTATATTATCTGGAGTAATTGTCGATGTCACATTTTTAAAATATCCTCGAGTCGTGTTTTCAGAGGAAACGAATCTTCGATATCGGAGATGAACTTCCGTCTTTGATTTATTCAAGATAGTTGCAATAGAAGAAAAAAGGGGGAAAACAATAAGAGTAGAAGTTTAATGCTGAAGATTATTCGGAGTCGTTCGACGTGGTAAAAAAAACTTAAAATTGAGACCCTTCCCCTAAAAGTAACATATTCTGTCTCTTTGAAAAATTATTGGGGCTTAGAGCTAGAATAGGATTCAAGGGTAGGCGGTAGAAGATACGTACGCAACCGTGAGAGCTTTGAAAACAGAAAGAAGGAAAACAAACAAAAGAAAGAACAGTTTTGAATATTCGGCCGAAAGGGTTACGACTATGGCAATGGTATGTAGGCTTAGTCACGAGAAAAAAGCACTAAAATATACAATCGTAGTTGTAATGAAATAATATTTTGCACGTTTCACTCCGTCGGGGCTCTCTCCAGCCAATATCTGCGTTCGTGGTTGATCGGTTCCACAAACTGGAATCTGTCTTGCACGTGGACGACGACAACGACGACGACGAGGACGACGACGAAGACGACGATGAATCGTTTGTTGTTGCGCGGGAGAGGGGACCGAGATGACGATTTGTATACAAATTTTTCTTTCTTTTTTTTTTCTTTTTTTTCTTTTTATTTTTCCACTAGTTGGACATAGACGTTAGACACGATTAGAGGCTATACGATAGTATAATTACAATATTACAGCTATTAATTAATTATTACGATAACCGAAACCTTCTCCGTTGTTATTTTACACACACACACACACACACACACACACACACACACACACACACACACACACACACACACACACACACACACACACACACACACACACACACACACACACACATGTATTAAAAAAAGAGAAAAACAGATAAAAACAAAATTAAAACGCTCGTATGAAAACAGTGTTTAGCGGTGGTAATAGAATGACGACGGGATTAGATAGTTGTACTTGAAAAGTTCTACGCTGTCGCACACGATTGCGACCAGTGTTAATGTTCGTGTTCGTTCGTTATATTCGAGAGATATCAAGCGTTTAGAAAGATTAAAATAAAGAAAAGAAGGATGGGAATAAGAAAACGATAGAGAGGATTAGAAATCTAGGAGGGAGAGATATAAGAGTAATATAAGAGGATGAGTTATATATTATTATTATTATTATTATTATTATTATTATTATTATTATTATTATTATTATTATTATTATTATTATTATTAGAAATATTAGAAGATATTGCCGCCAGAAAAGTATAACCGGGAAAACGAATTAGATTTTACCATGACGTTATGCTTTCGATAGGAGGCAAATGAAAAAAAAAAATAGAAAACAAAAACGAGTAACGTATAGGAAGGTAGAAAATGGAAATATTGGGTTGAACCGTGTCGTCCCGTGCGCGCGTGTGCTTTCCATATACCGTATCTCTCGGGCTCGATTTTGTATCACGAGAATATATTCGAAAATTTCATGGACCAAAGAATAACAGCTATCACCGTCGATGGTGTGTGTGTGTTTATAGATTGATAGATTTTTAAAGGTAGAGCTTGAGATCGTTTTCGTTCTTTGATATATAGAATTACTTCGTCGCCTGAAATTGAATTATTTCGTCTTGGAAACACGATTACGGTCAGACTGTAGCAAAAAGGGAAAAAAGGAATCGCTTTAGTGTTTGGGAGATGGGTCGAAAGTAACCCGTCCAAAGTGATCGTTGTTTATGGTGGTTAGCGAATGGGAGGGGTAGGGGATCTAAAAGAAAAGATTGAACAAATATAAATTGATATTTGTTCGCACGCGCGCAAACACACACACACACACACAGACACAGAGATACACAGACAGACAGATAGACAGAGTGCAATGAGGCAGCGGCTAGACAGCTTATATCAATTAATAAAGTAAAACGAAGAAAAAGAAATAACAAAAAAGAAGAAAAGTGAGATAGTGAAAGAGATAAGAAATAAAAAAATAATAAGTAAAGTTATACACTCACATTTGATAATCACTGAGAGGCTAAGACTAACTCAATTTTAGATGGCAAAAAGATAAACGACGTTACGTAGGAGGACTCTACGAGAAGGCAAAGAAAGCACGATGTTAATCAGAAGATATCGTGCGTTAGATTATATGTGTGTGTATATAAATATATATATATATATATATATATATATATATATATACGATATATAATAAATAAATAAATAAATAAATAGCAGGGTATAGAGATGCTCCTGGATCGCCTGCAAATCTATATACGTCTCTAGTAAATAAATATCCGCGAACCGGTTGATCAGGTGATACTTTTAATTTGTATCGTTATATTAGTCGGCTCGACGCGTTAAACGTGTGTAAGGAAAAAAGAAAAATGGACAAAAGTAAAAAAAAAACGAGCGACTGAGTTCGCTCGATGATCATTGGTCGGATTTGTAGGCCTTTCATAGAGTTACCGTTGGGGAGATGTACGATTTTTATTAGTTTACACACACACACACACACACACACACACACACACACACACGCACGCACGCACGCACGCACGCACGCACATGCGCGCGTGCGCACATATATATATATATATATATATATATATATATATATATATATATATATATAAAGTGCGAAGCTACTGTCACCACGATCGAAAAGTTTGGCGTAAGAGACAAAATTGCGAGGAGAAACTCGTTAAAAAAATCATTTTTTTGACTTTTATCTCGACATATCGCTAGGCTTTATACAAATCGGCTGAATTTATTTATTTGTAGTTGTTTTTTTTTATTTATTTATTTCTATTTTTAATTTTTTCTTTTTCTCTTTTCCCTCTCACAACGATATGTGAAATAATTCTACACCGTATTTATTTGCATGAAAGAATTTTTTGTTTTTTTTTACAAGTAGTATAATCTCCGAATGTGTATTCCAAACTCCTTAGTGGCATCTCAAGGCTCGTGATCAAAGAGTTAAGAATCGATGTCTGTACAAAAAAAAAGAATGTGTTCAAAAGAAAAAAAAAAAAAAGAAAAGAAAGAAATAGACGAGAAGAACGTAATAACTGATATCGAAAACGTGTTCTTAAAATTTCATCGTACGCCGACGTTCGTGTTTCGTGCGTACACGCGTTGCCTTCGATGTTGTTATACTTTAGGATTAAGATTGTTGAAAATTAATAATAAATTGCATTATATAGACGAAAGAGAACGTTCAAACCAAGTGTGAGAGAATCGATAAAGATTCTTTTATCGCTTAAGGAGAGGTAAAATATTTTCTCTCACGGTACAAAATTCAAAGTTCAAATCGTCCGAAATCTTTGTAACGAAGAAGAAACGACGTGTCGTCTTAAGGCGTTTTGGATGCAGAAGAGAGAACGTTGCTTGTATCTTTCGTTAAAAAAAGGGGGAAAAAGAAAACAAAAAATAAACAAAAATAAATACCACATATTGAGTGTTTATACATGACGTGACTCGTTGATATTATAATACAATGCAGCTATCTCGACGAGTTTTATTATGATATTAATTGAAAAAAAGGAAAAAAATATAAAAAGTGAATTTTCAAAACGCATAATGATTTTGTGTTATTCTTTTTTTTTTTTAACGACTCTCTTACGCCAATCGTGGTCGGTATCGTAGTCGTCTCGTTGAATAATTTCGTGTTATGAACATATTTTAATTAATTTATGCATCGTGGGTGGGATGAGTTTAAATGAAAATGCATTAAGACGAAAAAGAAAGGGGAAAATGGAAAAAAAAAAGAAAAAAATTATTAAATAGAGCATATTATATTTATACCCGTGTTTCTTGCAAGGGTGTGTCGTGTCAATGTGTTTATTCTTTGTACTTTCTTCTTTTTTTTCTATTCCTTTATCTTCGTTTGCTCTTTGTAAAAGGGAACGTTAGTCAAATAAACTTTACCATTAAGTTCTCGCGCGTCATTGGCACTGGCGACTATTGCAAAGAAGCACTTTGAAAGAGAACGGAAGAAAACAAATAAGTAAATAATGAGGCTTAAAAAGCAGACTGTACTATCGGATAGATTTTAATATATACATACATAAACGGACACGTACACCTACGTACAAGAATATTCACGAGTTCGCACTTAACACACACACAATAATTGTTTCTTCATTTTTTACCACTTTTTGTCCTTTGTCATATACGTTCTTTTACTCTTTATCCTTACGTACCTTTGTCTACTTCATCTGCCTCCCATCTAGCCGTTTCACTGTGTATGTGCGTGTGCGTGTAATTACACACAAATACACGAATACGTTATATTATTGCAGTTATCATCACCATCATCGACATCGTCATCATCATTATCGCCATCAATTATTATTATTATTATTATTATTATTATTATTATTATTATTATTATTATTATTATTATTATTATTATTATTATTATTATTAATATTATTATTATTAATATTATTATTATTATTATTATTATTATTATTATTATTATTATTATTATATTAAAAATTATATTATATATATTATTATATTATATTATATTATATATATATATATATATATATATAAACAAAGGTTATATATCGAAAATATTTTAGCGCTAGTTGGTAAAACCTATTAACGTCGTTGCAGTTTTGAAGGAATGCGTCAGAAAATGAGAATTAAAAAGAAAGACGAGAAAGAAAGAAACGAAAGCGGTTGACTTATAATTTTATATGTATATACGTTGAATTAACGTACTTCAATGGGATCCAGTAAATAATGTATAGCTGAATAATCCCCCGTTTGGTGCCTTTTTAAGCGACATAAATAATGACGATGAAAGAAAGCGATGCGAAGATGAAAATAATAATAATAATTTAATAAAAAGGGGAAAAGAAAGAAAGAGGAAGTAAGAATAAATTGTTATTATAAAAAAAATTGGCGATCGCGGGCGCGTGTTAAACACATGCATACATAAATATACATACATACGTACATAGTTACATCTATACATACTTAATATTCATACACACATACATAAATACGTACGTACGTACATATATACCTGCATGCGCATAACCCTCTATTTCGAGAAAACGCGCTGACGGCGATCGCATTCTAGTGCCAAATAAGAGTTATAAGATCTTATTAAGACGCGTAATAATGATAATTATAACAAAAATGAAATGAAAAAAGTGCGTAAGGAAAACAAAAAAATGAAAATAAATAAATAAATAAATAAATAAATAAATAAATAAAAGAGCAGAGATGAAAACGATGAAATTTTATAGGGAACTTTTTAGAGAAGACGAGTCTTTTCTGACGCTGGGTAGAATTAGTATATTTTATATGCACTGATTGTTTGATTATGACTATCAATAATAAAAGGAACGGTGTTCAATAGATTGTAATTTAAGAATTTTTAAGTCTCGCTGTGTACCGATGCCGTTGAGAGGCTTGATGCTTGGCGTGCGACGTTCTCTTTTAATTTGGCGTTTCTGTATCGATCAATTTCGGTAAAAAATTAAAAAAAAAAAAAAAAAAAAGAAAAAGAAAAGAACGAAGAAAAGCACGAAAGAATTTCTTTTCTTTTTTATGTTTCTTTTATTTTTTTTTCTTTTTATTAAACGCACGCCGCGCATCCGTGCCCCTATCTCTCTCTCTCTCTCTCTCTCTCTCTCTCTCTCTCTCTCTCTCTCTCTCTCTCTCTCTCTCTCTCTCTTCCTATCTATCTATCTATCTATCTATCTATCTATCTATCTATCTATCTATCTATCTATCTATCTATCTATCTATCTATCTATCTATCTATCTATCTATTTATATATCTATCTATCTAACTAAATAACTAACTACCTAACATACACAACACACGCCATACGTTCCATGCGCCAATTTTAAATGACCCGCCTTTCTGTAACGGATGATTAAACGACGATACAAAATGAAAAAAAAATAAGTGAAAAGAACACAAATATTGAGAATGTGTGCATCTCGAAAAGCCACCTTGTTGTTATTTTTATGTTATTATTATTATTATTATTATTATTATTATTATTATTATTATATATTATATAATATATTGTGTAATTATCGTCGACGTCATTACGATTATTATTATTATTATTATTATTATTATTATTATTATTATTATTATTATTATTATTATTATTATTATTGTTATCGTTGCTACATTTAATGTACAAACGAGTCGACTCAACAAATTCGTTACAGATGATAAGAGAAATTAAACGGGGAAAAAGAGTGACACACGTTGTCGCGACCTTTTCGCAACGACCCGTAGTTGATCGCATTTTGCGACAAAATTTGTATTGCTTGTACTTTCACGTTTGCAATCCGAGAAAGAATTCTTTTCATTTGTTTTTTTTTTTCGCGATTTCGCGCTCTTTTTCTTTGTTACTTTTCTTTTTTTGTGTTTTAAATTTCAAAATAAAGTGCACAGAGCTATAGACACGAAAGAGGTGAAAAGAATAAGAACTCAATCGTCGAATTAACGTATTACCACATGACTTGAAGAGAAATATATGTACATATATGCATTATCTCAGATTACTATTATAAAGAGTGACACGCAAAGAAAAAGATGGAGATCTTCCGAGAGTAATCGTATTGAAACAAGAGATAAAGGTAATTATCTTAATTACACATATGCACAGATTAAAGTAGTATCGTGTGTATGTAATTAGAATACGCATCGTACATTTGTTGTTATTGATTTATTTTCTCTTAGTGTATTTTTCATTTTTCTTTTTACGTTCATTTTGTTTTTTTCTCTCTTTCGTAGCCTTTTCGTTGTTTCACATTGGATGAAAGTCGCATGAGTGTCGAACGAAAAGAAAAACATTCGAGTTTTGTATCTAATCTTATCGAATTTATAATCTTTGTTTATTATAAAACATGAAAAGAGTAAATCTCTATGCCTTTGTTCGCAAAGAAAGATTCGTCAGAAAAGAAAAAAAGAATGTAAAAAAAATTATTAAGAAATGATCACATAGACAAAATATTACGAGTGCCATATATAATAATACATTAGATTTCAGGTTAGAGCGAAATTAGATGAATTTTTGAAAGAGAAAGAGAAGAACGCGAAAGTTCCATACACGTTTGGCCACGTAAAGCAATTTCTTTCTTTTTCGTTCGTCACGTCGCAAAAATTTATTTATCATCATTATATTATATATTAACATTTGTATTTTTGATATATATATATATATATATATATATATATATATATATATATGTATATACACATATGTATATACACATATATATGTGAACACACGACACAACCCACCTCGTATTGCGAGTATGAATCCAGCACGTACAATCACGAGACCTTAGCCAAAAATTATGTTTATTTAGTTGCTGGAACCACAAAGGGATATCATCGGTGACGTTCCGGGTTCGAATATTTATATAAATGTAATATAAATAAGAGAGTGTAAAAAGCAATAATATACATCGAACGTCGCCGTTTGATTGTCCCCTCCCTTACCCCCACAAAAACATATAAAATGCAAATGCCAACGAATGGTATTTTTAATTTAAGATTTCCCTTGATCGCAATCACTGTTTCGTCGAGGAAGCATTGAAAAAATAAAGAAAGAAAGAAAGTTAATATTTTACATCACATCTTTTTTTTCTAAGTTCAAAAAAGCTCCGCGACGAGACTCGAGATAGAAATCGAACGATCGCTATTTTTTATGGATCATCATTTTGCATGTGTTGCGTAACACTTATATTTGTTGAACTTATTATTTTATATATATTAATTATTCAAATGATCATCGGGGTCGAGAGCGATAATATTTTATATCTACGTTGACGATTTGTATGTATATATTATAGTTATATGACGATGTTAATTGTACACAGCCATATCTCTCAATGACTCGTGTCGATTTTTTTCTTTTTTCTTTTTCTTTTTATTTGCATTTAACCTTAATTCGATGAGATTGTAAACTCCTCCTTTAAACAAAATATTTGTTTTTATCCTTACACCAGCGATACGAGAACAATGATCGAGACCAGAAACGACATACACGTGTTTGTGCAATGCCTTTAAAAAATGTTTTTTGACAAGATTTTACGAATATATGAATATATATAAATATAAATGTAAATCTATATGTATGTAACGTAGTCTTATGAACTGTAAATATCAGTTTCACGTTTCGATCGAATGTCACTCTTAAACGTCGATTTTATTTTTTTTATTTTTGTTGCGACAAAGGAAATTTGAGGTATATCCAAAGTATATTATATATATATATATATATATATATATATATATATATATATATATATTTGTATGTATATTCAATGTTATACCGAGAAAGCATGTGCGAACTTTTCTCACCGTAGCACGGCAAGTCTTTTAGCAGCTATGATTATTATTATTTTTTAAGTTTATTTCGCGCGGGGTTGGACCTCGACGTATCCTCCACCTTCCCAAATCCTAATGTATGTTATATCTCTGTTTTTATAGATAGACCTACTGTACTATGATTTTTATTATTGAAGTAGACATTTTAATGATATGGCCTAAAGAGACGCACAGAGTATATGCATATGTCATAAACACGTAAAACATACAAACACACAGAACACAGAATTTATTAAATAATAGTATGATTTTACTTTGTTTTGTTTATCAGCAACGAAGGTTTTCTTTCTTTTTCTCTTTTTTTATAGCCAAATATACCTTACAAAATTATCCCAAACCTTTTCCAATCGTTTTCACGAGTAAAAAAAATGTAATATATTACCAAGATTTCACGTTATCATTGATGTATATACAATAGAAAACGTTAATATATTTGTTTTTATCCCGCATCTATATTATTATGCATATCACAATGGATTTAATTTTGCACGATATTATTATTATTATTATTATTATTATTATTATCGTTATTATTATTATTATTATTATTATTATCATTATTATTATTATTATTATATTTATTATTATGTTGCAATTACTTGACTGAATTCATTTTCGTCCTTATGTTTGCAACGTCGTGCATGCATATGTCAACGCATCGAATGGATATTTTCTACTTTGTCATTGACGCGAGGTCGTCGGTTTTCTCAAGAGGAAATAAATTTAATTTAATTTTAAATATGATGCGATCGGTCGAATGTTAAAATTAATTAAAAAATAAAATTATATCTCATCCGACGACCTACCGTTTCCATCGATGTAGTCGCTAATGAAATAGTTGCAAGATAGAACGAGTAGATGTGTGACAAAATGCGGGAGTGTATGTGCTTGTATGTATGTGAGTGTGCTTGAGAATAGCAAAAAAAGTTATCGAGAGTATACTAATTATAGTCTTTTCACAGAATTCTCATCATCGACGCCGAGCAAGTCAGAGACGATCACGGAGACATGGAAGGAAAAGACACGAATGGCATCTTCACATGGTACTGTCTCTGGCAACAGCAATGCGTCTCAAACGGTGGATGGGTTTTCTTCTGGAAGAAACGGAGAACGAGGAGCGAGTGGATCATCGATAGGATCGATGTGTATGACGACGACAACCGGAACGACATCCTCGACGATGATGACGACAACGACAACAAATACGACGATGGCTACGTCCACGTCATCGACATCGTCAACATCGACGTTATCGTCCACGATTAGTACCACTGGACCAAGTCCTATGGATACGTCGGCGGGTGGACCAGCAGCTGCAAGCACACCAATCACTAGAGGCTCTTCATCTTCCTCCTCCTCGTCCTCTTCGCCTGCTAGCGCGAGGAGTTCCCAAAGCAACAACAATAACAACAGTCATAACAACAATAATAATAATAACAACAACAGTAACACGCTACTGGGTACGACGAATTCGTCGTCCAGCGGTGGCCAACAAAGTGGTACAGCTACCGGAACCATGTCCGCGCCAACCGGAAGACAGGTGCCTAAAAGACGCATGAGACGTCGCGCTACGTCCCACTCGCAGGACCCGGCCGAACAATTGACCGAGATGTCCGTGCGTGGTTTGAATCTCTTTCGTTACGCCTCGATATCAGAGGGAGTCTATCAGTGCACCGAGTGCGCGAAGCTCGACATTCAGAAGACGTTCAAGAACAAATACAGTTTCCAGAGACACGCCTTCCTATATCACGAAGGCCACCAACGCAAAGTCTTCCCATGTCCGGTCTGCAGCAAAGAATTTTCTAGGCCTGACAAAATGAAGAATCATATGAAGACGGTTCACGATTGCTTTATGCCTAAGGACTGCGTCATGCCCTTTGGCTTTTTTCTCCCGCCTTAGCGGGCGGCGGCGAGGCGAGGGCGAGCTGGGTCAAGCAGAGTGCAAAGCGAAACTAGTGGTAGATCGGCAGCAACGCCGAACAAGCCTTCAACCAGCGGAATAACAACGACTATAAGTGGTCCCGGTCGCAAAAGAGTTTTTGACAAAACACGAGATCGACTTAAAAGGCGCCTCTCTACCACCAATACATCTTCAAGTAATAACCATGACGTATGAGTGCAACGTCGCGCGATTTCATTAATATACTTTTAAACGATTTCAACGGGGGAGGGTATAATAATCGGGGAATTAAATGGGGAATATATCAGAAATTATATATTTAAGGTTATATTTAAATGGACATACACCTGAATATTTTCATTCTTTTATAAGTATATAAAAATGTTTTTCTAAAAAATAAACAACTTCCTCAAAAAGCAAGGAAGGAAAATTGTTTCTTAGAAACAGTTTTTGTTCATTCAAATTTTTTGTATATTCTACAAAAAATCGAATATCTTCAGGTGTTCCTATTTAAATCATTCACCCTATGATTATATATACCCTATATACCTTTCTTTAGATATTTATGATCAAACTTTTCGAATATTGTTTATTTTTTACACAAATCGATAACATCATTTTTAGACTATAATTATTTGTTTATAAGTACACAAACACACGCCAACTAGAGAGATATATTATTTTTATCGATGTGATTCGAAGTCTAATTAACGGTACACCCAAATCCTTCAGAGGTTTTCATATTTTTGATCATAAATATATTTCTGATATGTTCCCTTGTAATCCTCTTATTTCTTTTTTCTTTTTAATTGCACTAACGTCGCACGATGCTGTACAAGCGCTGTTTTTTTTTTATATATATATAAAACATTTCCAGCATTCGATACGCTTTGGATCAACCAGACATACAATGATGATGTCCGGTGATGGCGATGACTTTGAAAGGCTCATCTTACCCCCGCCACCGCCACCCAGTTAATTGTCCTTTCGACGATCTTGATGTCATATATGGGATTTTCGCGAAGGAGGCGATTTTTTCTCTCTCTTTCTTTCTTTATTTTTTTTATTTCCTTATTTTCATCCTCTTTTTTCAAATACTGTCTACTGCTTTGGGAAGGACTTGTTTTCTAATAAAAAGAAAACGAAAAGATTTCCAAAATTACGTTAATTCGTCAAAGTTCTCGTAACTTTCTCTTGTGCAATAATGGTCGTTGTTTGCGACAATTCATGCTGATCTACTTCGCTTTTCACTTTTTTGCTTTGGATTTGTTTTTCTTGGTTTTCCTTTTTTTGATCATACGCGCACGTTCGCACTTGTATTCGATACGTTTCTGTTTCCATGCTCGAGGAACGAGACGAATCAACAACTTTTCTACGTTCCTCTTTTTCACTCGATTCTCCACCGTGCACTATAAACTTTTTTTCTTTTATTCTTCGAGGGATAATAATAAAAAAAGTCTTCCCGATCGGTCGATTTATTGTGACATCTTTTTCTTCTTGTTAATGTGGATAATAGAAAGTCAATTTTTATTAAAAATTCTATTAAAAGCTACGCAGTATTTTACGCGGGCGTAGTCTGCGCAACAAGAAATATCTTCGTTCTTGTTCGGCTTTTCCTTCGTTACTTCTCGCATTCTTTCATCATCCGTTTTCCGTGCTCACTTCTCTCAGTATCGCATCAAGATTGTCAAGAGCAAGATGGTCCTGCACGACAATTTCAACGTGAGAGCTTGGTTTTTTTCTCATCTTCCACTTTTCATTTTAATGTCCACGAAAATTAAAGGAAAAGAAATAATTAGAAAAACGGAAGTGCCTTAATACATATCCGTATTCGAATATTAGTCATCTAGAGATCTTTAAAGGACACATATTAGACTAACATATATTTTGATAATTCAAACAATTTAGATATAGATAATTAGAGGAACATACATATATATTTATATATACATATATAGGAAGGAAGAAGAAAAAATAATGTTTATTATATCGAACGATTTGCGAGTTTTTAAGAAAGAAGAATATATATATATATATATATATATATATATATATATATACACGATATATATATATATATATATATATATATATCGTATTGAAAAGATGCATGCATAATGTAGTCTTTTTTTTATTCTCTTCAAGTCTATGAATGAATCACGGTGAAAAATCATATCCGTGAACGAAGAGAAAAGAATTTCATTGGCGCGTGTTCTAACTGATTTTTTTTCTTTTCTTTTCTTTTAATATCTTCCAGTTTATTTGATTCCAATGGTGCGTAGAAGACCATATTAGCGAGATATTGTGAAAAAGGAAGAAAAAAGCGTGTATATTTTACTTCAGAGTCTATCAAGCTACAAAACTGCGGGCAGATGAAGAGACACTCGCAGAGTTTATTAGATTAAATGCTTAGTTAAAGGATAAAAAGAGCACAAATTATATATGCTGCGTGGCAGCCTCGATATATATGTACAGCTATATTACAGTTTTGGGACAGTGTATAATAGATTTTATATATATATATATATATATATATATATATATATATATCAAATAATATATTCTAATATATATATATATATATATATATATATATATATATATATATATTAGAATGTATTAGAATATATTGATTATTATCGATTACTACTAATATCCGCACTACTATGAATACTGCAATAATGTTATTTTTATTATCACCGTTATTATGACATATTAATATTATATTATTGTTCGATTAAGTATAGCACATCATATATTAACTTTTAGTTACGGACAAACGGCGATAAATGCGATTATATTATTATTATTATTATTATTATTATTATTATTATTATTATTATTATTATTATTATTATTATTATTATTATTATTATTATTATTATTATTATTATTATTATTATTATTATTATTATTATTATTATTATTATTATTATTATTATTATTATTATTATTATTATTATAGATTATATTATTATTATTAATATTATTATTGTTAGGTGTATAAGTTTACATGCACAGACGCACGCATACGTTGGAAACGAAGTTTTATTATCTATGCAGAAAACATAGTATATATGGTGTCGCCCACTAAATTTGTAAGAGGTGGGTTTCGCCGATTTGTTTTTTTTCTCTTTGATATATTATACTTACGTCATAGATATGTACTTGCGCGTTTGTTCCTCTGTTCGTTCGTTCATTTGTTCTTCGTTAGTTTAATTTGATAAAATATGCACAAGTTACTGTTCGATACATCTTTGATATATATGCTGGTTTTTTTTTTGGTACCCGTGGTACTTAGATGTATGGTAGAGGATGCTCCAAAAAACAAAAATGTCATTCGTTCCGAGGATCCTTCTCTTTCGAATTATTTTCGTCAACTAATTAACATTCTTTCTCTGACAATGCTATATATTTATCAATAATATGTGTATTGTGCATATTGAGTAAAATCTTTATTACCTCGTGTCCAAGGAACATATTTCTTCTTTTCGTTTTTTTTAACTTTTTTTTTCTTCGTAAATTCGAATTCTGTCTCGATGACGAAATTTTTTTTGAAGAAATAGGAGATAGGAGAAACAACGAGAGCTTTGTGTCTATTTTGTATGTGTACGTTGCTGAAGCTTTCGGACGAGAAAGAGAAAGTGGGAAGGGGAGAAAGGAGAGTACCAAAATAGGAAAAAAAAATAAAGAACAGTATTCTTGTCTTCCACGTTGATATTGTTTCGTGTGATATATAAACATTGCATATAAGGAGCACATATATACGACAGTTGAGAGATTGTTTATTGCAAAATATGAAACTCGGCAGAACCTTCATTATCCGGGCTGCATAATTAATTTTACATTAAACTTTCCTTATATGTACATAGAATGTGTGAAAGAAAGTGTTAACACGATATCGAAAAGAAATATTGATTTGATATACGCATTCTTTATATATTTTTATCGATCTTCTTTTGCAAACAGAGTTATATATGTATATATTATATGATTATACCCGTAACATGTATATATTACATATATAATATAAGCAATATACGATGCAACATGTATGATGGTACATTAGAAAGATTGATTATTTATTCAATAGATATTGTGATATGCTATTGTTATAGTTGATGTTCCGAAGATATATTCGTTTTAGTTCTTGAAATTTGGCTTTATTGCTTAAGATAATAAAGGTTCTACTATACATACGTGTACCGGCATGCATATGATTTTATCGAAATAATATATGAAGGCTCATTCAGGTCGCCGATCTTTTCATCAGGATCCGATTGATATGCACAATTGTATTAGATTGAAGCACAAATTTCTTTAACAAAAATATTTCACGAAACAATGATATGTATATATATATTTTTTCTTTTCTTTCCTCTTTGTTTGACTTATTTTTATAGTATCTCTAACAAAAATGTCTTCATCTAAAGCAACGTTACAATTATTTTCAATTTTTTTCCTCGCTATATTTTCGTTACATACTTTGGACGTTTCTTTATTTTGCCACGTTCAATGTTTGCGACCACTTACTGAGAAACATACGTATGCGCACGAAACAATCCCATAGGGTCATATTACTTTTTATTTTCTTCATTTTCCATGCATTACGATTATCCTTAGTTAATACGTTTATTATTTCTTATGTAATTATTATTATTATTATTATTATTATTATTATTATTATTATTATTATTATTATTATTATTATTATTATTATTATTATTATTATTATTATTATTATTATTATTATTATTATTATTATTATTATTATTATTATTATTATTATTATTATTATTATTATTATTATTATTATTATTATTATTATTATTATTATTATTATTATACTATTACTACTACTATTACTAGTACTATTATTAGTACTAGTACTCTAATTACTATTAGTACCACACCACCACCACTATCACTATCGCTATTATTCACTTTGTCATCGTTAAATAACTTTATTATATTTTCATTCTAATTTTATTCGTAATACCGGGTATTAGATAGAGTTAATGCCTTAGACAAAAGGTGCGTTAGATTTCAAAAGATTATATAGAGAATGTATTATTATAAAGGGAGAATAAAAAAAGAAGAATAAGCTTGTAAAATTGCAATAACGCACGGAAATATTAGATTTATGATTCTTATATTTGCTGTTAATGAGTACTAGGTATTTGTTAACTCGATAGGAAATCGAAAAGTAGGAACGCTAAACTGAAAATACTGATGTTTGCTTCGTTTCCGTTTCGAGTAATAACCATTTATTAACGAATTTTAACAGATTTACGATCATTATGGAGTAGTGAGATAGGTGACGTTTGTCGAAAAAAAGAGAGCTCTTGTAACGAGGGGTTATTTTTTTTTTTTTTTTTTTTTTTTTTTTTAACGGAAAGAGGAGACAATTACAAAAGGAAAAAAAAATTAGAACAATAAGATATTATCGACGACAACGTAAATAGAAAAAGAGAAAGAGAAAACTCGTATGAAGCACGAATTCTCGATTAACAATATAATAATATTATAATAACGGTTCTTACTTTTGTAAACGATTAAAAAAAAAGTAAAAAAAAAACTTACCAGACAATATTAAAGAGGTTTAATGTTGCAAATAAAAATAAAAAATTATTATATTATATATTATATATGAAATATATTATTATTTTATGTTATATTATATCATATTGTACGTCCCCCCTTGTCACGGAGGTTGGGGCACATCTTTATACAAACAAACAATAAAAAACACATACACACGTTATATACCACTGTAACAATAAAGAAAGCATGCTGCACGTTCGCACACTATTGCCAGTCGAACGTTTGTTTCTGATGTATGTACGTATGTACCTTTACCTTGGTGCCTGGTGGCGATAAGAGCGATAAAAATTTTTATTATTATTATTATTATTATTATATTATTATTATTATTATTATTATTATTATTATTATTATTATTATTATTATAATTATTATTATTTGTTTTTATCTAGTTGTAGTTTCTTTGTAACTTTTTGTGATATACATTGCAATAGTCTATTCGACCGTTTCTCTTTCTTCCAACGAACACGTCCTTGATCAATAAACTAACTTAAAATTAGTGCGAATGTGTGAGTGCATGATGGAAAGAGAGAATAAGGATGCACACACTTGGATTATACTTAATAATAAAGTTTCATTATAATAATATAAAGGAGAAAGAGAATAGATTAAAAGAATTTTTACATGGGTATAAAATAAAAAATGGACGTTAAAAGACAGATAGATAGAGAGAGAGAGAGAGAGAGAGAGAGAGAGAGAGAGAGAG
This sequence comes from Dolichovespula sylvestris, assembly GCA_918808275.2. Classification (NCBI taxonomy): domain Eukaryota; kingdom Metazoa; phylum Arthropoda; class Insecta; order Hymenoptera; family Vespidae; genus Dolichovespula; species Dolichovespula sylvestris. Next base: position 974,371 of record OU964967.1, read on the forward strand.
AGAGAGAGAGAGAGAGAGAGAGAGAGAGAGAGAGAGAGAGAGAAGAAAGATAGGGCCCATCATCAATTTTGTTTTTGTTTCCTATTCGAACAGATCAACTGCCGACTTTACCGAGCGACATCACCTTCGAGATCTGCACATCCTCGTCCTCCTCTTCATCACCACCGCCCCCTGCAGCAACGCCAATGGCGACTACCACGACGACGATGACAATGACAACGACGAGGTCCGAAGAAGAAAATCTTTCCGAGTCAACGGGTGCATACATCAAGGCTGAAAGAGTAGTCAGTGGCGTACATTTTCTCACCGATCGTGAAGAAGATAGAGCCGAATTGTTGCTACCGAAATCAGAATCGGTTGACAACGAGCCAGAAGTCAGAAAGCAGGTTGGTTAATCTGTCATCTTGTTAATCCCTATCCTTATCCTTCCTGGAAAATTTTAGAAAAATTATACTTTCGAGGGGAGAACTTTAATGTCAGCTTTCTTGTATTACAAGTGAGATTGTTATGTTGAAAGAAAAACAGAAAGAAAGGATGAGAATATGTATGTGTGTGTGCGGTTGCGTTTGTGTGAAATATGTGGTAGGGAAGAACGAAAGGATGAGAGAAAGACAGAGAGAAAGAGCGAAAAAACCAAATAAACGTTATTTTACAAGCTGCTGGAATACCTCATTCAAAACGACGGTTCCGTAGTCTGCAAGTGGTGCGGCGAGGTGCTACCGTCTCGAACCCGTTGGTACAGGCATAAGTACAAGCTACACGTCTCCACCCAGGTCACTCAGCCAGCGCCGCTATTTAAGTGCCACAGCTGCAATGCCTACTTTAAGTCGCGGAAAGGCTACATTGGTCATCTGAGCGCGAGACACTCCGACAATGAGAACGACGAGAACAGAGAAGAACCGAGTAACAAGAAATCCAGAAAAACGTCAGATGTAAGTTATAGCATCAAGCCCCTAAAACATGGCAAAGTTTGCATTAGCGTTTCTTCAAGAATCGTATATAATAGAATATTTATAAGATATTTCTTGATGCTCTACAGATTGGTAAAGGTCCTGATTGGGAACAACAAAGAGAGAAGGAAGAGAAATTGGTGGCCGATATCATAGATCGAGTAAAACGAGAATGCGAGGCCCAGGGTGAGACCGTGACGAGGAGAGGTTATTCAAGACGATCTACGGTCATGAATAGCTAAGGCCAAGCTCTTCGTCCACTGATTGTCTTCTTACTGTGATTTGGTTCGAAAGGCTCTTATATAAAGAATATCAAGGAATTCTAATTGATTGAGCTCGTTCGGCTCTTCTCAACAGATAGACACAAACACACATAACCACACACACATACACGCGCGCGTGCGCGTACCAAAAATTTTCGGTTACTTAGAGAAACTCAGTAACTCTGATAAGATTAATATTTTTTGTCGATTTTTCTCGTTATCCTCGAGAGATACTTTTTCTCGCTATTCGCATTCTCGTATCACCATTCTCTGTTAATTACGAGAAACTATTTTCTGTGTAAATAGGAAAGAGATACTGGATACTGGATCTACAATACACTTGATCGATAAAAAGAAAAAGAAGTAATAACGAAAGAAGAACACAAAAATAATAAACGAGACATTTTCCGATTCGTCTGTAAAAAAGAAAATAGAGAGAAAGAGAGAGAGAGAGAGAGAGAGAGAGAGAGAGAGAGAGATATTCAGTGCCAAATATGTATCTTCCCGAACTTAAGACGTCTCATTTTGCAAACTATTATTATGATTATGATTATTATTATTAATTCTTATCATCATCATCATGGTCGTCGTCATCATCATCATCATCATCATCATCATCATCATCATCATCATCATCATCATCATCATCATCATCATCATCATCATCATCATCATTATTATTAGCGTCATTATCATTACACAAAAAGCCTGTGGCTGGCCAATAACAACACGTGTGATGATCGCGATGCGTTGATATATTTTCTTTTTCTTCTTCATTGTCTCAATCGATACGTATCGTAGTAAAATCTGTATGAAACGATGTAAATAGGGTATAATAGTCGAAGATCAAAAAATGATTGTCTTTTTTCCTAATACAAAGACTCGGTCGTTTCACTATGCGAACTACGTACTGAAAAATCGAGAAATATGACCGACTCGTATGTATGTACATACGTATGTATATACAAGGATATGCAACGCTACCTGAAAAATGAAAAAGAAAAAACGTTTAATCGTATGTATATTCGCTCAATTAGGACGAAAACACGATACGTATATATATGTATCAAAGCCGATCGTTCCTCTCGCTCCGTCTGCACATTTCTTCCTCACACTATAATACGCCGTGATCTCTCTCTATTATAATTGTATAACTAAACGCGCGTATGTCCGTCATCTTCAAGTATATTATAAAAATAATATCGTGAAATTCATGATCGAGTACAAAGTACGCTACATTTTCTCTTGCACGCGAGCATCCATAGATCTCAAACGTAAATAGGAATTTTTAATCCAGGACCAGGATTGTCAGTTAGTAATATCGTTTTTAATCGGGGAAAAAAGAATTGTCGAGAATTATCTATCTTCTTTTTTATTTCTTTATTTAAAAAAATTTTTTTTTCTAATCGAGGCCTAAAAACGAATCAAACAATACGTCAAAACGTAATGCGATCTCCGAACTAACTTATTCAGTTATTTACTTGCTGACAACCTGGATGGAACGATCGGATCTCGCAAATAGTTTCGCTAGAAGGAAAGATAGGTAGCTAGTTAGATATATTTGTGGTTGCGCGAATGTACGAATAAAAGAAAAGAAAACGATTGAAAAAAAAGCAAGAAAACAAAAAGGAAGAAAAGAACGCGCGATAAATCATTAGGAAAATCACGTTACTGGCAGATTTTAAAGGGCGTTTTGAAGATGAAAAAAAAAATGAAAGCTAAAACTTTTCCTGTATATTTCCGGAGAAGTCTGTCCATTTTTTGAACGTTCTCGAAAGTATTTTAATGTTTACTACTACTACCGTACGCGTATTTATTCGATGCAACGAGAGATAAATTGAGTTTTGAAAGAGGTGTATACAATTTTTCGAATTCTTCCGTGCGCATGCGTGCGTCCGAATTAGATGGTAAGTTTGGTGCTAATATGTCAAACGCGGTAGTTACTTCTTTCCGTTACACATCCTACCGTGATATGCATTTTTTTATATTGATGTATCGGCTGCAAATATTTTAAGATAGAGTGAAAGAGAGAGAAAGAATAAAAGAAAAAGCAGCAAGGTAGTACGATTCTTACGAAATTGAATGTAACATAAGAACGTACGTGCATTAATGGCGTTTCACGCGTAAAACAGAGGATGTGTAACCACATCGTTCCACCTTTCCTAACCGTCGATATAAGATATACGGTCGTCTTTCATCCTCCTCCCTCGTTAATTTTATACACATCCGATTTGAACTTTGACGGTCGTTTCGCTCGTAATCATATCAAGACACGAACGTTTGAATTCCCGATAAACGAGCAAAGTATTATCGCGGAGAAAGAGAGAGAGAGTCTGTAGAATGTAAGGCGGAATAATTCAAATTTAGACGAAGACTGGTACGCGCTGGTCGCGTCTTTAATTAAAAGATAAAAAGAAGAAAAGGAAAAGAGATAGAAAGAAAGCAAGCAAAATATCTTTGTGTGATCTTAACTCGTCCCTCTTTATATCAGCTCCTAATAAAACAAAAGAAAATGCTTCCGATTTAGGCAAACTTTGTCGCCCTTCGTGCCAGTAGATTTTATTTTAGCTTTCCGACAGAAGGACTCGTGCTTTTCCCTCCGTACAAAATAGATTCGAAAATCGTCCACGACAAGAGACGTAATACGATTCTTCCTCAGGGGGACGTTCCTCCGTTGATAAATCGTCTTCCGAATGATCAGATTATTCTGTAAATATAACGAGAGACCCGTGTGTGTAATCGATTACACCCCCGAATTAATATTTTATCGAATCGTCTTCCTTCGAATATCACCCCTAACGCTTATTCGCTCTTCGTCCTTATCGTTATGCAAAAACGATTTATTATAGTTTAAATTGCGCGCTCTTAACTTATTTCGTTCGTCGACTGATACGTCAGAAATAATCGTCCATTTAGCTCGTTCCAAAAAAGGATTTCTTAAGGGAGGAAGAGGAAAAACTGCCTCGCACGACGTATTTCAATTTTCCGTAAATGAATTTTAAGTGTTATTAATCGTAAGAATGTAAGGCTGATCCTCTCCTACACGGAGTATCGACGATTCGAGATGAGAGTATTTCGAGAAGATAAATTATTTATTTGTTTACGATAAATCGAAAGAGAGAGAGAGAGAGAGAGAGAGAGAGAGAGAACTCGCTCTTAATTTTGAATAGATTTTAACCGACTCAGTAGACGGTGTAAAATCCGATGACTTCGAAGAATCATCCAAGCGCACGAGCTTCGTCAGCGAGTATCCGTGTAACTGAAAATAAAAGATGATATATCCGTGATACATTGAAAAAAATAGTAAATAATATTATATAACGTTATCGTACGGATAAATCGCCAAATGTTTTCTTTTTCTATGGATACTTACCGTACGATGTGATATAATATTGCGACAAACAAACGTAATACTTATCTCGATTGCGCTGATCATTAGCGGTAACTAAGGTTACGACTAACGACTATGAGCGTATTGTGCATTATGTCGGGAAAGTAATAAAATCAAAAATGAACCGATCGATCTTACTAATCTAATCAATAATTCTCTAGTTCACAGTCGATACCAACCAATCCTAAATTCCCGTTCTAATTAATAAAAGAAGTGTGCATTTTTAATTTGGGATAAACTTACTTTATTAATAAATCGTTAAAAAAGCAGACAACGATCGGTCCTTTGTTTGAGAATCATTCATTGTACGTCGCGCCCTCTAAGATTATGTAAGCCGAAAGAGAATTAAATTTAATTCTAAGTTTTTTATAGAAAATCGATTGTAGGTTCCTTCACTACAGTAAACGTCATCATAGTCAATCTACATTTTAATCGAAACGTATTGTGAATACACCTTTCTCTGTTTGAAATGAAATTCGAATCGACGAAACCTCTAAAGGGTTGACGAGGGTGAGTACCCAAAAGATATTAAATAACATCGAAACTTGTAAATTCTACCGAAAGAGGGACGGCGAAGCAGAACGAAGAAAAGATAGGTTAACAGTATATCCCCTCTATAGCAATCATTGCGTCGAATCCGTTCTGTTTACGAGCGCGAGCACTATTGCCTCCTGGTGCGGTCGGGGATACTCGTGGGACGGATCACGTCGAAAGTTCGTGATCGATCTTCGTAAACCTTCAGGTTTCTTCGAGTATTACCGGACACTTTATCCGGCTTTACCGTGATGCAACTTCGAGCCCCCCTGCATTACGTCGTGTGAGGTGGACGGATACCGAAAAAAATCATAAACAGGAGAAGACTCGCGTCATTCAAATTATTTCGCGATGACGGTCTCGTTTTTTATTTTCCTCGATACGATCTTCGTTGTCCTTTGGATGGGCGTGATCGACGTATCAGCTTTACATACGAAAGATCCTCTAGCTCATCATGGTAGATGCGAACCGATCACGATAAATCTTTGTATGAATATACCATATAACGAAACCATAATGCCCAATTTGATGAATCATCAGAAACAAGAAGAGGCTGGTTACGAGGTTCATCAATTTGCACCCCTCGTTAAGGTCAAATGCAGCCCTGATCTACGTTTCTTTCTCTGTTCCGTTTATGCACCAGTTTGCACCATCATCGAGAAGGCAATACCACCGTGCAGATCTTTATGCGAGAGTGCTCGGGCTGGTTGTGAAGATTTGATGAACAGTTTTGGTTTCAATTGGCCGGATAATCTTGATTGTTCCAAATTGCCTGAAAATGGGAAAGAACTTTGTGTTGGTACTAATGAAACAACACCAGTGGAACCATCGGCACCTGCATATTCTCCACCACGAATGCCAGTCGCAGAGTTTCAACCACCTTGGAACAGTGGTGGGGCCACGTCTTACAATGGTAATGGCTTTGCACTTGGTGCCAGAGACTTTGGATTCGTTTGTCCCTTGCAATTCAAGGTTCCACATGGACTGGGCTATTCTCTCAAAGTAGGGGATAAAGTAGAACCTAATTGTGGTGCACCTTGCGATGGTATGTTCTTTACAGAAAGAGAACGTAACTTCTCCAGAGTCTGGGTTGGTACCTGGGCATCTCTCTGTGCAGCATCATGTTTTTTTACTTTTCTGACCTTTCTTATCGACACTGATAGATTTAGGTAGATATAATTAAATAGTAAAGTTCTCATAAAGTAGAAATTTTTTGCATTGTTTTTAGTTAATGAACATATAGTTCTAACCACTCTTTAATTGTAGGTATCCAGAAAGACCTATTATTTTTTTATCTGTATGCTACCTCATGGTAGCACTGACATACGTAATAGGATGGGCCGCTGGTAATTCTATTGCATGTAGAGAACCCTTTCCTCCGCCTCTAGACATGCGTATTCAGATGGTATCTACAATAACGCAAGGAACTAAGCACGAATTATGTACTGTACTTTTTATGGTGCTTTACTTTTTTGGTATGGCATCAAGTATATGGTGGGTTATACTTACATTGACGTGGTTCCTGGCAGCTGGTTTAAAATGGGGACATGAAGCTATAGAAGCACATTCGCAGTATTTTCATTTAGCTGCTTGGGCAGCACCAGCAATAAAGACCGTAACAGTCCTTGCAATGGGCAAAGTAGAAGGTAAAAATGCATTTCAATATCAAAATTCGATTTTTTCTTCGAATTTTTTAATTACTATATCTTTTATGAACGAATTTTTTAATTACTATATCTTTTTAGGAGATATATTATCTGGTGTTTGCTACGTGGGTTTGTGGAACGTTGATGCATTAAGAGGATTTGTACTAGCGCCTCTTTGCGTTTACTTGGTTCTTGGAACAGCCTTTCTTTTTGCCGGTTTTGTTTCTCTCTTTCGCATACGCACTGTTATGAAGCACGATGGTACTAAGACCGACAAATTAGAGAAATTAATGATCCGCATCGGTATTTTTTCCGTACTATATACCGTACCAGCGCTCATAGTGATTGCTTGTCTTTTCTACGAGCAAGCGTATTTCGATCAATGGATGTTAACTTGGAACATGGAGATGTGTTCACGACCTGGCTTGCAATCGCTTTACTCAATGCCTTGTCCTGTTGGTGAACGTACTCGTGATCTTGGCCGGCGGCCAGAATTCGAAGTCTTTATGATAAAATATTTGATGGCAATGATAGTTGGTATAACTAGTAGCTTCTGGGTATGGTCTAGTAAAACGCTCAGTAGTTGGAGACAATTCTTTAATCATCTTCAGGGTCGTCGTACAGAAGCGTACGTCTGAAATTAATTGCGCTTAAATATAAAAGGACGTAGAATGACTTTTGTCAATGCTCTTTATTATCATTGACAAATTATAATGCTTAGGGCAAAAAGATGGTGAGAGAAATAATATTCGGTGATAGCTCGCTCGAATTATCTCGATTTTGTAACATATTGTACGAGAAAACACTTCCAAAATATATCAGGTATTATTTTTATTATAACAAACTTATTTGATTTGTAAACAACATATAAAATCTGCTTAATGTATTGATTACTTCCAAAGAAGATATAGCACGCTTGAACTTGTCAATGTTTTGAGACTGTCACCGATGTAGAATTAAAAGGTTCTACATTTTTAGAAGTTTAATGTGCCAAACAAGTGTTATATTTTTATAAACGATACATGTCCTCTGAATGTTCATAAGCCTTTTGTCTATTTTAATGACATTTGCATGACACGTGTGTAAGATATAATGACTGATAGTTTATCAATTTGAAAGTATTATTATGCAATGTTTGCTTCAAATTCTTTTTAGATATATTAATAGCATTGTTGGTATAACAACTCATTTATCTCTCGATTTTCTAATTAAAAACTATAAGAGATTTTTGTCATTTAAGCAAAACTAAGTGACTATTTAGGTAGTATAAATCATTTATTGTATCAGCTATTTCACTTTAATTAAGAAAGAACTGACGGTAATACGCTTAATAAAGGAGCGTGTTTTTCAGAGATTTTAGAAACTGTCTAGAAATAATAATAATACTCAGAAAAAGACTTCAAGGACTGCTGAGAACATTAGAATTTTATTTTTTTTTTTTTTTTATTTTTTATTTTTTATATATATATGAAGATGGCAATCTTAATAATCAGGTACGAATAATATCGTGATCAAAAGTAATCCTATGCGTAGCTCGAATTAAAATGTTTACTTATAGGAATAATCGTAACTTCGAATTAATTGTATATAGTTATAGCTCTTACTTTTATCCTGTATGTATCGTAATATGTATAATTTTTAAGTAATTGTGTACATATATGTATACACATACAAAATAGGCACACGCCAAATCTCTTGGCACCTTTGTATGTTTCCTATACTAAATCAAATAGCGGTGATAAGCTAAAGGGTACCACACAAATTTATGAAATGTAGTTATTTTCATCGAAAAGCGTCGATTTCTTTTTCTGTGGTATATGAAGAAAGTTTGTTAGAAAGAATATTTATTAACCCTATGTTTTGCGAGAATGGTATTTCACAATGAATGTACTTCGTAAAACAAAGTGCTTAATATCAAGATCATTCTTGAGAACCAAGTTTAATCACAATGTTCCAAACTATTACCAATTCGTCCATTGAAAACTGCCGAACTCTTACGTATGTACGTTACGCAAATTCTGTTCTCACGCTGATAATATGTATGACTTGCAAAGAGAGAATCGCATGTTTATTTGCTGTTAGAGTATTAAGTATTGTACGTAAAATACGCGTAACGTGCAGGATTATTACACTGCTAAATATATTATATACTTTATTTGATAATGAATGAGATGGATGTATACAAATAATTATATATATATTTAATATACGATCAATTTTTATACGAATATAAATTTATAACATCCATTTACACTTAAATATGCGCGATATTTATTCGCACAGGTACAAAAATTTATTTCGTTCTTATTTGAACGAGAAGCACGTGTCGCATGCATGTTATACGATACTCATGGAAGTTTTAATTTTATATGTCGAACTTAATAAAGCCGTCGATACTTATGTATAAACATCGTAGAAATTATTATTGCTTTTAGTTTATTTAGTTTTTATTTCGGTTAAACTTTCAGTAAAAATTTATCCTGTTTTTTTCGTTATTGGTCGCTTCAAAATGCCTTTTTTTCGTAAGTATGAAACTAGCCATGGCGTTATAGCACAAGTAATAGATAATCGTATAGGCGCAAACATTTTGTGAATTGTATATGCCAATAAAAATCCGGACGAGTCGTTCAAAATTTTCATAATTTTTTCATTCTCGGTATTATAAACTGTTTCAATATAAGGCACTAGATCTATTCCACTGAAAAGAAGATAACAGTTAATATTTATAACGTTGAATATTTTCTAAATATCCAAACAATACATTTTGTATATTAAATCTGATATGTAATGAGTATCATTTTGTACTTATGTATATATGTATGCATTATATGTATTAATTATTTGACAAACCTAATAACAGCCGTATAAAAGAAACCAAGTGACATTAGCGAAATAGCGACGTGAAATACAATAACAACTTTCCCATAATCCCTTATGATCATTTTAAATCTTTCTCTTTTAGTTTCTATTATTTTCTTTTTTATTTTATCCTCCGTATTTGTAGTATTTACTGGTGTTGATGCATTCGTCGAGTATCTCATAAGATCAACATAAATTGGATGCAACAATTTATTGTGAAATGTACTCATTAAAATGGCTTCGTTTGTGATACCTAAATAACATATTTTAATATTGATACCATTCGCATAGTTTAATGTGAAATTGCAGCATTTTCAAGTATACCATGAATTTCTACAAAACATTGTCGATGGTATTTGTAGTTATTGTGCATACAACTTTTAACTCTGCACTAAAAGAAACTTTCTTTTGGACAAAGACAAAAAGAAACGATGCAAGCAATTTTAAGTGAGGTAAAACATGTTATTTTCAAAATAATATCTTTTCTTAATCTTTGATATAAAATTGTGATATTAGAATGTATTGAAGTACAGAAAATTAAAAACAAATCGATCATTGAATAAATACATATTACTGTAACATGTACTGAAGAGATACATGACTATAAATTCTAAATATACCTAACCAGATGTTATTCAGAAAAGGTATTTCTTTACCATATATCAAATAGTGCAAGTTTGTAAAAGAATTGAGCATACATTTTGTTTCCAATTCCACTAACCATTCTTAACTCGATCGGATGATAAAATATTAATGCTGGTAAGCTTGTAATGTGATTTTTGCATATCTTCGGCAATATATTTACTATCCTTAGCCCACTGTCCACCTGGCATATTAAAATGAGTCGATTTGCCAGTTGAACAGAAAGGTTTTGGCACATTACTTTGCATGCTACCATTTAAACTGATTGCGCCTGAACAATCGTACGAATCTATGTGCGTGTCCTTGTGTACGGTCAAGAAGTTTCTTTGTCCATTGAATATTTCTTCATTGTCGCTAAAGGACGAGAAAGAGAATGAGTTATTCTTGTTGGCCGTGACTTTGTTCGTCCCATAAATCAAAATCGGACTTGCTATGTCCCTTGCTCGTTCCGGAGTGAATCGACCTGTCTCGTTTGCAAATATTTCCGAAACGTTATTGGGAAGTGGTAAAGTCGGTGCATTAGGATAACGACATATGCTCGTTACGTGTAAAATCTTTACTTGGCTCCTTGGCACCGTTTCACAGCGATTGAATTGTACCTCATTAATCGGATATCTTGCCATGCCAACTGAATATATCAATTTATAAAAATTATTATTATTACAAACATTCCAGAAAATATATATTAAATATATAATTTTTTAATTAATAACGTACCTGGCTGCAAGTTACGATTAAATGTAGTTAACAAATCAGGACAGCGACTTATCCGAGATAACGCCATCGTGAAAAAAATGACAATGTTCTTTAGAGATCTAAGTTTTTATTCCTTCTACTTACTTATTTTCTTGCCTGTCATCTATATGAAATATTATAAATGATCGTATGTTCGAAGGAAAGAAAGAGAAAGGAATAAATTAATAGACAGGTTCTGTAAATTGCATTCTCACGTATCATGTGACCTACACAAGCTTATAGGATAATTTAATCGAATTGACAAAAAGGCGCACTTTTTGAAATGAAAAAGAAAAGAAAAGTAATGCAAAACAAAATGATCATCACAATCCGATTGTATGATATAAATAGATTTCTTTCAATCATACATATATTTATCTTTTAATTGTGATCCTTTCAATAAACATAACCTATAACTTTGATGTCGACCGATTGCACTGAATTTATAATGCAACAATTATTTTAAATGTTGAGATAACGTCTACAGAAAAAAAAAAGAAAAACATATATGAGCTATATATTCTTGCTGTGTTACGTTATATGTACGGTGGTAGTATATCTAAGTTACTCTCGTAACGTAATAACACTGTAATAAAATGGAAGTAACTTTTATAAATGAAAATAACATTCGTGAACTTATTATTTTTTGTCATGTGACAAACACGAAAAACATTTGGAATTTTAAACTACATAGGCTTATTCGTTGCATTGTTTAATTATTAACACTTGTTACAGAACATTAAGAATAAGAATAATATATGGTAAAGATCGACACTTAATAAACGGGCGATATATCCGATGAATTAATTTGATCTGCTCAGTTTGATAGATTTAACTTTGAAGAATATGTAGAATTGTAGACATAAAAGAATAAAGAACGATTGAAAAATACGAAGAGATTTTTAATAAACTACTGGAATTTGTTCTGGAATTTTACGCTATCTCGTGTTATCTTAAGATATTATTGAACATAATTCGTCGATCATGTAGAATTCTTGCGCGCTACGCCTTATGAAATATTTTGTTACTAAGAAGATTTTATTCTTAAAAAAAGGTTAGAAAAAAATTATTTTTATTAATTTCTATTTTTAATTTTAACATATCGTATAACATTTCCACTACTATTCATTATTTCGATAAGAAGACAAACAATTAAACGTTTGCACCGAAAACTCAGGACCGTATTTGTAAGGAGCCTTAAAATCCTTCTATTATATTTTTGAATAAAATTATCTAATACATAAATTTAAATATCATTTCGTATGACAAGTTATTTAAATTGATTATGATATTGATCTTTGAAAATATGATTTTTAGATATACTTTTTCTCTGTGATAACCATTTTTGTTTTATTTCATTCTCTTATAATTTTATCTCTGAATATAGATAAATTGATATTGCTTATATATATAGAAAAAGTAGAATAATAAAGTCAAGGTGTCATTATTGTGTAACTGATATTATTTCGATAAGTTTGATAGCCTTTTACGATAAATGAAATAATTTATACGCGCATGATCAACCATAGATATAGTCTAATGAAACGTCAGCATTTGTTTCCAGTCGTTACGTCCTTATTCCTTTGTAGTCTACTGGACTGGAACAGAACTAATTAGAGCAAGTGGACAACTCATATTTTTCTACGAGTTCTATAAAATGACACGAAGTAATATACAAATTGTATCGTCAATGGCGAAAGCACTGTTCAGACGTGAGCAGTACACATTTTATTTAAATATTTCTAGATCAAGGTAAAATTAAAAAATGTTAAAATTACCTTATGACCTTTTTAACCTTCATCTGATGGATATTGATAGTCTTTTATACTTTTTATTTTTGAAATTGTTATAAATGTTGCATATGTCTTATACAATCATTATTACAATATTTATTAAATTATTACAATAATTATTATATTATTTTTATGTGGTCACATTTAGGTCATGGTGGTCACATGTGGAGATGGGACCTCCAGATATTATTTTAGGCGTTACAGAAGCTTATAAGAGAGATCAAAATCCAAATAAAATTAATTTGGGTGTAGGAGCATATAGAGATGACAATGGTAAACCTCATGTACTTCCAAGTGTCAAAAAGGTATATATCTTCTATCTTTTTTTACATTAATAAAGATAAACTTGTATATATATAAAAAAAAAAATAATATAAGTAATGATATTTTTATAGGCAGAAGAAAGAATAAAAGAGAAGAATTTCAATAAAGAATATTTACCAATATCAGGAAGCCCAGAATTTTGTAAACACAGTATTACATTGGCATTAGGAGATAACAATGAAGTTCTAACACAGGAATCAGTATGTATATAAGCAATAAATTTATAAATTATTTTTTACACTTTTTTCACTTTCTTTTTTGTAGAATGCAACAATTCAAGGAATTTCTGGTACTGGATCTCTCTGTATTGGAGCCAAATTCCTGGCTCAATTCTTTCCAGGTAACAGAGTAGTGTACATACCAACACCAACATGGGGAAATCATACTCCATTATTTAGACATGCTGGATTGGATGTAAAACAGTATCGTTATTTTGATCCAAAGACTTCCGGATTAGATTTTAAAGGCTTAATGGAAGATATATCGGTAGGTTATAGCATAAAATATTGCAATGGTAACATTGAATTACTAATGATGATCTTATTAACAGAAAATTCCAGAAAAATCAATTGTTATCCTTCATGCCTGTGCTCATAATCCAACTGGTGTTGATCCAAAATTAGAACAATGGGAAGAAATATCTGCAATGATAAAGAAAAGAAATCTCTTTCCATATTTTGATATGGCATATCAGGGATTTGCTTCTGGTAAAGTACTGCAGTAACAATTTGTTTCTGTTATAGAATCTTTTATTAATATTCATGTTTTTATAGGTTCGACGGATAAGGATGCAGCCGCTATTAGATTGTTCCTAAAAGATAAGAATAAAATTGCCTTATCTCAATCCTATGCAAAGAATATGGGACTTTATGGTAATATAGATGAAATATTGAGAAAATTAATGAGTTTAAATATCATATATAAGATTTGCAATACTATTTGTTGTATAGGTGAACGTGTTGGAGCATTTTCATTAATTACATCTAGCAAAGTAGAAGCAGCTACTGTGATGTCGCAACTTAAAATTATAATCAGGCCTATGTATTCTAATCCTCCTATTTCTGGAGCGCGAATCGTTACTGAAATATTAGGGAATTCCGATTTAAAAGAAGAATGGCTTTATGATGTTAAGGAAATGGCTGATCGAATAATTTGTATGCGTACAACATTACGAGAGAATTTAGAAAAGTTAGGAAGCTTACGGAATTGGACGCACATTACAGATCAAATTGGAATGTTCTGTTTTACAGGTCTTAAAACTCATGAGGTAAAATAGTTAACCTTTATGCATTAATACAATGTAATATACAATATATAAATGTTTTTTTTTTATACATTTTTAAAAATTACAGGTTGATAAACTCACTAAAAACTATAGTATATATCTTACTAAAGATGGAAGAATATCTATAGCAGGAGTATCAAGTAAAAACGTGGATTATCTTGCTAATGCTATTCACGAAGTTACCAAATAAGCTGCATTTTATTTTATTCGAAGAAAAATAATTGTACTGAGGATTAAGGGCATAGTTTACAAATTAATTTAAATATTTTAAAGACTCTATTTAAGTCTTTTGCCTTATGTCTGCTCTTTTTAATTTTATATTATTAACATTATTCCTTCATGATATGGTTATAAGTTGCCATGAGTATTTTCCTTGTAAAATGTATAAAATAATAGAACTTTTATATTACCTACAATGAGCATCATTAATGTTACATGTTGTATATTTTTATTATCGACTTTATGTATGCTGTACATAACCAGAATACAACGGATTACAGCGCTATCTACAAGTGAAATAAATATCATTGAAATGCTTGATTTTTATTTGAATTTAACCTCATTGCGTAACAAATACTTTTGTATATTTTGTTTCTTATTTAAAAGAGAATGATTTATATTTAAAGGAGAAAACAAATTTATAGAACACACTTTCATATTACTTAAAAATTTTTAATATGCATTCTGACATACTATCTCTCACACGGTATATTCAAAAACAGCAATATTTGAAAGTATTATTTTTAATATTATTACAAATATGATAGGTTAAATATTGTGATAGATAAAAAGATCATTTATTGCTAATTTTAAATTTTAATTTAAATAAAAATATTATAATATATATATGTGTATATGTATATATATATATATATATATATATATATATATATATATATATACATATATATATTATATTATCATACGATTATTCACAAATTTGACTTTAGATCGTGTCCTTCAGTTTTACAACAAATATGGCAGACTTTGATAATGTATTGCGAATTGAAAATTTAATAATTTCTTTTCTTAGTTTCAATAAAAGTGCAACAATTGCGTAGAGTTATTAAAATAGTTAAATATAGTTCGCGTTGCCAGTGTTAAATAATTTTATTTAAAAAATGAATAACCTGTAATGGTAAGATGGAAACCACATATTTGATGGATACAATTTATGTTTGTAATTTTGTATGACACGTTTCGATCGTAAATAAATATGGCGCTTCTCAGCATGTAGATTTTTATAACTCATCTATATTCTAAAAACGACCTATTTTTATTAGTATGCTATTTGTTAAAGGTTTTGGGTAAGAAGGTTAAATAGAAAGAAAATAATAACTATTTTATATAAAAATGGCTGCATTAAACAATATATTAAAAGCTATAGAAGCATTGAAGATATTACAGGAAACCACAGTTTCATCTGATCCTGCAATAAGGTATGAATTAAAATTGTTTACGTTATCAAACTTTTTATAAAAGTTTTTATGAATACTTTTAAACAATTTATGTTGTTAATGATAACAGAAAAGAAAAGATATCACATTGTATAATAATTACTGAAGGATTATGTTCACCAAATACAAAATTAATTTCTAAATATCCACAAATTTTTGGTTGTTCAATTAAAACATTATTGGCATTATGTGACGACGCAGAAGCTGATGTAAGAATGATTGCTGATGAATCTCTAAATAAAATCATAAGGGTATGATTATTTTAATGTTTTTTATTTTGGTAACAAATGAAATCAGTTCCATTATTATGTCATTATAATATATAACTCATGATTATTTACCAGGCTATAGCAGACAGTGATATAGTCAAAATTCAAATAGAATTATATAATGGAATAAAGAGCAATGGACCGGCTCGAACATTGAGAGCTGCTCTTTGGAGATTTGGTTTACTTAGTCACATGATTCGTCCTACAAGAGGAAAAGCATATGTGTCAAACTTAATACCATGTATTATAATCATAGCACATAGACCAGAGGAATCAGTAATTGATACACTTGCACAAGCATTGAAATTAATTCTAAGAACATTGGGGCCATTTATGATGGATAATGATGTTAAAGTATAATACTATTATTAGGAATAAATATGATACTAATCCGTATATTAAGAAATATATTATCTGTTTGTAGACGTTGCTTAAGGCATTCTTTCAAAATATTTCATCTACTCAAGCAGCATTTCGTAGAGCTGCAGCAAATATGATTTTAACAACCTGTTTAAATTGTAGGAAACCTCAGGTTTTTTTATGTTATGTATTAAATTATTTATTAGGTAAGATGGATATTTGACAAGCATTATGTTTGCAAACTATACTGTATATTAATAATATACTATTTTTTCAGATGCTATAATACCAGTGAGTGATGACATAGATCACTTGAATACAGTTATTGGTGTTTTTGGATGCTTGAAAGTGATTTTACCATATATAAATACGCCAACAGAATGTGAAGCTAGTGACAAACAACAATTGGAAAATTTTTTACAAATTTATGAGTTATGCTTGCATTACACTAAGTGGCATTCAAATCATAATTTAATAAACGCAGCTTTGGAAACATTAGCTCAACTTTTGCAATGTTCATCAAGTGCATTTAAATATGTATTGTTATCTAAAGAAGGTATTACTCACAGTAGAATAGAGTTGAATCAAGAAGCGGCCAGAATATCGTTGGGTCAAATAAGTACTTCAACAGCTACAAGTATTTCGGGAGGCAATTGTGATTCCACATTAAATTTACTTGAACCAGAAATGCCGCAACTAAATTCAAAAATAGGAAATTGGATTATGGATTCTGAAACAGTACTTCCACTGATGCACAAATCAGAAATACAGGAAACATGTCCAAGTGAAATAACAGAAATCAAAAGAAAGACAATGGAAAATTACAGCGAATTAAAAATAGAGACTTTAGAGGGTGAGAATAAATATATAAATGTAAATGTTTTTTGTATGAATAAAATTGGATATACATACAAATTTTCTAGTTTATTTCTACTTTAGGAGGTGGTGATGAGGAAGGAAGTGATGCTGGAAGTGAAATAGAACACATAGAAGAAATACACTACTCAAGTTTGCAAAGTGATCATCACCTGAAAGAAGAAGAGTATTTAGAGGAAGCTTCAATATCTGTAGCTTCTCCACAAAAGTTGCTAATGGAATTGCCATCACACGAAATTAATATTGGAACTTATACAGACTCTGATATGCCTGTAAAATTTTGTTGTCGTTATTTAGTTTCATCATTTTTGCTAACAGGCAGTGCTGGTCACTTGATGCCTGATAAATTATTTCGTGTCAGTGTTAAATGTCTTGCTTTAACATGTGTAGCTAATATTTTAAGACTTTATCCAGATCTACTTTTAATGACAGTTGCCAAAGATTCTACTTCAGACAAACAAATGATGAAAGATATTTTATTATTTGCAAATCATTCTGATCCTCAAATCAGAGCTAATGTATCTATTCTTATTGGATCGTTTTTGAAAACAGTTTTTACACAGTATGGTGGATCTTTTAAAAATTTTCAACCTGAAAGTTTAAACAGTAAAGCAAATGAAAATTCATTGCTGGAAAATATGATAAAATTACTTATAAAAGTAAGATTTTTTACAGTAAAATTTATTATAATTAATAAAATATCTGTTTTAAAGTTTTAATAAGCAATTTCTTTTGAAGGGTTTGGAGGATGTTTCTGCTACAACATGTCGCCAAACGTTAACAGCACTAAATTTATGCTTACCAGAAATACTAAATTCTGTTGATAGTCAATATGGAATAAGCATTTTATTTGAATTACCTAGGCTTGTTAAAAATCCATATTTTCTTGTAAAAGTTAAATTAGCAGATTTACTAAGCAATTTATCATACATTACAATAGAACACATAACAGGTAATGCATTATTTCAACAACATTTTATTGATGCTATAATCATTTTATTAGGAGATCAGGATAAAAGAGTTAGACACGCAGCATCTGAAGCAATTGTTAAGTAAGTGAGAATGTTATAAATTACTTAAATCTTACTTAAAATAATATTACTTAAAATTTTTTATTCTGTTAAAATTGATTTTTATTTTTATTTTCAGAAGCATTCCATTATTATATTTTCAACATCCACAGGAAAGTGCTGTTATAAAAAAAGCAGCTCAATATACAGAAAAGTATTTGTCAACTGTAATGTCAAGTACTTTAAGCATATCTTCATATTATGATAAACATAGAGTATCTATAAATAATACTGTCAAACCTTTTACATCATTAACTGATCATAATGATAAGAAATATCACGTAAATACAGAAGATTCATTATCTCGTATTGTTAGCATCTTAACTGAAATACTCATGGTTGATTCATCTAAGTATATGGTATATGGTTGTTGCGAAGCTCTTGCTCTATTAAGTGAAGTTTATAACACTATAGTTTATGTCAGAGGTTGGGATTGTATACTTCCTAAAGCACTGCTTAAAAAATCTCATAAAAAGGCTGTTAGTCGAATAGACACAACAAATGAAAGCAATTTTGTGATTGAAATAACATCTCCAATTGGCATTGGTCTACTTTCTTTGCTGTTGCCTTTGTTATCTTCATCTGCAATAAGTTTGGATTTATCAACACATAAACATTTAATCTCTCTTGCGGGTAATCTTGCATCAGGATTGGCTCTTTGCAATCTAAAACCTAATGAACCAACAAGCAAACATGATTCTAATACATCAAATATTTGGAGTATGTTCAAAGATAAACAAATGTGTCAGTATATGGAACTATTACTGACTCATGTTATAAGGGTTTTAAATATTTTTCTCCATGTTATTGATGATATACAATTAAATCAAATAAGTACAAAATCATCACTGTCCTCTTTGCCAACTCCACACACTTTATCTCCAAAAAAAAAAGTAGTTACCGAACAGAAACAAAAAGAAAAAGGAGATAAGTTTTTAAGTTTAAAATTTGGAAAAGAACAAATGGGAGTATTCAATACTATTCCACATTATATGAAGATGTATGACAATCTCAAAGCAGCGCACTCTAATTATCTCGTTACTCTTGATCCTGAGGCTAGCGAGATGTATATTGCATTATTAACTGCTATACTAGATACTCTTTCGCAAATTCTTGAGATAGCCACTTTTAATGAAGCAGGCAGGATAGCAGAGGAAATTCTATATTACTTGCAGACAACTGTTACTTTATCACCAACTGCAACTATTCAGTGTGTGCAGCAACTGTTAAAATGTCTTTTTGGTAAAAATCTTGGTACTCAATGGAGCGAACTGGATATGCAACAATATGCAGAACAGAATATTGCATTAAGAGATAATTCTAAAGGCTTTTATAATCAATGTTTTCAGAATCCAGCTAGACATATGGCAGATATGATAAAATTAATAGGAAATAATTGCAGAGACGAAAATAAACCAGATACTGAGTAAGTATCATAGATTTCTAAATTATATTTGAGATATATTCTATTTTGACCTCCCATGATTTTTAGGTGGATAGGTTTAACACGTAGAAAAGGAGATCGAAAATTATCATATATATATTCTTCAGATCATAAAGCTTCTGTAGCTACTTTTATTCGTTTATTTGAACCAATGGTTATAAAGTCTATGGAACAATATACTATTACGAGCAATATTTCACTGCAATGTCAAGTGCTTATGCTTCTGAGTCAACTAATTCAATTGAAAGTTAATTATTGTTTATTAGATTCAGACAAGATATTTATTGGATTTGTATTAAAACAGTTTGAATTCATAGAGGAAGGCCAAATACAGCAAGCAGAAGATCTGTTACCAAAAATTTTCAGTTTTTTGGTGCAGTTATCTTATGAAAAAAATCACTCAAAGGTTGTAATAGGTATTCCTAAAATAATACAGTTATGTGATGGACTTATGGCAAGTGGACAGCCAGCACTTAGATATTGTATACCAGCACTTGCACCTGTAGTTGGAGATATTTTTCTTATTCGCAATGGAAATTCTAATCAAGCAGAACAAAGAGAATTGGAAACAACAAAAGAAGTATTGATTTCAATGCTACTTCGTCTTGTGGAATATCATGAAGTTATAGAGCTTTTAGCATTGTGTGTCTCAGAATCTAGATTTAGTGGAGATGGAAATGGAGAAGAAAAGTGGAGAAGATGGTCTAGAATGACTACAGATACTATACTTCCAATGTTGGGAATGTGTAAAGTTAGACTAGAATGGGAAAATGCTCATATTGCTTTAGTAAAATTGTTCGCTGCAATTTCTCCTACTGTTTTTAGGCCAGTAGATCCACTTTTAAAAGTACTTTTTACAGCTCCTGTGTCTTTGAAAGAACCAGTTTTTAATTTAAAACGCTGGTTGGGAATGATAAATGTTATATTATTAACTCTCATTTCTTGTGCTAAAGAAGAGTCGATGTTAGCACGATTATCGGATCTTAGCATATATATGACAGATCTTTCACATTTATTATTATTTCCAGATAATTTGTCTAAAGTTATAGATCCATTAAATGCACTTGGAACTCAGTCTGCACAAATACCACCTGAAAAAATTTTAGCCAGATTCATATTTAAAGTGATTAGTCTGATAGGCACAAAAATTGTTAACATTCTTGGATTAATCAATCACAAAGCCATAGATCCCTATACAGGATTTGCTCAGCATACAGATAATAATGATTATTTGGTGCATCAATTTGCATTTTTCTTACAATTATGTATTCACATGTTCGAGTCTGGAAGTCATTGTAAAGTGGCAAATGCAGCAATGCAAATGGTTCAAGATCGCAATATGCTTGACGAGGAAAAGTTTCCTATAGACAATTTAAATTCTTTAATGCTAAGTATTGGACATGCATGTCCAATGTTAACATGTCAATGGGCTTATCTAATGACATTATTAAGCTATAATGAGATGCTATTTTGGTCTAAAATTTTGGGCACACGAAATTCCGATTACATAGTAAGATCTCTTCCAAACGAGAAAAAAGTATATGATTATGTAAACAGCATAAATGTACAAATTATTCATAAAGGTGGAGTTATATTATTTTGTGATTATGTATGTGAAAATCTCAATGATGCAGAGCCTTTAACATGGTTATTAGTGAATTATATTGAAGAAGCAATACACATAGCTACTGAATCTCCAGTTAAAGAACTTTTAGCAGCAGCTATACATAGAAATCCTGCAGCTAGTGGTCTCCTAGTACAAGCTATATCAACAAAATGTGTGAATTTATCACAACCAAGCTTCATAAAACGTTTATTGCAGTGTATCGAAGATGCACATCAATCTCAAAGTGGTGCAGTTATAATGATGTTAATTCCAAAGTTCTTATCTACTAAATATCTTGCTCTATCAAGAATGGCAGCAAAAATGGCTAGTAGAAGAGTTGAAATTTTATTAACATTGAGTGCAGCAGATGTTATGGAACAATTGCCAAAGAATGATCTAGTGAAGATCATGGATACATTACAGGCTACTAAGCTAGCTAAAAAACATGGAGCTCTAGTTAACTTATTAAACAAATTAGGAGTACTCTTTTATGATCTCTCACCTTTCGAGCCTGATTTATGTAGACCTTTTAATCCATCAATCGTAAAAACAATTCAACTAGATCGTGATTGGTTTCTTTCTCAGATTAAATTACATTGCTGTCACCAGAATACAACGCATAATACTCACGAATCTGCACAACTATTGAGTAATTTAAATTTTGAAGACTGTTTGAGTATTATTTCTTCTAAGGAGTTTGATATAATAATTTTAAAAGACTGCATAACATTGGGTGTAAGATTGACTATTGAGAATTGCCAAAAGTTGGAGTTAAGGAAAATTCACAATGAAAAAATTCGTATTTTTGAAGCCAGTCCTTTATATACAGCTGCTAAACAGTGTTTGTTAGAGCATGTACATAATGTAACTGAACTTATGCCAAAACCACATTATTTATATAATCCGCAAAAATCTAATATCAATAGTAAAGAAATGAAATATGCTACAAGGATTTCCAAACTTTTAGACGATTCCATTTACTGGAATACACTTTTTAAAATCGTTCCAGTTGTAAAGGCATTTACAAAAACATTGTCGAAACTAACTAGATATAATTTGGCAAACATGGATGCAAAAGTTGAAGAAGATTGTGCTAAGTTTGCTTTATTATGTTTTGAATTAACACATTGGATGATACATATAGATAAACAAAATATTAGAAAGCTACGACCAAGTGAAGTAGAATTAACATTGAGTTGTGCTGCAGAACTTTTGAAATGTGAAGGCCCATTTAAGGTTTTTGCAGATCACACTCGATATTCATGGGTATGTTCAACGATATTGGCTATGACAAAAATTGTTGAAAGTAACTTAACAACAGTCGAATCATTACCTCATGTTGATACATGTTCTTTACAACCAGCTTTTCAAGACGAAGAAACGAAGTATTATGCACAGGCATGTGTGCAAATAGCATCATTGGTTGTTTGGCTTGAAAAATGTCAAGCGAATAATAGTTCTAAAAGCATTCCTCTCTATTTATTTAATATAATAAAAGACCTTATTGTACTTATTAGTCGTCAACCTTTGGTAAATTCTTTTGTTCTTACACCTCCTTTGGTTTGGAAACATGGTTGGCATATAATGGGCTCTGGTACGACCAAATGCCACTTTCCATTATTATCGAATGAATCAAATCTTCTTCAAGAAGTCGATATTTTAGAACAGTTCATTTATAGAATAAATTTGTTGGGTTGGACTTCACGGTTACAATTTGAAGAAATATGGATGGCATTATTGGGATTGTTAAATCTTTCACAAAATGAAAATACTTCTTTGGAAGAAGCAACAGTGTTAGTACAAGCAAGCTGTTTAGCTATTCAAGCTATAACACAATTATTGTTACAAACAATGTTTCTACCACATCCTGGTAATCCCAGTACTAGTTGTTTGATACATCATTCACGAGATCCTCAGCTTTCGGTTGTGAAAGTAAGCTCACAAGAATTATATACTATACAAGATTTGCTTACATGGAAGTATGAATGTATGAGTGATATTCAAAACATAAATGGTCTAAAATTAGATCACATATTTCATAGAGGAAACATAGAAAAAATGACAACTTCAGATAATTGTACGTACAGCCAATTATCAGTTTCCTACTTATGGTCATCGTGTAATTTATATGAAGATAAATTAAATGCTTCTGTACTTGAACTAAAAAACAGAAGGAATGATGCATTAAAGTCTGCATCATTAGATGTAGATTCGTGTCTTCGCTTTTTAGTGGAACTTTATACTTCTTGGTTGTCGCCACAAGCGAATATTCCGATACAATTACTTACAGAAACTATGAAATCTCTCCTAGCTATTTCTGATCTCTTTGTAGAAAGAGCACAATATCAATGGATGCTAGATGTCTGCTTAGAAATATCAAGAGTACATCCTATAGAAAATGGAATCTTACATCAGTATTTGGTAATATCTGTATGTAAGGCTGCTGCAGTATTAACACCACTGGTATATATTACATTATGCTAAAAATATAAAAATCATATGTATATCAATATTATTAATTGAAGAATATTATTATTATGATATTATATATATTATTATTAGGATTTGGATACATTGGATAGAGTAAAGCGTTTGGTTGATATCAACCTTAAATCAGTTTTCTTGGCTGCTAGAGTCGCAGCACTTCATGGTGTCTTATATTTATTACAAAGTGCAGTTCAGGCCAATTACGAAGAGATTATGAACATCTTACATCCATTGACTATCGAATATATACAAAAACACATAGATACTCAAGATATGGATGGGTAATCCATATATTTCGAATTAATGTCATAAATGTAATTTTTGTCTTATTTGTGAAGAATGGAAACTTATGATCTTTTTCATTTATTTTAGGGTATTAAGTCAAAGCGAAGAACATCAAGGAGTCATGTGGGCCTTAGTATTTTTTTTATTAGAACATGCAGGAGATACAACACCTGATACAGAAGCTCCTGCTGTGCTTGAATTAGTTCTTTCTCTAGTCATGTCACCGAATATTTCGATTAGTTTACATCAAACTCTTTTACAGGTATATTTTAAATTTCATTTAAAAACTGCCTTCTCTTTCAATAGTAAAAAATTATTGTACCTGTTTTATTTTAGGGTCTCGAAAGATTAATTATAACAAAAAGTGTAATGGGTAGAGTAGCAGAACAAATAGTTAAAATAGCAACAGAGCGTTTAAGGCATTCAAGTCCGATGTTTGCATTGCCTGCTTTGCAACTTTTATTAACTTGCATGTATACAGAAGCAGCAGACAGATTAAATCAACCGAATGTTGAAGAACCATTGCCGGACATTGAACCAGAATCATTGGTTCGATCTATAGAACGAACGTCTGCCATATTTGATAGAATTAAGAGAGGCTATCCAATGGAAGTAGAAATTTTTTGTTCAGTTTTATCTGGTGTTTTAGCAGATTTCTTTCCATTATCACAAATCTTAACAAAAGTTATTGGTGAATTTTTATCACCCCAACAACCACATCCTCGATTGCTTTCTGGCGTTGTGTTTAAAGTTCGTAAAATACAATATCTAAGAAGATGTGAATATAAAATATTAAAGGAATTGAAAATATTTGATCTATTAAATCTAGGTCTGTGAAAGAGCATGTACGTCTACACAACTGAGTTTACTACAAGATTGGGTGGTCTTCAGTTTGCCAAATTTCATACAGAGTTTACCATTGGCTATGTCCACTTGGTGTCTCTCATGTTTCTTTATAAGTGCATCTACGAATAACTGGTTGAGAGCTTTGTATCCTTTTCCTCTTCTTTTAAATGCATTTTTTTAGAATTTAGGAGTAAATAAATAATATGCTCCTTGACATAGATCAATATAGATTCCCACATGTACAATCAAGGATTGGGAAATACGAATACGAGGATAAGAAGATATTGTGCATTGCAGCTAATGACTTTTATCACAAGGTACACGTGAGCATGAAAAGTTGATGTATAAAATAAAATTAGAATTATATCTGTAAGTATTTTTTAAATTAATTATTTTATATACAGCTGCCCGAGGAATCTCAAAAGAAAGCTTTCGTTGAAATATTTGAAGTTGCAGCAAAGGAACCAGGAACTCCATTCATTGATATATTAGCATCTTTTTAGTCATCCTAAATTGTTTATCTTTTATTTCGAAAAGATAATTACTCGAAAAGAACTATTTTCTAATAATATTTCAGGTGATTCTTCTCTTGTAAATTAGTGTACAGTGATCGTGCGTTTATCATCGTCTTTAAAGACGTATGTATGTATGTACATTTGTATGTATGTGATATTTATTTCTCTCACGTCCCTCTAACAAAAATGCAATTTGTTTTGCAATAAACAGTATTTTTCAACTATCACGTCTTTGTTAATCACGTAGTTGATTAGTATACATATTCGATCTTTAGTTTAGGTTTTGTTTGGTTTATGGTATCGCATATAAATGTACAAATGTAAAGTCCCATAATATAATATTTCAATGAAGGATAATACGCTGCAACCGAGGAATAAACCAGCAGCTCCACCAATAGATGCTGGATCAAGAAAAAAGAAATATTCAAAAAATCAAAATTATGAAGAAAGCAAAGGAATTTATAAGCTATTTAGACATACTTAGGAAGTCTCCAAAAGTGAACCATTCCTTACGTTTAAATTTGCTTTTCGAAAAACTGATGGTCATTTTGAAACTCGTGGTATTCATGGGAGATACGTCTTTGCTGGAATTATTAAATATGCTTTATAATCGTTAAATTGGATATAATACTTATTCTTTTTATAATTACAATCTCGTTATTTTAGTTTCCTCCGATAAGTAGAAAACTTGGTTGCAATTAACGAGGCAATTGCAAGAAGATGTTTTAACAGTAAATGATTCTGATCGTTGTATTCTTCCGATACAACGCAATTGTGCAGCATTACAGATAGGAACATTAGCTAAGAAAACAAATAGATACGTATAAGAAAAAATATCTAAGAACTCTCTTCAAGATATAAATCATGAAAAATGATAAAAATCTTTACGTATACGTCTTAAAAAATGAGGGTAACAGCCGCATTTTTTTCTAATTATATGAGATCTACATTCGGTCATACACATTTGATATGTATATATTGGCCACAATTCTAATCCATTGTCCGAAGGGAATCCGCATTTTCTTCGATGCATTGGAAGTTTATATATACTTTTCATACTGTCTGCTTGCAGGATTCGAAGAACAACCGTTTGTATTTCAAGAATTTGTAAATGATGTCTAGTTTTTGCGAATTCATAATTGTACGAATCCATTGGATCAAGTATGCTAAGCTATATGTTCAAAAAATGAAGATAATCTTATATTAACAATCATGATGTTTCATTGGCTAATAATCAAATAGTTTTAAAGATTATCACCGTTACTTCAGCATCAGTTTTCACTAATTCTGTTTTTCCATGATCCTTATTGTAAGTATACGATGGTATATAATTAAAATCATTTATGTCTTTATTATCCACCTCAAAATCTTGAGGATCTGGAGGAAATTTAGGCAGAGGTACTATGGTCCAATTGTTAGATATTAAGTCACTATTCAAATAGTAATAATAAAAAGTATGAATTTTTAAAAATATTTGACTAATTTGTATCTCGATTTCCTAGTCAGTGTTTTGATACTTACTACAAACTGGCATATTGAAGAACTAAGTTCCCTATAGAAAGACATATACCATTTTCTGTAGCGATCCATATTCCTTTGTTAGTCAAAGTTGTTTCATAAATGAATTCCTTCTTCAAATCTGATAGAATCCTAAGCCATAGTCCTGGCGGTGCTTCATCGTAATCAGGTGTGTCGATCATAGTCTCGTAAGTAGCATTTGATAAGAAATGAAAGAACGCTCGAGCCTTTGGTGTGTCTTCAATGCCATAACTGGGATGATCATAATTTGACGATTTAATCTCCAAACGATTTACTGTATTTTATGATTAAATACATTTAAAGATATTTTAATATTGTAAACACTAATGGACATAAACTTTACCGTTTAAAAGTTTCAGGGAAGCTAGAATCCTGAATTACATTTAGTGGGCATATAATAAACGACGGTTTAACGAGTTTGAAAAGTTTATACTCATGATTCCAGTATATTGAAATAGCATCGTATTGGTATCGGTACCAAGAAATTATGGAAACAAAAATTAAACCCGCAAGAGCAGCTAGTATGAATATGGCTACAAGGAACCTTTAGAAAATTTTTAATTGACAATTAAATATTATTCATTTTTTATTGATAACAAAAGGATAATTGTATTCAATACCTTTCTAAGGGATGTCTGTGATGTGCTATCAGATGATTAAATCCATGAATACTTGAGTTGTTAGCAAATTCAACGAAATATTGACCCATTAATGACTTTGTAGTCATTTCATCCGTACCGACATGCGTGGCAGATTCTGTTGGGACAGACTGAATATTTTTAACCGTCAATTTCGTACGTTTTTGAAAATCCGGCACAATTTCATGCATATAAGAGAACTTCACTTTAATATTTTCCTTTTCGTTCCCAACCATGTCGAATTACAGTTTCTGACGGATTGAATTAAAGAGTCTCAATCTTGTGACAAATAATGGATAGATCAGATAAAAAGCGTTAACTAAATAATTCATATGATACTACGTAATATGAGTCGTATTTACGGATCGATGAGAGCTTTGTAGAATTTTTTCTAATAGAGAAACATTTCACGTTTACATAGTTAATAAAATTCAATGAATTGTATTTTTATGAATAAGTATATTATCAAATTTGTAGACTTGATTTGTACACTTGAATATATGTACATGTATTGCTTTTTAATATGTATTATATAATGATATATATTTTTTTAAATAAATCGTGGGATAATTTTTTTACGTTTGTGTGATTATGATTTTTCCAAGTATAATTTTGAGACAGATCATATTCATTTAGGGATAGAATGAATATGATTTTTTCATTTTCTATTTTGATACTATATGTATATTAATAACAGAAATTTGTAAAATTTATATATATATATATATATATATATATATATATATATATATATATAATATTTATATATATATTTAAAATAGAAATATATTTACAATATATATATATATATATATATATATATATATATATATATATAAATTTTATTTATAAATTATATTTATAAATTATATTTATAAGATTTCTGTTTTGTAATTATATTTTTTTTACGTCTCCATGATAATTCATTTTTTAATGTAGAATTAAAATTTCTGTATATCTATGTGAAAGTTCTTCAATGATTTGTAATGTATCTGTTGTAATGATTCACGATTTTTCGTTGATATGACTACTCTAGACACGTTTTACATTATTGACGAACTACTTTGTTTTTAGTTAGAAAAACAATGGAGCAACAAATTTTATCACGCATGTACACACGCTCTAGCTTTGTGGTTTTCGTTCATTTTGACATTTACGGTTTTTTACGTCTTGTTTTCCTATATCTTATTCTCTTCTTTTTGTTCCCTTCGAATCTTGCTTCGGACATTAATCTTAAATCCGTCGAGATTTCAATTTTCGATAATTTGTTTGTGTCCGAGAAAAGAATGAAAGATCATATCTGTAATATCAAAAGGGTATTAACGGAATAAACTTATTATGAATACGGATTCAAAATTCCATTTGGCGAAGTTCCGGTTTATCCGGTATATTACTAGAAAGAGTGTAAAAAAAAATGGTAAGTTCCTAATTTTACATTTTTATTATCCCTGGAAGATTGAATGTTTGAGGGTCTCGTTTTTAAATAACTTGTATCCTGATAGTTATGTAAAATTAAAATAACATTATTTAAATAAAAAAAAAATAAAAAAATAAAAAATCCTAGTCCAAATGTAAGAAAAATCTGGTGTGTGTTAATACTAATTAATGGTTTGTATATATTAGATATCTCATTTTAAATAATATCACCGAATATCTCCGGTCTTATTGGTTTTATAAACAAATGTTTTAAATAGAAGTCGTTAAGTTTTGAGGGAGAAATATCATAGAGGGTAGTTATTTTATAAAGGGCGCTGTTGTTAAAATAAGGAAGTCATAACAGTCTTTTTGAATGGAAATCGATATTTTAACCCGGATAGAAGTTGTAAAGAGTATTAATACGAATCCATATAGCGCATTTTTTCATTCTTTATGATGTCTTGAAGTTTAACAAACTGTGTAAGCGCAAATAATGCGTTCAATTTTCTTGTAAACATCTAATAACCAATGAATTCATTAATCAATTTCTTTTTTGTTTTTTTATTTATTATTTTTGTTTATATATTTTTAAAATTAATCCTCATTTCTTGTTTAATTTCTGTTGTTTGAATCGTTGAATATTTTATAATATTAGCGTGCACATAGATTGAACAAAAGGTTAAATTATTAATTCAACATATGTTTGAAAACATTTTCCCTTTTATAAATGCATAATCTGACATTGCGTCGAAAATGTCAAAGAATTGATAATAAAACATTGCCAGAAATATTTTGGCAAACATTAGTGATCCATTTCATTATATTTTCACGCGTAGTTTTGGTGGTTAATAGAAATTTCTAATTACTTCCCGAAGATACAAATTTGACGAAGTTAGATCAAGGGATTTATGGAGACTATACGGCTGAACCGGCACGTTTAATCCGTCGATTAGGATAATATTGAGTTAAGAAATCTCGAACGATACGATTATAGCGTATTGTCGTTACTTGAATTGAATTGAAACTATACTTGATAACGTTTATGATTATAAACATCATTCATTAAATTGGGTAACTTAGTTTGTACAAAATCCAAATAAATGGCACCATTGGGATAGCCGTTATACACAAAAATACGATCGTTAAAAAATCATAAGCATATAACATTTTTGGGATTAGGGTTGTTAAACTTTAAAAAATCAAATATTATTCAAAAGGTATGCTCTAGGTACTCATTGGATTCGTATCAATATTTTAAAAACTTTTGTTGGATTTAAAATTTCGATTTTCATTCGAACAAATTGCTGTGACTTCCTTATCTCGACAACAATGCCCTTTATGAAATATCTGCAATAAATATTACGTTTTCTTGTCAATATTTCGCAATTTTTATTTGAAACATTTGTTAGTAAAAGCAATTAATAAAAGTAAATAAAATGAGACACACGGCTTAAATCCATTTATTTAGGAGAACAACGAGGAAGATGTTTGTCATTTTAAAGAGATATACAAAAGAAAACCTTGTTTTACAAAATCGATCGCTCATTATCACGCTTATCCGAATTATGCTTCCGGTGATCCTTACTCACGATGCGAACATTCAATGAAACACGACGTCAACCAGATGGATTCCTATGGACGTAAAAAGAAATCTAAAACGCATCGCTGTCCTTCCTGTCATTGTCAGCTTAACTTTAAAAGAACATCATCTAAAACGAGGTATCTAGATGGAGTAGATTAACGATTGACTTTTATCATAATTTTAAGTCGTTCGATTGAAAAAAAATCTTTTTTCTCTTTGTTCTTATTTTTCTGAAGTTTTCGTATATATTTTCGTATCTTTAAGGAATATTGATAACATCGAGGCAGTTTTTAAGAAAACCGATCATATATTTGATAATGCATTGACAAACGGTGGTGTAAAGAAATCGTATAGCATTCCTCTCTCACCAAAATCAGATCCTCGTTATCATCCTGTTTATTATTCGAAGAAAACATCGAACAATTGTCATCGACAAAAGCAGCATAGGAACGAGGAAGAGGATGAAAAGTTTACGACGATAATTGATGATATCATTAACAAAGGCATTGAGAATGAGTGTTATAACAAGTATCCGAACCTTCCGCCAATTAACACATCGACGCAAAAGGATTGTCATTGGAAGAACTATCAGGTTCTAATAATTCGTCTGATTATCAGCGTGATGATTTTAAAAAAGCACTTGTTAATACAAAATTTCAATTTCGATTTTTTCATTTATCAGTTATTACAAGGCATACAAGATTTTTCTGAGCCGGAGAGTGATTTTTTGGATAAATGTTGCGAGAGATATCATCGATCAAAGAGATGCGACAGTTCCATGGGAGAATTTGAATCGAATTTGAAGAAAAAAGAAAGCGACTGGGACGAGTACAGACAATATTTGAAACAACGGTATCATGAGTTTGATCACTTGAAGTACGTTTCTCGTTTATGTGGGAAATTGAAGAATATCGATGATAAGCAGTGCAAGGAAGATGATTCGTTGAACGTCGAACAAACAGAGAGAAAGAAAAACTCGAACCTTTTCGAGGATGAGACGAGAAGGAAAAAAAAGGAACATCATTTCAATAGCGAATTGCAATGTATTGATGCAATATCTTCCAAGGGGCTCCAAACTTCGACGAGTAATAATAAGAATGTGCCAGAGCAGGTATGTTTTTTTTTTAATTAATTTCAGTAAATTCGAATGAAGTCAACGAACTCGATGATTGAAATAATAAATTTTAATGTACTCTTTAATGAGTAAATAATTAATAATTAATAAGTAAGTTAATGAATTGCGTTATAGAACATGATACTTGTGCGTAAAAAGATATTTTAATCGATGGATTAAAATAGAAATATAATAAATTGGTAAAATTATATATAACATATAAAATAAATATATATAATTATCTAATAATAAATCATAAATTTTGTATATAATTATAAATAATATATAAAATTTGGTAAAATTTAATAATTCTATGATAGAGAGACGACAAAACTATTCAACAAGTAGAAGCTAGCACCAGCTATCATTGCATAGATGGAGAAACGGATGGTGAAGTCAATGATTTTTTGGAGGATGAGAAATTATGTAGAGAATTGAAGAATATTTCTTACTTGAAACCCTGTCGTAGGTCAACAACTGTTAAAAACAGGAAAATTACGAAATCGTTCGAGGGAACGACTTGCGACGGAGAAGAAATTAACGAGAAAAGCGAGAACTCTGACGTTGTTGAGAAAAGTGAGCAGTTTGACGAGGATCTAGATCTTCACGCCAGCAAGAGTCATATTCTGAATTTGATCGACAAAGCTTTGAGCAAAGAGTTTGGTCCTTTGAAAGGGAAGAAGGTATTTGAAATCACAAGAGAAAACGAAATGTTTTTATTTTTTTTTTTTTTTTTATGAAACGAATGGGTTCTTTTATTCTACATTTTCTCATTATTTTTTCTCCTAATTAAAAATGAAATATACAAGTGAAGATTAACCCTCTATAACGTTATATAACATTTAAATTACGCTCAAATATATTTGTATTTTTTAAATCTTATTTCATGTTTTCGTCACAAAATTAATTTAATGTTATTTATGTTATCTTATATTCGTTAAATCTAAGTAATATTTCCTATAGTATAGTTATAACTTCTACATTATATAATTTTTGTTTAAATACATAACAAGATCAAACAAAAAAATAAGAACAATCAGATTATAGAGGGTCAATATCGCCGTTTTGCGAAAATATTAAATTTCATTAGAATTAATATATTCTAATCGACAAGTTTTCTCGTCAATCTAATTTATTTTATTGTTATTTGTTACTTACTCGATAGAGAGATCCGGTTAAGGAAGAAATAACACGGCAAGAGCTATGCATTGAGATAAGCCGTGCACTTCAAAGCGATAATTGCGATTCATTGGCGCAGACGTTGTTGAACAATCGTGGTACGCCGGATTATGTAAGGCACCTGAAAATCTTACGCTGGGAATATCTAAATTATATTCAAGATAAGTTAAGAAAGTTATACGATCTCGAGAAGATTCTTGACAATTGTTCATCACCGAGGAACTCGTGTTTGCAATCGCATACGAATACCACTGATCAATATGAGCACGCTCGAACGCAAATCACGCATCAGCAAGAGCAGAGAGAATTCAAAACACATTGATCGTATCTAAAAGGGAGAGCGATAACGAAAAAAAAAAAACAATAATAATAAAAAAATGAAAAGAAA